>JAOPTO010000916.1:366504-447601 GCA_033822845.1 Tetrapedia diversipes
TTCCAACAGAAATGTTTTAAAGCTCTTGTCAATCATCAACCAATCAGCGAAAATCTCTGTTTTCAATCGCATTCTCCATTCAACTATGGTCCCCGTCGAACCTTGCGACCTCAGCAACAAATTATTTTTAATATCCAAAACTACCTTTTAATTTCACACTTCCAACAAGAATGTTTGTAAAACCGTTGTCAATCACCAAACAATCACCGGAAATCTCAGTCTGTTATCAATCGCGTACTCTGTTCGACTATTATCCTCGTCAAACCTTGCGAATTCAGCCTGGTCGACAGGCCTCGCCACGCGGCAGGGTTCCTTCAAAGCGGATCCAAGCGGATTCGCATAATTTCAACGCGGACGCCTTTTTCTTAGAGTAATAAAGTGTTTCATTACGCGGCGGGAGTGGATCGGGCCACGTCTCGTTGACTCGCAATTTAACTTTCAAATTGAAACGAGCACTCTCCCCGCCTCGCTCTTGGAGCTGGCCAAAGGAAAAAAAGCGTTTCGAGGCGTTTAATCAAAAGGTCCGGTTTATCCGGCCGCGCGATACAATCTCGTCGTCGGCGTAGCTCGCGATAAGCGTCGAGCTGAAGCGTCGTCCTTCCATTGTTGTCTGTGGCGCCGATTAATTTTTGCGATTTTAATACAGCCTTGATTAATCTCGACCTGTCTCGTTTCCAGCCATTTTTTCCGTATCCGCGTTGGAGAAGTCACCGACTGACAGAGACAGTTCATTCGGGAGTAAAGACTGGTTTAACACGTTGAAAGCTACAAAACTTGGCGGTGGCGCCCAGATTAGTAGAAATATATAATTTGAACAAATGTCGATACTTATCAATCTTTCATTATTACCATCGTTAACACTTTGAGTACTAAATACTCCTGGTCGAAGTGCTCCGCGTGGACATTACTTTATTAGCGATTATATTGCTCTAAATGGGAGCGAGGAAAAATTGACAAACGCATATATACGTTCATAATTCACGGGAGTAACTTTCATTAGAGACGCATATACGCGTCCATAGCAATCAACAAGTTAACACGTTGAACATCACGGTGGTCACTGGTAACCAGTACTCAACTTGGCGGTGCCGCGGCGGTCACCGATGACCGTCGCGCTCAGATTGGTAGAAATATATAATTTGGACAAATGTCTACCCTTATCAATTTTTCATTATTACCATCGTTAACTCTTTGAGTACTAAATACTCCTGGTCGAAGTGCTCCGCGTGGACATTACTTTATTAGCGATTATGTTGCTCTAAATGGGAGCGAGGAAAAATTGACAAACACATATATACGTTCATAATTCACAGGAGTAACTTTTGTCAGAGACGCATTATACACGACCATAGCAGTCAAAGGGTTAATACATTCAACGCCAGGGGAGTCAACGGTGACCAGCACTCAACTTGGCGGTGGCGCCGTGGGGGTCATCGATGACCGTCGTGATCAGATTGGTAGAAATATATAATTTGGACAAATGTCAATACTTATCAATTTTTCATTATTACCATCGTTAACTCTTTGAGTGCTAAATACTCGAAGTGCTCTGCGTGCACATTACTTTATTAGAAATTGTGTTGCTCTAAATGGGAGCGAGGAAAAATTGCCAAACGCATATACTCGTCCATAATCCACGCGAGTAACTTACGCCAAAGACGCATATATGCGTCCGTAGTTCACACGACTAGCTTTCGCTAGACGCCTATACGCGCCCATAGCAGTCAAGGGGTTAACACATTCAACGCCATGGAGGTCAATGGTGACCGGCACTCAACTTGGAGGTGGCGCCATGAGGGTCAGTCTTGGTATATGGATGTATATCATCAGATCGATAGAAATATATAATTTGAACAAATGTCAATACTTATCAATTTTTCATTATTACCATCGTTAACCCTTTGAGTACTAAATACTCCTGGTCGAAGTGCTCCGCGTGGACATTACTTTATTAGCGATTATATTGCTCTAAATGGGAGCGAGGAAAAATTGACAAACGCATATATACGTTCATAATTCACGGGAGTAACTTTCATTAGAGACGCATATACGCGTCCATAGCAATCAACAAGTTAACACGTTGAACATCATGGGGGTCACTGGTAACCAGTACTCAACTTGGTGGTGCCGTGGCGGTCACCGATGACCGTTACGCTCAAATTGATAGAAATACATAATTTGGACAAATGTCAATACT
Source organism: Tetrapedia diversipes (assembly GCA_033822845.1). NCBI lineage: Eukaryota > Metazoa > Arthropoda > Insecta > Hymenoptera > Apidae > Tetrapedia > Tetrapedia diversipes. The sequence goes on from JAOPTO010000916.1 coordinate 368,702, forward strand.
TATCAATTTTTCATTATTACCATTGTTAACCCTTTGACTACTAAATACTCCTGGTCGAAATGCTCCGCGTAGACAGTGCTCTATTAGCAATTGTGTTGCTCTAATTTGGAAGATCAGAAAAATAGACAAACGCATATATGCGTCTATAATCCACACGAGTAACTTTCGTTAGAGACGCATTATACGTGCCCATAGCAGTCAAAGGGTTAACGCGTTGAATGCTACCGGGGTCACCGATGATCGCCGCGCTCAACTTGACGGTGTCGCCGTGACCGTCGCGCTCAGATTAGTAGAAATATATAATTTGAACAAACGTCGATACTTATCAATTTTTCATTATTACCATCGTTAACCCTTTGTGTACTAAATACTCTCGGTCAAAGTGCTCCGCGTAGATTAAAAATTGTGTTGCTCTAATTTGGAAGATCAGAAAAATAGACAAACGCATATATGCGTCTATAATTCGCACGAGTAACTTTCGTTAGAGACGCATATAGGCGTCCATAATCCACGCGAGTAACTTTTGCCAGAGGTGTCCATAGTTCACCCAAGTAGCTTTCATCAAACGCGTATACGCGTCCATAATCCAGGGGAGTAACTTCCGTCAGAGACGAACATAGGCACTCATATCAGTCAAAGGGTTAATGTCACGTGTAAATATTATAACGCGCGTTTTACCTTTAATATTTGAACACATTATACACGTTTTACAAGGTAAATGCATAATTGCCATTTTAAATCGACCTTTCGACGACCGTATATCCTGTTTACGACCTTTCATTTACAAAGAGATAATTTCATCGGATGTTCTGCTAATAATAAAGTAATTGATTAGAACGTTTCGATGATCCGAACATACTTGCAAGCGGTGTTCTCCTTGCACGCTTCCGCTAAACTGTGACAGGTCGGCATTTCCGCGCCCTCGACTCGTTGCGCGCACGCAGGGTGCATCTTCTCTTGAGCTATCAAGCACTCGTCCTTCTTACCGTCCGTTTTCCTATAAAACAGAAAAAAACATCGAGCATTCGTATTATTTTTACTTGAATTTTTATATGGTGTTCATAGAAACTAATGGTAACTGAGGTCGTCTTATAATTTCAAATTTGTGTAAAAATAGAAAATATCAACGACTACTAATCGTATATTCCATAAGTTTCGTAAACATCTGAATTTTGTACAACCCCTGTTCCTCTAATTTAATTTAATTGATTTGAATTTTCTAGGTATTAATGAAATCTTTGAGAATTAGACTATTAACTGTCAGTTAATCCGGGTGACATTCACATCTTTTCTTAAACGATAAATCAGAATACTGTTAAACATGAACGCATAGTAGATCACTTATAAATCATGATTCTATGGTCTAGACCAGTGATGAGCAACCTTTGTTTTGCAGTGTGCCAAAATTAAAAACCTAACACTTCATACCGATCACAACAAATATATATAAAATATTTAAAAAAAATTTAATTCATAGATTGGATTATGTTATTTTCAATTCAGAAGCTTTTTTTAAACATTTACTTTTTGTTAGTAATGCGTTTGATATGTATATATATACAGATAAATACAAAGGTATAAGGAAGTATGTGTATTTTTTTGAGCAAAATAAATTAAATATGCAATTAAATATAAATATATACAATTGAATATAAATATATACCATTGAATATAAATATATGCAATTAAATATAAATATATACAATTGAATATAAATATATGCAATTAAATATAAATATATACAATTGAATATAAATATATGCAATTAAATATAAATATATACAACTGAATATAAATATATGCAATTAAATATAAATATATGCAATTAAATATAAATATATACAACTGAATATAAATATATGCAATTAAATATAAACATATATAATTAAATATAAATATATGCAATTAAATATAAATATATACAACTGAATATAAATATATGCAATTAAATATAAATATATACAACTGAATATAAATATATGCAATTAAATATAAATATATACAACTGAATATAAATATATGCAATTAAATATAAATATATGCAATTAAATATAAATATATACAACTGAATATAAATATATGCAATTAAATATAAACATATATAATTAAATATAAATATATGCAATTAAATATAAATATATACAACTGAATATAAATATATACAATTAAATATAAATATATACAACTGAATATAAATATATGCAATTAAATATAAATATATATAATTAAATATAAGTATATAGTTGTAGTTTAATTGATTAATACACTGTTTCAACAGTTCGCGGTAGTAAGTATTAATTATTATATTGTTAGTAAGTACAACACGTGCTCTTCTTAAAATTGTTTTGTAAATGACACGCAGGTCGCAGGAAAGTAGCCAGAGGGTCACGGGGTTGCTCATCAGTGCTCTAAACTATATTTCCTATTCGAATTTATACGAATCTGCCTTTGTAGACTAAATGATACAGCAAGAGGGTTGATCAAAATTTATTCATAGCCGTCCCACTGATCTTGCCGGCATTTAAATATAAATGCGAGGAAGAAAGGTCGCAGGACTCAATTATTAAGACAACACGGTTAATAGGAAGGTATTCCGAGTTAAAATAAGAGGTTCGAGTCGTCGGAGGGTGGCCAGATTGCGGAAACAAAGGGAAGACGCGACGATTTGCCGCATGACGGAGCACCCTGGGGTGGGAGGCGATTCCCATCCACCTTCAGGAGGGCTCGAGCGAGTTTTAAGGGAGGAACTGCCAGGCAGCGTGAAGTGGGTATTGCTCAACGAGCATTAAACGAGCCCGCCGCGTAAAGTAGCGGACAAAAGTTTAAGATCAAAGGGTCGAAAAAAACAAATTAATTAATTGATAAGAAATTGAATTCTATGCTAATCAATAAATAGGGTTCTACCATAATAATGATAGAAATAAGTATATGAATAATATTTGCATACCACAAAACTATATTTTGCATTGTCCTGTCGTCTTAAACTTTTGTTCGCTACTGTACACTCAGAAATAAATATACAGTAACGGGCAAAGATTTAAGACTAAAGGATAACAAAAAACAAATTAATTAATTAATGAGAAATAGCACGATAAATAAAATTCGTATTCCATGTTAATCAATAAACAATTTTTTACCACAGTGACGATAAAAATAGATATATGAAACATATTTACATAACATAAAGCTATGTTTTCAATTGTCCTGTCATCTTAAACTTTTATCTTCTACTGTGCATCACTTTCAAAATAAACGGTTCATATGTACAGTAGCGGATAAAAGTTTAAGATCAAAGGGTCGAAAAAAACAAATTAATTAATTGACAAGAAATTGAATTCTATGCTAATCAAAAAATAGTGTTCTACCATAATGACGATAGAAATAAGTATATGAATAATATTTGCATACCAATATTTGCATAAAACTATATTTTGCATTGTCCTGTCGTCTTAAAGTTTCGTCTATTACTGTACACTCAGAAATAAATATACAGTAACGATCAAAGATTTAAGACTAAAGGATAAAAAAAAAATAAATTAATTAATTAATGAGAAATAGCACGATAAATAAAATTCGTAGTCTATGTTAATCAATAAACAATTTTTTACCACAGTGACGATAAAAATAGATATCTGAACCATATTTGCATACCATAAAGCTATGTTTTCAATTGTCCTGTCATCTTAAACTTTTATCTTCTACTGTGCATCACTTTCAAAATAAACGGTTTATATGTACAGTAGCGGACAAAAGTTTAAGATCAAAGGGTCGAAAAAAACAAATTAATTAATTGACAAGAAATTGAATTCTATGCTAATCAAAAAATAGTGTTCTACCATAATGACGATAGAAATAAGTATATGAATAATATTTGCATACCAATATTTGCATAAAACTATATTTTGCATTGTCCTGTCGTCTTAAACTTTTGTCTATTACTGTATTTTATTCGACCGCCTACGACTTATTCCTCTACCGTCGTGTCGCTTCTGATTTCTTCCTCTCTCGCACGATTCAACCCTCGTTTCGCTTTGAATTCTCGCGCTTCGTCAACGTCCTCTGCATAGATATTCGTGGGGAAATGTTAGGTGGAGTTGCAGATTTTGTAAGAAGGAATTCAGTACAAACACATATATCAGATTCAGATAAATGAAACTATAACTTGAGAAGTGTATCACCCACTAAGGAAGGATTTTTCCTAAGGGGGTTGAATAAGGGATGAAAAATTGTTTGAAAATCCGCCGATTTTGAAGCAAGCACTATGAAAATTGGCATTTAGATTTTTGGTTAGAAATAAAGAAATACGTGTTTCAACGTTTTAGGAAAATCAACCCCTAAGGGGGTAAAATAAGGGATGAAGGTTTGAAAATCCGTCCATTTTGAAGCAAGAACTATAAAAAAAACGCGAGCCACAGCTAGTCAGATAATAAAAGAATTTACAGAAAGTCAGATGAACGAAAGAAATAAGAATGAATGTATGATTTATAAAATAAATCTTGAAAGGGTCACTTGACACCGCCTGGTACGTTCAGTGTTAATGTTAACCCTTTGCACTCCAGAGGTGATTCGTACTCGTCTAATAATACTGACTTCAAAGATTTTCAAGCGTAAAATATTTAATAAGATTCACTCATATTAATGAATTAATATATAAATTATGAATTAATGATATAAATTTCATTTCGTTTAGTTTAGCAATATACTAAAATTTACTTACACGTCTATTTAACCCTTTGAGTTTGAAGATTTACAAAATTACCACTGAGTCACTGACAGTCACCTTTATACTGCAAAGGGTTAATACGCGTCCAAAACGTGCAGCCCTCGCCAGAAACCGCGGCCGTCGTCAAAGGGTTAATCGTTTTACGTCAAACAAAGTCAGGACACCGAACCAACGAACCGTAGGACAACGTTGTTCCAATTGGTCGGGGACCACGGCGAGTTCTGGCTTCCAACGGGATCCATCCAATATTAATAAATTCAGAGGGGACACCGATATCTTCGTTCCGGGCCGCTCGGACAATGGAGTGCACGGTCGTCCGGACAATGAGGTCGTCGCGCGAGAAGCAGATTGGGAAAAAAGCTGGGAACGAGGGGGGGGGGAAGACGGATAGAAAGTTTCTGCATTGTTTCGCGGGGAAAAGCCACTTAAAAGTTAAAGGAGCTTCCTTCGGGAAGAAGCTTGGACCAGCGCGAAGGGATCAGGGACACGGGTATTTCCATTGCGAAGACCAGCTCTTCTTTGTACGCCGGCCATATTCTCTCTATCTCGGCCTAACCTTTGTCTTCCCCTATTTTTTGGGACGTTCACGCGAATTTTAACACATTGTTGACCGGTCACGAGTTAACCCTTTGCGCTCGAAAGGTGACTGTTAGTCGCCAAATGAGGGTTTCGCAAATTTTTAGACTATAGTTAGTTATTAGTCAGACTCAGAGCATAAATAGTCATATATGTAAATTTTAGTACATCGCTTAATTAAATTAAATAACGTTTAATATAGGCAAATCTTAGTAAATAGTTCGAATTTGACAATTTTTGAAGTTACTATCATTAGACGACTAACTTTATTAATCAGACTGAGAGGTTAAATAGTCATAGATATATGTAAATTTGGTATATAACTTAATTAAACTAAATGATATTTAATATATAGCTGAATTTTAGTAAATATTTCGAATTTTAAAATTTTTAATGTTACTATCATTATACGACTAACTTTATTAGTCAGACTAAGAGGTTAAATAGTCATAGATATAAATTTTAGTATATAACTTAAACTAAGTGACATTTAATATATAGCTGAATTTTAGTAAATATTTCGAATTTTAAAATTTTTAATGTTACTATCATTAGACGACTAACTTTATTAGTCAGATTCAGATGATAAATAGTCATATATGTAAATTTGGTATATAACTTAATTAAACTAAGTGACGTTTAATATATAGCTGAATTTTAGTAAATATTTCGAATTTAAAAATTTTTGAAATTACTATCATTATACGACTAACTTTATTAGTCAGATTCAAATGATAAATAGTTATATATGTAAATTTTAGTATATAACTAAACTAAATGACGTTTAATATAGGCGAATCTTAGTAAATATTTCGAATTTAAAAATTTTTGAAATTAGTATCATTAGACGACCAACAGTCAGCTCTCGAGTGCAAGGGGTTAACTCGTGCCTTCCTACTCAAACGTTGCTGACTGGCCACAAGTAATCGATGACAAGTGATCGATTCAAAAAAAAGCTCATCGATCACGAGTTCGGTCAGTACGTTCTCAGAGTTCATACAGGGTAATTGTTGTTCAGCATACCACAAATTTTTCGCTAATAAGACCCGGTCAAACTATGTCTTTTTTTAAATAAAAAAAAAAAATTGTTTGACAAGTATTGCTTCATCGATAAAAATGTTACGACGATTTTAGTAGCGTGCAAGTTTGCCGAAAAACGTGCAGCCCCAGGCGTAAGTCTTACAGATTTCTTTGTGGTCCACGATGTGTTAACCCTTTCGCTACGGCAGTCCAGCCCGTAGAAATACCGTCACTGAACGAAAACTCGCGTTAGAAATATGCACAGTGCACCTGGTTTCTGTATTTACGTTTTTCTAAGTCTTAGATGTTTGGCTAAGACATATGCCAAAACTGCGGCACTAATTGCGCGTGTATGGGAAAAAATGGAAAACACTTTTCATAGAGTAAACTTACTTATATTACATTGCAACAGTAAAAGTTTTTGAAAATACAATTTATTTACTTAAATTTGTTTTAATCCATTTTTGTGCCCAAAGTTAATTTCAACATGAAACAGCAAGATTCAGAGACGATTTTTTATAGAAAAAAAAAGTATGACTTAATTTTTTATTTTATTACAATTTATTCAATTTATATTAATAGGGATAAAAAAAGGAAAAAAAATGGGGAAAACAATAAAAATTCACAAAAAAGCTTAACGTCCACATTTGTGCCCACTGAGCGTTATAATTACAAAAAACTAAATGTCCACATATATGACCAACTGCATCAAAATGTTAAACTGATATAAATTTCAATTTTGAACCGTACATTATTTGAGAAACTACTCCGCGTACAAATAATTAAAAAAATTCTGTACCAACGTATAATTTGATGTATGCTAATTTGAAACAATTTCGATGAAAATTCGACAATTTGCATAATACCATCGGATCTCACGATCTATTTGTAAAATTGCAGATCAACAGCTCGCGTCCCGTCAAAAGGGTTAAGAGCGATTTCATTTAACAACTCTCGTTTTAATAAACAAACATCACCGTTCGCATGCAAATTCATGAAATCCCGTGTGCCCTGACAAGTGGCAGGCTCATCTTTTTCATTTTTTTTTTTTCGGTCCCCCTTCCTTTCCTCTTCTTTTTTTCATTTTCACCGTCAACGGACATCGATTTGCGAGTAACGCCGGAATATTTTCTCCGCTGGTGCCCCGGGTGCGAGCGGGAAACGATTTTCACACGGGCCGCGTGTCGCGGATTTATAGAATTTTTTATCTCGTTATTTCGACGAGTATCGCGCTGCCGGACAAGGAACGATCGGCAGCGCCGATTCAATTTTATTTTTTATCCCTTTATCTATTTTCCCTGGTTTTTTTTTGGTTGGCAGTGACCAACGCAGGACAAATCGGAGTTCTCGTACTGTACGTCTACGATAAGAGTGCTGGTGGGACGATACAGGAGCAACGGATGGGAGGGAGGGGCAGGGTACACCACTAACTTCGTCTGACACCATCTCTTAACATTAGATTTACGAGATCCGTGAATTTAACGGGTTTCGAACTTTATGAGCAAAATTTGCAAAAGCAATTATTATTATTCCTAGCAATTTTTGCTAACTTTTATCGATGGAGGTTCATAACATACAGGGTGTTCGGATGAAATTGAGAGAAAATTGAAGGAGTAACTCTATGCAACATTCTAAGATGAAAATCAAGAGTAACAATCTTACGTTTGACGCTTTGTTTATTAGTTATAAGCAATTAAAGAAACGGGCTATTGTACGCCTGAGAGCAGGCAAACGGGGTACACGTAGTCCGTTTCTTTAGTTGCTTATAACTAATAAACCAAGCGTCGAACGCGAAATTGTTATTCTTGATTTTCGTCTTAGAATGTTCCATAGAGTTAGCCCTTCAATTTTCTCCAAAATAATTAGGGAATTAAAATTCTGAATAATTCTATTATATCGATCGATTCCAAAAGGGTGTACATGTCAAAAATGGTATAAATTCAATAAATTAATATTTTGCTAGGGCATACCGCGAAAAATAGGGAAATGTTTTTTCTGTTAATTGATCGTTGATCTACGCTACACCAATGCTATGAAGTCATCGTTCTATCTCACTCGAACTTCGTACTGCCCATTCTCTCTCTTCGTCGCGCAGTGGATTTTTGCGTTATCACGTCAGCCAATAGTGATGATACATCTGATCGAAGGTTGGACAGCGAGACTTTAGAGTAAAGTGGAGGACTTTGAGCAACAATTACACGCGAAATTCCTCGTCCTCGAACTTTTCTCGTAGACGTACATCACAAATTTCTAGTGCATCTTATGACTCACCTGCACAGACAGAACGCAATCTCCACGGAGTGCTTGTGGTTCGCGGACCTGTAGAACTTCTGCAACGCCTCCATGCAGTCGTTCCGCGCGCAACTCGTCGAGTCGCAGTGGTTCAGCACCGGATCCAGTAGCACCTTGCACTCTGGATCGTTTCTGGAACGAAAATCCAAATTTCGGATATTAACGTCTGTTTCTAACAGGTATGTAGGTGCCGATTAATTAAAGAAATTCGAAAGGTATAAACCGGACAAAAGAATTTCGGGCAGAATTTTTACTCACTTGCAAGCGTTATACGCATGATGACAGGTGCTGGACAGCACGATCTTCACAGGCTGCTGGATCTTGTCCAGATCCGACGTGGCGGAAGGCAGCGCTGCGGACGCCTCTGCGGAAAAGCAGACAGGAAACACGGTCAGTGAGACAGGTGGACGTGTTATTGTCTCATAAAAGTTTGGAATCGCTGCATACAGTTGGCCACAAAAGTATCCAACCACCTTATACAGTAACGGACAAAAGTTTAAGACGAGAGGACAATGTAGAACATAGTTTTGTGGTTTGTAAATATTGTCTATACCTTCATTTTTATTGTTATTATGGTAGAATATTATTTATTGATTCAACACAGAATGCAAATGTTTATCATGCTATCTCTCATAAATTAGTTAGTTTAATTTCGTTGATTCTTTGGTCTTAAACTTTTATCCGCTACTGTAGTTTTATGGTCTGCATTAATTTTTATTGTTATTATGGTACAATACTATTTGTTAATTAGCACAAAATGCAAATTTTGGTTATCATGCTATCTCTCATAAATTAGTTAGTTTAATTTCGTTGATTCTTTGGTCTTAAACTTTTGTCCAGTACTGTAGTTTTATCGTCTGCATTCATTTTTATTGTTATTATGGTACAATACTATTTGTTAATTAGCACAAAATGCAAATTTTGGTTATCATACTATTCCTTATAAATTGGTTAGTTTAATTTCGTTGATTCTTTGGTCTTAAACTTTTGTCCAGTACTGTAGTTTTATCGTCTGCATTCATTTTTATTGTTATTATGATAGAACACTATTTATTGATTAGCATAGAAAGCAAATTTTGTTTATTGTGTTATTCCTTATAAATTAATTAGTTTAATTTCTTTAACTCTTTGGTCTTAAACCTTATAAATTAATTAGTTTAATTTCTTTAACTCTTTGGTCTTAAACTTTCGTTCGCTACAGAAAGATCATTAAAAAACCAAAGACTAAAATTTTTTCACGCATCTAATAAATTGGTTGTGATTTATTGCTCGTAATTTCATAAAGAAGTCAAGCCATATTTTATGGTTTCGGATTATTATAGACAGGCTTGTATAGTACAAAAGAAGTAATAAACGAATGTGTTAGTTAGACTTCTGCTCTCTACTTTGCTGCCCTCTAGCAAGCCTTATGTAAATTAGTTTTGACAATATTAAAAAACAGTTTCTACCTGAAACGTGTAGAAAAAAAGATGCATTATACGTTTTATGTACATAAAGCTGTTGTTTGCCCAGTCGATCGGAAGTCAGATTTCTGTGAAGTGGAGGCGAATGATAAATCATTCGGCGACCGGTCGACCTGACCGGGCAAAAAGGCCGGCCCTTAACAGGAGATCTTGAATATTTATCGGCCGATATTTATCCCGGGCGCGCTCGCCACTTAAAAACAATCGCCAAGAATAATTGTTTATTTATGCAAATCAGACCGCGGGTCTGTTCTCGCGGGGTGAAGCTAGGTCTCGAGGCGTCTGTTGAAGAGGTAAGATTATGGAAATGATAAAAATAAAAAAGATACCCGCTTCTATTTTAATAAAAAAGTAGATCAAACGTGAAGAAGAATAATAAGACAACGATTAATTGATTATAAGTCCGTTTTGGGTAAAAAAGTGACAAAAATGTAACTATGTAGTAACGGGCAAAAGTTTAAGACCAAAGGGTCGAAGAAAACAAATTAATTAATTAATAAGAAATAGTACGATAAATAAAATTCGCATTCCATACTAATCAATAAATATTTTATTGTAAAATATTTATATATAAAAATTTATATTCATACAATAAAGCTATGTTTTCTATTGTCCTGACGTCTTAAACTTTTGTCCACTACTGTACTCTAAGAAATGAGTATACAGTAACGGGCAAAAGTTTAAGACCAAAGGGTCGAAGAAAACAAATTAATTAATTAATAAGAAATAGTACGATAAATAAAATTCGCATTCCATACTAATCAATAAATATTTTATTGTAAAATATTTATATATAAAAATTTATATTCATACAATAAAGCTATGTTTTCTATTGTCCTGACGTCTTAAACTTTTGTCCACTACTGTACTCTAAGAAATGAGTATACAGTAACGGGCAAAAGTTTAAGACCAAAGGGTCGAAGAAAACAAATCAATTAATTAATAAGAAATAGCACGGTAAATAAAATTCGTATTCTGTGATAATCAATAGATAGTGTTCTACTATAATGACGATAAAAATAAGTATATGAACAATATTTGCAGATCATAAAACTATGCTCTATTGTACTGTCGTTTTAAACTTTTGCCTCCTACTGTATAGCCATATAAAATTTCTGAACAATTTGTTGCTAACTTGAACTTAATACTGCTGATGTTAACAGTACCTAGTTTCAACTATTTCGATAGATTTCTCATGAAAGAGTTATTTAAGAGTTATTGTTAAAAATATTGCGGCCTGGGGTTTTTAATTTTAATGAAGTGAGGTGGTTTTTAACAACTATATTTTAGCACTATAGTCACCTATAGGTAGCATCCATAAGAAAAATGGAGCCAAAAATCAAATTAAATACTATCGATTTGCTTTTCTCTGTTCGTAAACAATTATTAAAAAATTATTGGTCCACATTATGTCATAATTATACTTATTATTTGGTTGCATAATATAAAAATATTAATTGTACTGTTGAATTAAAAATATGTTTATGGAAAAATTATGAACACCGATCATTTTGTTTCTAAAAGTAATGTTAAAAATTCGTTTTTGAGACAAAAGTGTTGGACCAGAATGCTGAAGACTACGCGCGTTTAATGTTTGCATTTTTGGCACGGTGTTGCGTTCCACGAAAGGGTTAACACCCCATAACCTCATCCACCGTTTCTTAACGTATTCTTCCAACCCTCCCCCAATTTGCCGCCCTAATCGACGATAAATATCCACCGGAGGCCGGTTCTAAGAAAACTCGTTCTGGTTCGAGAGTACAAGGGGTGGAAAAGGGGTTGAAACCGTGGCAGGGGTGACCAAGGAAGGGATTCACCCGATGACGAATGTTTGGCGTCGTTAACCAGCCGCCCTCGTTCGATTGATGGACTCGGTAGGCAGGGTTAACGACCCCGGGACTCGAGGAACCCCTCTGAATATCGTTGCCGGTTACACCCTCTCACCCTGGTTCCGACCGCGGGGAAAAACCGCTGGAAACGGAGCGTGAGGGGGCGCAGCCCGCTTGGATGACTAGCCATAAGTCAGCCGTCCCGAGGAGCGTGCCTTCGACGCACTTTATTAAGACAAACGACCGGTCGACATCATTCTGCTCCTTCCTTTCTTCCTTAATCGCCGCCCTCTCGAAATCTTCGCCGACGCGGTCACTCCCCTCTTCGACCTTCGACGTCTTCGTGATCGAAGTATTCCGACATGGGGATGAAATCGTGTGCCACAAAAATCTGTTCTTTTTTTTATTTAAGAAGTATGTTTCAAAGGCTTCTAATTGAATTAATGAAATTTTGCGTTTTTGGTATAATTTTGTTTTGAAAATTATCGATCTCTTCTTCGATTTTCGATGTCTGCACGATCGAAACGTTCCGCCAGGAGGATGAAATCGTGTGCCACAAAAATCTGTTCTTTTTTTTATTTAAGAGGTATGTTTCAAAGGCTTCTAATTGAATTAATGAAATTGTGCGTTTTTGGTTTAATTTTGTTTTGGAAAGTATCGCTACCCTCTTCGACCTTTGACGTCTCCGTGATAGAAATATTCCGACATGGGGATGAAATCGTGTGCCACAAAAATCTGTTCTGTTTTTTTATTTAAGAGGTATGTTTCAAAGGCTTCTAATTGAATTAATGAAATTTTGCGTTTTTGGTATAATTTTGTTTTGGAAATTATCGCTACCCTCTTCGACCTTCGACGTATCCGTGATCGAAGTGTTCCGACATGGGGATGAAATCGTGTGCCACAAAAATCTGTTCTTTTTTTTATTTAAGAGGTATGTTTCAAAGGCTTCTAATTGAATTAATGAAATCTTGCGTTTTTGGTTTAATTTTGTTTTTGAAAATTATCGTTCCTGTCTTCAACTTTTGATGTCTCCGTGATCGAAGTGTTTCGACATGGGGATGAAATCGTGTGCCACAAAAATCTGTTCTTTTCTTTATTTAAGAGGTATGTTTCAAAGGCTTCTAATTGAATTAATGAAATTTTGCGTTTTTGTTATAATTTTGTTTTGAAAATTATCGCTACCCTCTTCGACTTTCGACGTCTCCGTGATCGAAGTGTTTCGACATGGGGATGAAATCGTGTGCCACAAAAATCTGTTCTTTTTTTTATTTAAGAGGTATGTTTCAAAGGCTTCTAATTGAATTAATGAAATCTTGCGTTTTTGGTTTAATTTTGTTTTTGAAAATTATCGTTCCTGTCTTCAACTTTTGATGTCTGCACGATCAAAACGTTCCGCCAGGAGAATAAAATTGTGCCACGATTCTTATTTTTTTTATTTCGGAGATGTATTTCTGAGGGTTCAATTGAATTGATGAAATTTTGCGATTTTGATTTATTTTTGTTTTTGGAAATTATCGCTACCCTCTTCGACCTCCGATGTCTCCGTGATCAAAGCGTTTTGTCAGGGGGATGAAATCGTATGCCACAATTCTGTTCTCTTTTTTTTTGTTTAGGTGTGTTTCAGAGGGTCTAATTGAATTGATGAAATTTTGCGATTTTGATTTATTTTTACTTTTGGAAATTATCGCTACCCTCTTCGACCTCTGATGTCTCCGTGATAGAAGTGTTCCGCCAGGAGGATGAAATCGTGTGCCACAATTCTGTTCTTTTTTTTTTGTTTAGGTGTGTTTCAGAGGGTCTAATTGAATTGATGAAATTTGGCGTTTTTGGTTTAATTCTGTTTTGGAAATAATCACTTGTTTGATCTGTAATCCGTACGCAATTGAAGCGCTCCGCCAGGGGGATGAAATCATTCCACGATTCTTATTTCTTTTATTTAGGAGGGTTCTAATTGAATTGATGAATTTTTGCGTATTTAATTTTATTTTATTTTGAAAATAATCACTCCCTTGTTTGATCTTTAATCCGTACTCAATTGAAGTGTTTTAAGAAGGGATGAAATCGTGCCACGAATATTTTTCTTTTGTTTAGGGGGTGTATTCGAGAGGCTTCTAATTGAATTGATGAATTTTCGCGTATTTAGAACTTCATTTAATTTTGTTTTGGAAATAATCGCCCTCCTGTTTGATCTTAAATAAGTAAAATAATTGTATACCATGAAACATATTTACGATAGATCTACAAAAAACGAGCACCAAATTTCTGATCAATTATTTTTCCCTGTTACATTTCCCATTTATATAACAGCTGATTATAAATTGCATCGACTAATTCAAAAGTTCAGAGTTAGTTCACAGTTAAATTTACTTAAATTAATAACAATGTTACAAACATTTTATTCAGAACTATTGAGAGCTTGAGTCGGAATCGAAACCAGCTGATTTCTACCAACGAGGTATTGGAAATCTTATAGATCGTTGGGGAGAAAAGTTATAAACAACAAAGGAGAATACATTGTTGCTTAATTAGTAGTCAATCTTTATTAAAAAATAAACTTTAAAAAAATGTTAAAAACGGCGGGAACTTAGTTGTCAACCCATTACTTTCAAATCGCTTTTGCCAGTACAATTTCATGCAGCAGCCACTGCTGCCAATCCAAATTAAATTCATTCCATTATTTAAAACACCAACAAATACAATTCGTCGTTCGATCACCTTCTTTATGACCCACTGCGAGCAATCCAAATATTAGGTTGTCCCATAAGCTTCTTCCGCGCCACGCTATGAGTGACTCTAAGTGGCTGTGTTTATATAAACATGCAGACTTATCTGTTAGCCGTTTATGGCATCCGTTTCAGTCGTCCCAGAGCTGTTTCAAAGTACGTTTCGCTGGTGACAAAGTCTCTTTTAAAATTTTTTCTGCACCGTTCAATATGGAGAGCCAAAAGAAGCATTTGCGGCATGTTACGCTTCATTGCTTTAAAAAAGGCAATAGTGCAAAGGACACTGCAGAGGAGATTTGCACTGTTTACTGGAGTGGTACTACGACTATTAGGACCGTCCGCAATTGGTTTAAAAAATTTAGAGCTGGTAATTTTTAGTTGAAAGATAAAGACCGCAACGGCCGCCCAGCAACGACGGATACGGACATTATCAAAACTATGCTCACTGAAAATCCGCGATATAGTGTGCGTGAGATAGTGGATGCCACTAATATTCCCAAAACAACGGTACATAAGCGTTTAATCAAGATGGAATATGCGAATCAATATGAAGTTTGGGTTCCACACCTATTGACGGAGACCGGCCTTATGAACCGCGTCTCTACGTGCGATTTGCTTCTCCAGCGACATGAAAAGGATCCTTTTCTAAAGAGGCTTGTCACTGGAAACGAGACTTGGATTTTATACCAAAATGTGCATCGAAAACGCACTTGGTCTAAGGAAAATAGACCTTCAACTGTTGCGAAACCTGGACTTCATCCGAAGAAGGTTCTTTTGTGCATTTGGTGGGACTGGAAAGGTGTAGTGTACTACGAGCTCTTTCCTCAAGGTGATACGACCAATGCTGACAAATATTGCAATCAACTCGGTCAATTGAAAGCCGCCATAGCAGAAAAACGGCCAGAATTGGCGAACCGATGAGGCGTCGTTTTCCATCACGACAACGCAAGACCGCATGTTGCGTTGGCCGTAAGGCAAAAATTATTACAGTTTGATTGGGACGTTCTACCTCATCCTCCGTACTCCCCAGACCTTGCTCCAACCGATTATTACTTGTTCCTCTCCTTAAAAAATTCTCTCCGTGGTAAATCTTTCAAATCCGTAAGCGAAATAAAAACACACCTTGATGAACATTTTGCAAATAAGCTTCAACAATTTTGGAAAGAGGGCATAATGAGGCTTCCTGAGAGATGGAAGAAGATTATTGAACAGAACGGTTCATATATAACATAATAAATTCACCTTAAACAACAAATATCGTGTATTCATTTTGCATCAAAAAAAGGGAAGAAACTTATGGGACACCCTAATACTTTCGAACGTGCACTTGCGGTTCCAAAATCCGAGAGACCATAACTGTCCGATCGCCGAAATTCCCCGTCTAAAGCGACGCAGGCATAAAAATCGGAACAAGGAGAAAGAGCAGAACCTAGCACAGCCACGAAGGACCATTTTTTACGTCTCCGTAGCCAAAACTGTCGCCCTTCCCTCGTCGAACGAGCCAAGATCGACCGTAGGAAAGTGGCGTAACCTCGGACCTCCTCGAAGGAGACGACTTTATTTAAGGGAGGACGATCGGGAGTCGTCGATTCAAGGGCACCAGCCCTCCTCATAACGCGAGCCACCCGTTCCCAAAACTGCCGGAATATCAATAGACCGAATCCTGGAGGGGGTGGACGGAGTAAAGTGAGTCCCGGCGTTCCCGACGCCAGGAATGAATTTATACGAAGACCTTACCTCGAGACCGGAATTTTCAATGCGACCTGTACTCTTATTGCCGGTGATATTAGGGCGACCGGAAAGTGATGTCGTTTCTGGCATTCCATCTCGAAGTATTTTGCTCGAAAACCGATTGATTTTTATTGATCCGGCATTGAAAATATTGGGTGTGCAAATTAATTCGGTGCCTTTTTCGTACGGAACCCAATCTTCCACACTTTTGAATTTTTCCTAACTGAAGTAAACGTTACGATAAGCGTTGATGGGCAACACCTAGTTGCAACGCAAGCCCTTCGTTAGGTTTTTCAAACGTTTTTTAAACTTTCTTGCTTGTACTGGACGTGGCTTGTTCAATAGATTATAATTTAATTTTGGAAATCTTTGAAATCCACTTTTTGCACGTTTTATACGTCATAGCATAATTACCCAAAGCGAAACAAACTATTTCTTTAGCTCCAAAAGCAAAAAGAATACAGTGCCTTGTCGAATCTGACATTGTTTACTGGTATTAGATGAAATTATGCCGAGTTGCTGTTAATTCTTTTAGAGTTAAAGTTTAGGACAGAAACTGTGTGTGTGTGTAAAATTAGAATGATCTTAATATATTTCAGTTATTTTACATTATTTCTTAGAACTATAAGGGACAGAGAATTATTATTATTTATATAGTCATAATTAATTATTAAGTTGTATTTTAAGTTAACACATAAACTTTAAAGTTTAGGACAGAGACTGTGTGTGTGTGTAAAATTAGAATGATCTTAATACATTTCAGTTATCTTACATTATTTCTTAGAACTATAAGGGACAGAGAACTATTATTATTTGTATAGACATAATTAATTATTAAGTTGTGCTTTATGTTAACACATAAAATTTAAAGTTTAGGACAGAGACTGTGTGTATGTGTGTGTGTGTGTGTGTGTGTGTGTAAAATTAGAATGATCTTAATATATTTCAGTTATTTTACATTATTGCTTAGAACTATAAGAGAGAGACAATTATTATTGTTTGTATAGTCATAATTAATTATTAAGTTGTACTTTAAGTTAACACACAAAATTTAAAGTTTAGGACAGAGACTCTCTGTGTGTGTGTGTGTGAAATTAGAGTGATCTTAATATATTTGAATTATCTTATATTATTGCTTAGAACTGTAAGAGACAGACACTTATTATTATTTGTATAGTTATAATTAATTATTAAGTTGTGCTTTAAGTTAACACATAAATTTTTTTTGCAAAATTAAATTTCAGTACCTAACAATTTTCTACCGGTTGCAATCGTTTCATCGCTTCAATTAAAGGAACCTAGTGTCCTAATGATGATAACACACTGGCAACCTAATTACACCGTAACAACTTACCACCCCAACGATTGTCACTAAATTACCAGTCACTGAATTACTCTCTGAGCCGCCTCAAAAAAGTCCAATTAACGTCCAGCACACACCATCCCTTTCCCCCGCATAATTTCCTCTTAATTGCTTTCAAGACGTTCTCCAAGCTGCACGCAGCATCGTCCAATTAAAATCATCGTTACCAGCGTCAACAAAAACCGTTCCACCCAACAAACTCGCCTACCAGTTTCACGATTCTTGGCGCCAGAAATAATCGCTGTTTTCGACCCCGCATAATTCTCGAAGCCTATCGATATTGGATATCATCGATCATAATTCGTCCAAGAAATTGTCAATAGACAGGTCGCAATGTAATAAAGAAGCCATATTAACTCTTTGGAGCATGGTGGGATTAACACTATTTCTACCGACGCTTCACGTACAGTCAACCCTCCTATAACACGGTGAGTGCGTACCGCGTTATATGGAAACCGCGCTATAAGAAACTCGGATTTAACCGTACAAACCAAGCTAATTCGTAGCGCGTTGTATGGAAACCGCGCTATAAGAAACTCAGAATTAGTACAAATCACATCATTCGTACCGCGTTATATGGAGACCAATAAATACAACAGACAAGATAAATTATAAATTAATTTTATTGAATTGAAGAGTTCATATAAGGAAATGATAAAACAAAAATGAAACAAAAACTAAACTAAAAGACTGTTTTCCAACAAAAAAAAAGAAAGACTTTTGTAAAATTATGTAATCTTTTAACACTCATCCTCGCTGTCAAATATGAGTCGCCTAACTCGTCTTCTTTTAATGGGTAAAATGTCTTCCTCACTTGGTTCATCTTCACATTGCTTTTCGATTGTAGCTTTTTTTTCTAACTCCACTAAAACCTCTCTATAGGGAGCTAAGCAATTTCTTAACTCTCTTTTAAACTTTGCGCTGCGCACCGTTGAATGAAATGAAGTTCTAATTCTTTAGCCAAATTTAGCCCTTTTTTCACATCTTGTAAATCAAGATTTGGAAGTGCCAGCAACAAAATTTTAGAAAGAATTGGTCACCAACGAAATGTACGGTGAAAGAGCTCTGAGACGACTGAAACCGATCTCGTAAACGGCTAAGAGATAAGCTTGAATGTTTATATAAACATATCCAGTTAAAATCATTCATTGGGTGCACGGAAAGAACTGATCGGGCGTTGTTGAACGGAAACCGCACTGTAAGAGTACCGCGTTATAGGAGGGCTGTCGCAATTTCAGCTCCGCGTTATATGGAAACCACGTTCTGAGAGTACCGCGTTATAGGAGGGTTGACTGTATACCTATTCCTACCGTGACATTCCAACGTAAGGGACTCTACAAATTTTTCTCAAAAAATAAACAATGAAAAAAGAAGTGAGTATTGAAGAATGTATTACACGTATATTTGATGAAAAGTTTAAAGTTTAAAGGCGATTCAATTACGTTGTATCTATGAAATTCTAATCGAAATTTTAAAATCGGTCATTTGACCGGTCGTGGTAGGAATAGTGTTAAAAATGTCCCACCTTTTTGATGCACGGTAATGCATGGTGTAGCATTTTTATTTATGTAAAACAGTTGGTAATACCATAAAAAAAATGTTATAAATACGTTCGCTTGTGTTGCCAAGTTTAAACATGTCAATACAGGTTAGTATAGGTTTGTTTAATTTAAAACACAACAAAATTCCAGTGCAACATGGGTCTATTTAGTCTCTGAAATCCTGTGCCTCAAAGACTTAACGCTAGATTTACGAACATTTCTTGTGCATCTATTTCATATGTACAGTGGCTCCAAAAAGTATTCGAACACTGTATTATAAGGAAAATCATCTACTTCTGAAATTCTGATTTGAATGAAACTTTATGCGTGTACAGAGCTTATTAAATTGGAGCTGGGGGTTTTCGATGGGTCTTTTATATATTTTGATAACAAAGAAAAGTCTGGTAGGGGTCCACATGGGAAAAGTCACATAGGCTGGGCCAAGGACTGTTTGGATCTTCTTACGTTGTCTCTTCTGCGACTTGTCTGCATCGGCAGACAGTGATTAATTTAACGAACGTAATAGAAATTTAAGGGCTTGGAAAGTAGGAAGTGGGAAAGGGAAATGGATAATTGTAAGGTGAAGGGAAAGGTTTGGGAAAGGGAAACTACTGGTAGAAGAGGGTGGTCACCCGGGTGGGTTAAGCTCTGGACACCAATTATTAAATTGGAGCTCTGAGTTTTCGATGAGTCTTTTATATATTTTGATAACAAAGGAAAGTCTGGTAGGGGTCCACATGGGAAAAGTCACATAGGCTGGGCCAAGGACTATTTCGATCTTCTTACGTTATCTATTCTGCGACTTGTCTGCATCGGCAGACAGTGATTAATTTAACGAACGTAATAGGAATTTAAGGGCTTGGAAAGTAAGAAGTGGAAGAGGGAAGTGGACAATTGTAAGGTGGAGGGAAAAGTTTGAGAAAGGGAAATTACTGGTAGAAGAGGGTGGTCACCCGGGTGGGTTAGGCCCTGACCCCGTGGTAATAAATCAGAATCGGTTTTTATAATATTGTAGGCAATTTACAGATCAATAGGGCCTTTGTATAGGGGAGAGCGGCAGAGAATAACAAATGCCGATTGCCATTGCTTTCTTTAGGCGACCGCGGATCAAACTTCGAGGTGTCGCCATGTTATTTTTTCGGGGCCGCGTTATCTTTCCGGCGCCGCTTTAAACAACGCCTGCGTTGTAAGGATAAACGGTCGCGGCCGTAAACCTGATCCCCGAAGAAAATGTGGACGGCTGATATCCTAAATGCAAACGCGTGGGGATATCGAAGGCGGGCATTTTTTTCGAAGGTCCTGATTGGAAAAGACAGGAACCGCCTATCAGGCTCGAGGCAAATATATAGGGAGCCTCGCGAGAGGTCTATAGAGTTCATTATGAGATATAGTTCAGAGTTCGTTATAGGAGAGAGTTCGTTAATATAGTTCGTTATTAGAAGTCATGGTATTAGCTTGAATCCTGACAGTAGTTTCTGTAAAAACCCATCGGCAAATAAATGATTCCTACAGACAATAAATATCGATCCTTAACAGCTATCGTTCGACTCAATCACTCTTCACATTTTCCTAAACCCGCATCCACTCGATCACATTCCTACATATAGTCACTCGTAGCAGCGAAAGGGTTAATCACGTTTCATGCACACAACCGAGTCGCGGCCGCGAAACCGGTGGAATGGCCGTCGAATAATTTCTCGCCCGTGTAGCGAAAAAAAAAAAAATAAAAGGCAGCAACAACAACGGTTTATTTTTCGCCCGACAAGCGGTGGGTCGCGTGTTTGGCCGGTTGTCGCTCGATCGATTAGCCCCGATCGATCGCAAATTTACAAAGCCCGCCGCGGTTCGTCATAAATTTCACCCGGTACGCCACACTTTTGCTTACCTGGAAATTTGTTTCAGCCCTCCCTCCCTCCCTCCCTCCCACGAGGTCCAGCGCGTCGAGTAATTGCACGGGTCGATCGTTTTAATTATCCAATTAACTTCAAACACCACCGAAACGCGATTACAATCGGCACGGACCGTTCACGTGGCTTTTTCCGCGTTTTTCGGCGTCATGTTTCCGCGACTATTAACGGCGCGCCGCGCTGCTAATGGTCGAGCAACGCGGAATATCCGTGACGTGCTCGCGTAAACGCAAACAGACGCGGGAAGATACATAGAATCGGCGACAGGGATGAATCAATCGGCGAGGTTCGGCTAGGATATCGGTATAACTCCTCGACTAGACCGAACCAATCGAACGGTTAGGTATCTTCTTCGTTGCACGCATTTGAAGATTTAATATTTAATCATATTTCTTGAATGTTGGAAAATTTAATAATAATAAGAATAATAATAATAAGAGTGATAATTAATAATAATAAGAAGAAGAATAATAATAGTAATAATTAATAAGAAGAATAATAATAGTAATAATTAATAATAAGAATAATAATAGTAATAATTAATAATAAGAATAATAATAGTAATAATTAATAATAAGAATAATAATAGTAATAATCAATAATAAGAATAATAATAGTAATAATTAATAATAAGAATAATAATAGTAATAATTAATAATAAGAATAATAATAGTAATAATTAATAATAGAATAATAATAGTAATAATTAATAATAAGAATATTAGTAATAATTAATAATAAGAAAAATAATAGTAATAATTAATAATAAGAAAAATAATAGTAATAATTAATAATAAGAAAAATAATAGTAATAATTAATAATAATATAAATAGTAATAATTAATAATAATCATAATAATAAGAGTAATAATTAATAATAAGAATAATAATAGTAGTAATTAATAATAATAATAATAATATAAATAGTAATAATTAATAATAATAATAATAATAATAATAATAATCAGTAATAAGAATAAGAATAATAATTAATAATAATAATTAGTAACAAGAATAAGAATACTAATTATTAATAATAATGAATAATAATAAAATAATGATAATTAGTAATAAGAATAAGATTACTAATTATTAATAATAATTAATAATGATAATTAAAAATAATAATAATATTAATAGCTTGTGACTTGGTAAAGAGCCCGTCATGCAGCTGTAAAGAACGCAAGAGTGTGACGGAAAAGAAACAATAATAATGATAATAATGATAATAATGATAGTAATGATCATTTATTGATATTAACAGAAAAAGAACCCTTTGATACACAGAATCACAAAAAAAAAAATAATACAAAAACCATTGGAAAAGATATTAATGATATCATAATAATAGTGTTTAATCCACAACATATCCAGATCCATAAGGTCCATACCTAACCTTGGGAAAAACCTGGGAATTCTCCAATTTTTAGGAAAAATACGGTCGTATGATTTGGAATGGTGTATGTGTGTGCGGGTGCGTTTCTGAATGAAATGAAACACTACCGAGCACGAGTTCCGGGTAAAGGATTTTCAGGGACGAGTGTTATTAAAACCGACAGAACTCTGGATTATTATCATTAGTATATATATGTATATATATGCTACGTGCGGGTGCAACGATCGTTGAAACGTGGCTGCTCTCAACCCACTTTCCCGTTAATTAAATGAAACAGCAAGCGGGACAGGAAGACGCGCGCGTCTGCAGACGTCGAATCCCAGCGGGGAACGCGAAACGCGTCGCGACGGCACGAATAATTATCGTTTCGAACGACGAAGCTCGAAGCTGGTTTAACGGCTCGCGTTTTCCGAATTTCCTCGGGCTCGATGGTCGATCAGAATCTATTTCACGAGGAAGACGTGTACCATCGAAGACTGACAAGATGGCGACGTGGCGTTCATTCTGATTGGCTCTAGTGCAGTGGGTCAACCGCACCGTGTTTAAATGTACATTCATTCGTTCTTGGAATTTATTTATAACGCGTCTAACACAAATTCTTACAGCAGTTGATGAAAGTTTAAGACCAAAGGGTCGAAGAAAATAAATTAATTAATTAATAAGAAATAGTACGATAAATAAAGTTCTTATTCTATATTAATCGATAAATGGTGTTCTACCATAATGACGATAAAAATAAGTATATGACCAATATTTGCTTATCATAAAGCTACATTTTGCATTGTCTTGTCGTCTTAAACTTTTGTTCACTACTGTACACTAAGAAATAAGTATACAGTAACGGGCAAAAGTTTAAAACTGAAGAGTTGAAGGAAACAAATTAATTAATTAACAAGAAATAACAGTATAAATAAAATTTGTATTCTATGCTAATCAATAAATAGTGTTCTACCATAATGACAATAAAAATAAGTACACTAGCGGATAAAAGTTTAAGACCAAAAGGTCAATGAAAACAAATTATTTAATTAGTGAGAAATAGTATAATAAATAAAATTCGTATTCTATGCTAATCAACAAATAGTATTCTACTATAATCACGATAAAAATAAATACAGTAACAGACAAAAGTTTAAGACCAACTGGTCAAAAAATACAAATTAATTAATTAATAAGAAATAGTACAATAAATAAAATTCGTATTCTATGCTAATCAATAAATGAATAGATAAATAATGTTTGCACACCATAAAACTATGTTTTTTCATTGTCCTGTTGTCTTAAACTTTACTAAACCTACCAAACAGTATTAAGAGAATTCCAGCGAATGTGAATCGCTTTGGAGCCACATTGAACATTCTTGTTCTGACAAAATAGCTTTTGAGTTAGGTTCGAGTTAGGTTTTCATCACATTATAATTGAAGTTTCGTCTAAATTAAAATTAGTACCAGGATTACTCATGAATATTTACTAAAAAAAAAAGGAACCACCAATCTGCAATACCTGTCGTACCAAAATTACTGTTCACCACCTTCTATACGATTGTATAAAATTCGAAGCCTATAGGAAAAAGCATAAAATTATCCCCCACACGGCACTGACTTCAGAAAAGAATATAAAAAATACATTGGAATATCTATTCGACTCCGACATAACTAACAAAATCTAACCCACTATTAAACCGTCGCTAATGACCTGGTAGTCGATGCGACGTTAAACACTCACATAAAAAAAAAAAAAATTAGTCTTCCCGCTTTATTTTTCATTCTTAATTACTTGTTTCTTGTACAAATAAATGAATAGATAAGTATTATGAAGTTTTCTCATTAAACTACACCATCAATTTCGTACCAGCTGAGTTTATTAACTTCACAGTAGTTCACGCTTTATTGTCGTACCTGACGCACGTTTAAATTCACGCGGTTATCCCCCTACCATTTCCTAAAATTGTTTCGACGAAACGAGCGTTCGCGTTATCTGAGAATCGCAAAGAATGATAAACTCGTTCGATTACACAAATATAATATTTTTTTCCATATAATTCACTCATAGCAAAAATTTTCCTCTATAGCTTCCAATGACTTTATGAGGCGACTGAAACTAAGAAGATATCGATCGACGATTCTCAGAACAGCTACCTCGACGGTTAATTATCGCGCAGCACATAATTCCAACGGTGCGTTAATTAAACCTGCACTGCTGCATTAACATTTACAACTTGATTACAAAAATAGGGACAACTTTCTTCTGCAAGGAAAAAGTAGAGAGACTATTTTTATTTCAAGCGATGTTTAAATTATATAAATATTAGTCTTTATTTAAATTATATATTATCATTTTTATTATTATTTCTCATATATATATATATTATTATTGTATAACTAAATTAAGTTGATTACAAAAATAGGGTCAACTTTCTTCTGCGAGGAAAAAGTAGAAAGACTTTATTTTTATTTTAAGCGACGTTTAAATTATATAAATATTAGTCTGTATTTAAATTATATATTATCATTTTTATTATTATTATTTATTATATATATATATATTATTATTATTATTATTATTATTGTATAATTAAATTATATAAACATTTGGAAGACTTCTAAACCTGCACTGCTGCATTAATGTTTACAGTTTGAATATAAAAATAGGATTTTTGCTTCGTACTATTTCTGTATTCAAATTCTAACAAAGGACTTCGAGAGGAAAGTAGGAAAGCTACTAAATTATATGAACATTAGGAAGACTTGTAATGTTATGTTAATGTTTACAGTTCGATTATAAAAATAGGAAAATTCTTAAACAAGACTAACTGGCTGACTGCGTTTGTGAGAGCCCTATATATTATGCCGCCGCCACAGCGCTGTTTGTAAGCTGTTCGCGAGTTGTTGGCGACTAGTTCGCGAACTATGTTCGCCAGCTATGTGGATGTACAGTGAAAAGAGATCAGAAGTTGTACAGGGTAAACAAGTGTTTGTAAGGAAGCTGACCTTCTATTGGCGGGTATGCAAAGGACGCCACATATACTTATGTGGTTCCAAGAAGAATATCTTGAAAGGAATTGTGTATACATATTAATATATATGTTATGGTAAATGTGATTAATCCGGTGATTATATATAGTTGCTGGTTATTATTATAATTACCACTAAGTTTGGTGAATGTGATGAATATTTGAATATTGGTGTCATAAATATAGAACATCCTATAAATAAATCATAATTTAATAATGGATTATAAATTTTTAATATATATACATATAAATTATTTATTTAAATTATTATTATTATTATTATATATTATACACATATATATGAATTAAATAATATAATATAAATTAGTATAAAGCAATTAATTTAATTAATTTAATTAAAATAATACAATATATATAATATTAATTAATTTAATTAAAATAAAATAATATATATAATATATTAATTAATTTAATTAAAATAAAATAATATATATAATATATTAATTAATTTAATTAAAATAAAATAATATATATAATATATTAATTAATTTAATTAAAATAAAATAATATATATAATATATTAATTAATTTAATTAAAATAAAATAATATATATAATCTATTAATTAATTTAATTAAAGTAATATAAAAAATATATATATACATGATCACCGGATTAATAACATTTACCGTAACATATTGAATATTTTACAATATCTAGAGTAGAATATCAATTACTCAAACCCCTCTTAAAATACATCTGCCTAGATTTGAATGCGGTTTGGTGCCTATCAAATCTTTATGGGAACTATATCACATAGGTACCAAAGTTTCATAAAAATTAGTGATTACCACTTAGAGACAATTCCTCATTAAATCGACAGCCTAACAATTTGATTATCTTGATTCCCTATAACACTACACGATTTGGAATTTACATAAACCACTTATTTATATTTACCCTGTTTCATTTCGGTTGCTTCTCACGGTTGCTGAGCTCACGTACACACATTTACTGCGATAGTGTGCGTAGTGGAATAACTATTAATAATAGTCCACAAAAATTGTTAAGAATAATAGTAATTGGTCATGAAATTTGAAATCCGTCAAATTGACGGGTCCCGTAAACCTAGCGTTAATATCACTTTTTATCATCAAAATGATAACCCACATCTTCTTTAACACTAGGTTTACGGGACTCGTCAATTTGACGGGTTTTAGGTTTCATGAGTAAAATTTATAAAACAATTACTATTATTCCTAGCAATTTTTGTTGACTTTTATTTATGGAGCGATACAAATATACACTAGTCTTCTTTTTCTCAGCTCTGCAATTTCAAATTCTATACGATATACAGGGTGTTCGGACAGCCCTGGGCTTAAATTGAAAGAGTAACTCCCTGAGACATTCTAAGACGAAAATCAAGAATAACGATTTTGCGTTTGAGGCTTTGTTTACGAGTTATAACTAGTTAAAGATATCGTTTAATCCGGACCGTTCGACGCTTGAGAGCGGGTAACCGAGGCAACTCGGTCGGTAACGTCGCTGAGTTCACAGTGATGCTCAAGCGTCGAACGGTCCGGATTACACGATATCTTTAACTAGTTATAACTCGTAAACAAAGCCTCAAACGCAAAATCGTTACTCTTGATTTTCGTCTTAGAATGTCTCAGGGAGTTACTCTTTCAATTTAAGCCCACGGCTGTCCGAACACCCTGTATATCTATTTCTTAGTATACGTATATTAGAAATAGATATATGAAAAATGTCCGTAAATCTAGTGTTAAAATCAATTGTTGGCGGTCAGGGTAAGACGTTCTAAATTTGCCTGACAGTGAATGGGTTAATGGATTCGCTTTTACATTAGTTCGGGTAATCAACGTTCCACCGATGGTAAATGGCCGGATACTTCATGAAAGGACCCGGTGTACGCGCTAATTGTCGTCAGGTGACCCCGCAACGGAAACCGGGGCAAGCTTGGGACAAAAGTGTCGCGTTTGGAACTGCCTGGAAACGTGCCTGCTGGCTTTCAGAGAGCCCCACTCGACTTGTGTTCATGAACAACAGCTTAATTTGCCGTTACCAGCCGCCATTTGCGCGGCTCGCGATTACTCCTGGCGTACCTTGACCTAGCTCGAGGGGATCCCCCTAAACAAGTTGCGAGTTCGATTAAGCAAACCGATCAAGGGCTCCCCAAGTCAGAGACGTGCCCGGGTATCCAATGTAACTAAACTTGTTGAGCGATTCTGCGAATGGTTTTCTTAGCAGGGAAGCTTCGAGGAATCTTTCTTTCACGATTTACATTGTGCACGGAATATTTTTGATTCCAGGAAAAATTTAGAGAACGGTCAACTCTCTAAAATCGTAAATCAATCAAAACAGAGATAAGTTTAACCCCTTAATGCACCGTTTTTTTTTTTTAAACCTGACCAAAAAAATCAATTTTTTTTTAAATGTAAAAAACGATTTAAAACGTTTTCTTGACAAGAAAATTTAAAAAGTACAAAAACAATCAAAAATTTTATTGTATTGTAAATTTTATTGTCGCTCGAATTATTTCGAGCGTGCACGTTAAGGGGTTAATGTACATATTTTATATTGAAAATTAGCATATTTTTTGGGTGGTTGCTGAAAATATTGTACTTAGACGGTAACTTTGGCTATTGAATGATTTATGACTGAGTATCTGATGTGTGGCTAGTTAAAAAGTACGTTGGAAAGTGTGAATGGAACCACAAGACTCGGCTTCATGGCTAAGGGTTGAAAGGTAGTTTGAAAATCCCCCCATTTTGAAGCAAGCACTATGAAAATTGGTATTTAGATTTTTTTTTAGAAATAAAGAAATACATGTTTCAACGTTTTTGGGAAATCAACCTCCAGTGAGTGAAATAAGGGATGCAAGTTTGTTTGAAAATCTGCCAATTTTAAAGCAAGTACTATGAAAACTAATATTTAGCTTTTAGGTTAGAAATAATGAAATGCGTGTTTTAATGTTTTTAGAAAATCAATCCCCAAGGGGGTAAAATAAGGGATGAAAGTTTGTTTGAAAATCCGCCGATTTGGAAGCAAGCACTATGAAAACTGATAGTCAACTTTTTGGTTAGAAATCAGAAAATACATTTTTAGTCGTTTTTGGAAAATCGATCCCCAAGGGGGTGAAATAAGGGATGAAAGTTTGTTTGGAAATCCGTCGATTTTGAAGCGCGGGCGACAACTAGCTTTATTATAGTTCCTGATTGTAATTTCGCTCTTATTTGACGACTACACGGACAAAAATTCTATGAGGTGGAATAAGAAAAATTTGCAGAACAGTCGCGATTTTCCGCGGGAAAGGAAGAAAATGTAGGGCAAACGGTGCGCTCGCGGTCGGACTTTACTTTGTATATACATGCATATATACATCCGAAATCGATAGGGGCGCACTTTTGACGAGCACACTCGAACTCGAAGGTGCGCGAAGGTGGGCGCATGCCCGGACCTAGATGCGCGTGCCGGTGTGAGTAATAATTACGATGACCTGTTTGTTTAACTTCGCCGATAACGAGCAACGATTTTCCTCCTACCTGTCTTTTTCCCTTCCCCTCACTTGCTCTCGCTTTTTCCTTTCTCCCTTTGTCACTTTTCATCCCTTTGCTTATCTTTCCTTTTTTATCTTCTCTATTTCTCTTTCTCTCTGGTGGTCTTTGTCAATTTTTCTCCTTTTCACCCCTCTTTTGCCTTCTCACTCTTTCTCAGTTTCTGATAAACTCTGTTTCTCTTATACATTCTTATTCACTCTCACTCTTTCTCAGTTTCTGATAAACTCTCTTTCTCTCACACACTTTCATTCACTTTCACTCTTTTTCAGTCTCTAGCAAACTCTCTTTCTCGAACATACAGTCAGTCACTCTCACTCTTTGTCATTGTCAGTATAACAAACTCTCTTTCTCTCACATACACATATTCACTCTTTCTCAGTCTCTCGCAGACTCTCTTTTTCCTTCTCACTGTTTCCCACTCTTTCTCAATTTCTCACAACCTCTTCTTCCCTCTCACTTTCTCACTCTCTCACTCACTCCTAATCTCTTAATCTTTCTAACTCTCTTACAAACTCTTTCTTTTTCTCTCTCTCTCTTTCTCACTTTCACGTTCTCTCATAAACTCTTTCTCACTTTTTCTCAGTCTCTCACAGACTCTCTCTTTCCTTCTTATTCTCTATTACTGTTTATCAATTTCCCACAAAGTCTTCTTCTCTCTCACTTTCTCACTCTCTCACTCACTCCTAATCTCTTATTCTTTCTAACTCTCTTACAAATTTCTCTCTCTCTCTCTTTCTCACTTCCCCTTTCCAGCCTTGGATCCTTCTCTCTCACACTCTCTTTCCCTCTCTTTCTCTATCTCTATCTCACTCTCACTTTCTCTCAGTCTTTCACAAACTCTATCTCACTCTTTCTCAGTCTCTCATAGACCGTCTGTCTCTCTTTCTCCCCATTCTTCTTCTCACATTTTCTATGTCCTTTTCCTTACATTTCCCCTCTCATTATCCCTTTTCCATTATCTTTTTTGCTTATTATCCACCTCTCTCGTGTTCTCTTTTATCCTCATTGAGCTTCCGACGAGAATGGAAAGAACGAAACGCGGAAAAATATACGAACCCTCCTTCCTCTCGTCGATTTATCGACTCGAACCTCGAATCGAGTAATTAGCACGACGCTGGTAACTCGTT
Organism: Tetrapedia diversipes; assembly: GCA_033822845.1. Lineage (NCBI taxonomy): Eukaryota > Metazoa > Arthropoda > Insecta > Hymenoptera > Apidae > Tetrapedia > Tetrapedia diversipes. The sequence goes on from JAOPTO010000916.1 coordinate 398,944, forward strand.
TCAGAGGGATATCATATGTATACTGTAAAGAAATATTAACCTATTAATTACGCGAAGAAAATATCGTTCAACAGTAAAATCATTGGAACTGTGTACGTCGAACCGCTAGCGATCGGTAAAGTGTTAACTTTTGGCCGCTACTGTACAGCGTTAATCGAGTCATTTAACCCATTAAGTACCAACTTTTTTTCTATATTATTAGACGGTTTTTTTTTACAGAATGTACACAATAAGAAACACACAAAAAATAATTAAAAAAATATTTAACCAAATGAAACTGCAAATAATTCGCTTTTATATTTGTTTTCAAATGGGAACAATGGGACTTACAACGTAAGAATCTAATGTATTAAATACATTGGTATTTAATGGATTAATCCATTGACTGCCATGCAAATTTAGCGTGTCTTGCCCTGGATGCCAAGATTTTATTTTAAGGAAGATGTGGGTTATCATTTTGATAATAAAAGGTGATATTAAGCCAAAACATTATTGTATAAAATGTACGTTCATCCTTTCTAATAATTCCTAACTAAAACGGCTATAAACTTTTGAATCAAAAACTTTTATAAATACTTTAATTATCACGTAAGATTGAAATAAATTCTGAATAAGTAATAATAACACAATTAATTAATAACGAAATAAAAATATGTAAAAGCAGATCCGCTGTAGTAGTATTTGAACTCAAATAAGTTTTCTGATTCACTCACTAATATCAAACCTAAAACTGAAAGACACAATATAAATAAACGATTAAATATCAATTTTGCCCGAAATTAAGACCACGAGTCAGACTCGTGATATTCATGTTCGGCTTGAAATGTCGAGTACGAGTCAAGCTCGTGATATTCATGTTTGGTCTGGAACTGAACAATGAGCCCGACTCGTGACATCCATGTTTGGCCTAAAATTTTCATCACGAGTCAGACTCGTCAACATAGTGCAAAGGGTTAACCCTTTGACTGCTACGGGCGCATATATGCACCCAGCACAAGCCGTCGATATAGACTATGGGCGCACATGTGCGCTCGGCGACGGCTTTGATCATTTACTGCTGTCTTACTGAATTTCTCAAGAAATTATTTTATCATATCCGTGTAACACTCAGAAACAACATACCTTGTTGCTTATCAACAAGAAAAATCTCGTTTATTTCGTCAGTTTTTCCTATATCTTAAATTCGTTTCATCTGTTCATCTGCCATTTGACAAAAGTTATGTATGGTTTGGAGTTCGTTTTGTACATTTCATTTTATATATTTTATAATACATTATAATTATCAAATTATGGCGTTTTAAAACTTTACCCTTGACGAATAAATAATATATATTGAAGATAAAAAATATTTAAAAAATTGAAAAATATTAATTTTGGAGTAGATAAAGTAACAGTAATTTGATTCTGTACAATATTACAATTGAATACACCGCCGAACAGATTCAGATTGCGTGAAAAAGTATTCAGTTCCCAGCGATAGTTAGTGCCGGCTGCACGCCGTCGACGCGAAGCGTTTCGGCTCAGAGTCTTCCGCAGTCAAAGGGTTAATATGTATTTTGTTCCCTCTTCCTCTCTGTCATACTGGAACGGTCGTCTCTATAAACCAAAAGTTTCGGTTTACACGTTCGGTGCGATACGGGACTGCGTAGAAGGCATAGGCCAGATGGCGGGCTATAAATGTGACAAAATGACGATCGCCGGCGAAAACTGTGCCTGCAGTCAGTCACAGCCGAAACATAGAGTTGTACAGACGTTTTCTTTTTATTGTATGTTAGAGTTAGTTTAAAAATAAGAGAGGTCTTTGCCAGTTCAAGGTTCTGGGGTAAGTGCCGTGTGGTTCATCACAGTCCCCTTTCCGGAAGGCTGCATAGCCTTCCACACTCCGTGGCCAGATCCTACAGGACAAAGGTCCTTTCCTTTTTGGCGACGCAACGTCAGGCTGCTCGCAATGTTTAAACTTTCCCATGACCAACATAAACAATACATCCCTTGGCGCCCGATGGCTGCACGGCTTCGAGGCGCCAGCCGTCAAGTGGCGCTTTGGGGTTGCATTGCATACTGCTGTTCGCGAACAGCTCGCGAACAGTTCGCGAGCTGTGCTCGTCAGCAGTGTGGACACTTTCGCGAACAGCGAGCAGCGAGCAGCGAACTCCTCAGCGAACAGCGAACAGTGTTCGCTCGGGAAGCGGTACATCAAAGAAACTGTTCGCGAGCTCGAAGCGTATCTGGACGCGTTTGTAACACAGTATGTGGCAAAAGCTAATAGCGAACTGCCCATGAATTCAGAGCGAACAAGCTTGTAACTGTTCGCGAGCTCCAGTCTGGATATGCTGCGTTTTCCGTTGGCGAACAGCTCGCGAGTAATTCGTGTGCTGCTCACGAGCTGCTCGCGAACTGTTCTCTTCTATGTGGACGCGGCATTACATGTTCTCTCGCCAGGCACACCAGATACCCAGTCATAAATCGGTCACTCGCCTAAATTACGGTCTAGGCCCTTTTTCAGCGACCACCCAAAATGCGGTGTCGCTAACATGTAGATTTACATATTCTTCGACTGCTCCGCATTCCGCTAATTTTAAGATTCCTATACTCTCTCTCCCCAGGGAAAACCAGGAAGACAAAGAAAGAAGACTTGTATGGAGTCGATTTTTCTAACCTCTAAAGAGCCTCACATTCTCGCAAGATCCCTCCCCCCGCCCCCCATATCCACCCTCTCGATCGACGGAACGAGCTTCCGGTCCCGACAGGCCGCTCCCTCGAAATTGAATATATGAATGCGAAATTGCAGCAGCGGCGCTCAGGCCCGTCGAGAGTTCGACTTTCGAAGCGGCGGAAAATAGCGACTCGTTAGGCGACGCCTGGCGTCGGTTGCGCAGGGGGGGGGGGGACACACGCGGCCGAATCGGGCAGTCGAACGAATTTTAATTAGAACGCGACAAGTGGCGAGAAACGCGCGCTTGTTCGCCTCGATGGGGAAAGCCGGGGCTTGATTACACATCCGCCGCGAGGATTTCGAGGACAGCGATCTCTGTAAATAAATGATCGATGCAATTTTCGTCACACGCTCATGAATATCGAAGGACCTTCCTTCTGGCCGTGATCCACGGAGCTGTGGACGTAACGAACGACGCTTGAGAGATTTCTTTGAAACGAGCTACGGGGGTAGACGCTGGAATTTTCTGAGGGAAAGATTGAGGAAAGTGGCAAAGTTGGTTCGCATCTCTGTCTGTGAAATAGGGAACGCGGTTATCTTTGATCGCGGCGAACTTTACCGCAGCGGTTAGAAATTAGTTACGGATACGGTGGCATGTGAAACTGATCAAACATTGACCCTCTTCGTGCTTATTATTCAGGTGCACAGAACAAAAGGAATAATTATAACCAATTATAGTTGGTGTGGAGACTGCTACAGTATTGATACCTATTGATTCCAGTTGACAAATTTCGATCAAATACTGAGATGTGCCAAAAACGTAGGTATCGCATAGCATCGATATCACTTCGATACTTATAAATACCGATACTTCAAGTATTATTATTATTATTATTATTATTATATTATTATTATTATTATTATTATTATTATTATTATCATTATTATTATCATTATTATTATTGTTGTTGTTGTTGCTGCTGCTACTGCTGTTATTATTATGTTGTTATTGTTATTATTATTGTTGATATTATTATTATTATTATTATTTATTATTATTGTTGTTGTTGTTGTCGTCATCGTTGTCATCGTAGTCCTCGTTGTTATTATTATTATTATTATTATTATTATTATTATTATTATTGCTGTTGTTGTTGTTGTTGTTGTTAGTATTATTATTATTGGTATTATTGTTTTTGCTGTTGTTATTGCTATTGTTATTATTTGTTGTGACATTTTTATTAGTATTGTTGTTGTTGCTGTTATTGTTATTATTATTGTTGATATTATTGTTATTATTTTATTTTATTATATTTTATTTAAGAGCTACTAGACTCTTTATTTCATACAAAGGTATTGTATTATTGTAATAATAATTATTATCGTTATTATCCACAGATCATACAATTAACAGAGTAGCGATCGATCAGCCCCTACCCTCCGTTCCCTTCGCAAAATCGATTTTTCGACGGGCAATCCCCGACATTCTCGGCCAGAAAAATCCGTCATCCCCGTTTCTTGCCGAACGGTTCGCTGGATCCCGGGACACGATCGCTTCCCGTTGCCCGGCGAAGCATAGGAGAGGCCGTTTCCCTCGAATCAATCACCGGACGGAACATCGATACGCGGGTAATCGCTGGATTAAAGGATAACCAAGGATAATTACTCGCCGTTCGATCCGGATGCAATCAATTCTCGACGCGTTATAGTTCGCGTCGCCGCGCCGCACCCCGTCCGACTTCCGGTCCCCGTCGACCGCCCATCGCCGACTTCCGGCTGATTTTTTCTCGCGGGACCGAGCGTGTGACTTAGCACGAACCAAACTTAATACACGATATACGCTACCGTTCAAAAATTTTGAAGCATTGTTTGGTCCACAGTAGCGGACAAAAGTTTAAGACCAAAGAATCAACGAAAATGAATAAATTAATTTATGAAAAATGGTACGATAAACAAAATTCGTATTCTATGCTAATTAACAAATAGTGTTCTACCACCATAAGAATAAAAATAAATATATAGATAATATTTGCAAACTATTAAATTATGTTTTACATTGTCCTCTCGTCTTAAACTTTTGTCTGCTACTGTATGTTTAACCCTCGCAACGGGGTACAGTAGCGGACAAGAATTAAAGACCGAAGGGTCAACGAAAATAAATTAATTAATTTATGAAAAATGGTACGATAAACAAAATTCGTATTCTATGCTAATCAATAAATAGTGTTCTACCATGATAACAATAAAAATAAATATGTAGATAATATTTGCAAACCACGATATTATGTTTTACATTGTCCTCTCATCTTAAACTTTTGTCTGCTACTGTATGTTTAATCCTCGCAACGGGATACAGTTGCGGACAAAAAAATAAAGACCAAAGAGTCAAAACAATTAAAGTAACTAATTTATAAGGAATAACATGATAAACAAAATTCGTATTCTATGTTAATTAACAAATAGTGTTCTACCATGATAACAATAAAAATGAATATATATATAATATTTGCAGACCACGATATTATGTTTTACATTGTCCTCTGGTCTTAAACTCTTGTCCGCTACTGTACATGACCAGAGATTATTTTTATCCGAGAAGCACTATTAAATAGTAACTTTGCAACTAGATTTTTGTAAAAATGTTATTTATCAATACGATCAATTTCCTGTGCCACTATAATTATATAAGAATTAAAAGTAAGAAAATGTTAACAATTTCTTCTGTATGAAGTTTATGACTTATTCGTTAACACTAGAACTACCAAAAGAGGTAGAGTAATGTAGTAAAAATAGAATAACTATCTTTATATTTTTTATTTTTATTTTATAAATAAACAATCTTTGTGTTCACCTGACAATAGGATTAATTCATCCTAATTTGTCCCATTCAACCCACAGTTTTAGTGTTAAATTCTCAAAGAACGAATTTAACCGGTGCGCTAACGCATCGCTAAAACTGTACCAGCGTGTATTTTTCTTTTTTCTCGAGGCCAGTCAGCGAGAATTTACAGCCGCTAAAACGGCGCATATTTACCACCACCGTACAAGTTATGCTGACCGTACGGTTTTGTTCTTGTTAACGCGCGGCAACCCGTCCATCCATCAGGTTCCATGAGTTACGACGGTCTCCGTGAAAACGTGTACGTTACACGCCAAAAATTTTGCATTCGCTTTCTGATTTTATTTTGAAACATGTTAAATTCGACGAAACCCTTCCTCGTTTAGAGCGTCGTAAAACAGTGGCACAAAATTATACATCATTATAGGAAATTTTACTTTTACTCTATCATTTAGCAGAGTGAGATGATAGGGCTCAGGTGTGAATAAAATAAAATGAAGTGATTGGAATATTAATAAATAAAATGAAGTGATTGGAATATTAATACATGTAATTAAAATAGTTTTATGAATGATGACAACTTAAACAACTTTACGAATTAGCGACTACTGCGTTCAGAATCACACTCTTTCTGTCTTCAGAGTCAAACTCTTTCATATATTCTTCCAAATACTCATTTGCTTTCGTTCTAATTCTAAACTTTAATTTCTAATTCATCTTTCGCGCCTTAGAAACACTCGAGTCCAAACATTTTACGTTCACACGGCTATCGCTTAACTCGTATCTACTCGATCGCATTCCTACATCATCGTTTAGGTAAGTCGTTGAAAACAGAAAATTTTGGCGCTTAATCAAATTGCGGTTTTTCAATTTTATAAAAAATTTCCTAAACCCTTCAGAGCAGTTTGAATTCGTATTATGATTCTGAAAATAATATATTCCTTGTTTTTACACTTATAATTCACTATAGAGAAATCACAGAGGGGAATTGAGTTTAAGGGTGTGAAAGTAGAAGATTCAGTCTTTGAAACGAGCTCAAAATAATTACTGTGTGACTTTTTTTCATGAAGTTGAAAATTATTCAAATGTTGAAGACGTTACAGCCAGTTGTTTGAATATGCATATTAGCCATTGTAACTGTACACACTACCAGACAAATGTCTGGAATTACCCATTTTACCGAAAATAATCTTAACCCTTTACCGACCGAAAGCCTATTAATCGGTTTTTATATGCTTAGTCTGTAAATTTTGTGATGTTTCCTTACACAAAGGTAACTACTTCAAGCGAAGTCGTATATATACTGCATATAAACATTAAACTATCAATTATGCGAAGAAAATCATTGTAATCAATTCATTAGCAATGCATCCACTTTAACACTATTCCTACCGACACTTCACGTGTACTTATTCCTACCGCGACATTGCCACGTAAGAGAGACTACAAATTTTTCTCAGAAAATAAACAATGAAAAAAAGAAGTGAATATTGAAAAATGTATTACACGTTATTTAAGGAAAAGTGTAAAGTTTAAAGGCGATTCAATTACATTGTATCTATGAAATTTTAATCAAAATTTAAAAACGGTTATTTGACCGGGTCGTGGTAGGAATAGTGTTTAAAATGAGCCAGTAAGGAGGCGTATTGAATAAGTTGAGCCACGTGCGGTCAGTAAAGTATTAAGATTCTTTATTCTACACTAATTTAATGATAATAATAATTAATAATAATTTTCGTAAATTTTTCTCGTCCCACTGCCCGAAAGTTCGCTCCTGTAACCGATTGGCCGCGAACTTATCACCGTGAAACTTTAATTTCATTTCGTTCCCGGCCCTCCCCCTCGTTTCCGTTCCGTTTCCCCGGCATCAACTCCGCATATTATTTCTCGAGCCGCCGGATTTCGAACTTTAATCCGGACGAGCCGGTCCAAGTTCTCGACCGGAAGCCGCGTATCTTCACGACGACTCGCTCGAGATACGAGGAACGGGACAAATAAATTTGGCTGATGAGATCCGTTTGCCACGGAAATTTAATCGTCAAGGGGAAGAAGGGTTGAAACTTGATTTTTACAGCGGCGAAACAGGAATTTGAAACATTACGAAATCTTTTTAAAACCTTAAATACCTATATACTTATTTGTTACTACCTGTTGCCCACATTTTTTTTTTTATATGTGCTTGCTTCAAAATTGGTGGATTTTCAATCAAAATTTCATAACTTATTTTACCCTTTTGGGGGTTGATTTTCCAAAAACGATTAAACACGAATTTCTTTATTTTTAATCGAAAAGCTAGGTACCAGTTTTCATAGCATTTGCTTCAAAATCAGCGGATTTTCAAACAAATTTTCATCCCTTATTTTAGCCCCTTAGGGGTTGATTTTCTAAAAACGTTGAAACACGAATTTCTTTATTTTTAGCCGAAAAGCTAAATACCAGATTTCATATAACTTACTTCAAAATCAGCGGATTTTCAAACAAATTTTCATCCCTTATTTTATCCCCTTAAGGGTTGATTTTCCAAAAACGTTGAAACACGAATTTATTTATTTTTAACCGAAAAGCTAAATACCAGTTTTCATATAAGTTACTTCAAAATCAGTGGATTTTCAAACAAATTTTCATCCCTTATTTTACCCCCTTAAGGGTTGATTTTCCAAAAACATTGAAACACGAATTTCTTTATTTTTAATTGAAAAGTTAAATACCAATTTTCATAATGCTTGCTTTAAAAATGGTGGCTTTTTAAATAAACTTTCATCCCTTATTTTACCGCCTTGGGGATTGACTTTCCAAAAACATGGAGAATAAAGTTCAATATATAGCTAATTGTTATTGACCAATTATTCTCTCTACATCCCCACAATAATTTTTGCTTTAATATTCCATCAACTTTTAATATATGGCAAAAATATTTTTCTACAAAATCTGACAAAATCTTGGTACTCACGATCGTGGTCGTCCGTCTGGTTCCTTTTATGGTGCGTTTTGTGATGATGTCCACCAGGGATCGGGATTTGTTTCATGGCGACCAGGTCGTGGTGGTCGGCGTCGATTAGCGGGTTCTCCAGCTGCGACTCGATCAGTTCGAAGCTGGTGGAGTTGTCCGGATGCGAGATGACCTTCACTGTAAACGAGCAAACGTAACGGAGCATGGAGGAAGCTGTTCGGCGCTTCCGGTCGTCGATTCTAGCCGCATTTCCATAAGACAAAATTGCCCCTCACACGAGATCAAACGCAGCGCGCGGCTGAGAAGATCGCACGTGACAGGAACAACGAATTTCATTGGCCAGCAGTAGGCCCACCTGACCACGCACGCAGTTTAAGTCATGGCGCGTTATTGGTGGAAACGGTCGCAACCATTGACTAGATGGCGCCACGAGAAAAGCTAATCTAACGTCTCCAGATAGAGAGAGATACAGTAGCGGTCAAAAGTTTAAAGCCAAAGGGTCAAAAATAACAAATTAAGTAATTAATAAGAAATAGTACGATAAATAAAATTTATATTTTATAATAATCAATAAATAGTGTTCTACCATGATGATGATGAAGATAAGTATATGGACAGTATTTGCAAACCATAAAACTATGTTTCACATTGCCCTGTCGTCTTAAATTTTTATCCTCTACTGTACATCATTTAAAAAATAAACGGTTAATATGTACAGTAGTGGTCAAAAGTTTAAGACCAAGGGGTCAAAGAAAATAAATAAATTAATTAATAAGTAGCACGATAAATAAAAATCGTATTCTATACTAATCAATAAATAGTGGTCCACCATAATGACGTTAAAAATATGTATATGAACAATATTTGCAAACCATAAAACTATGTTTTACATTGTCATGTTGTCTTAAATTTTTGTGCGCTACTGTACATCACTTTCGAAATAAACGATTCCTATGTACAGTGGCAAACAAAAGTTTAAGACCAAGTGGTCAAAGAGAATAAATAAATTAATTAATAAGAAATAGAATTCTATGCCAATCAATAAATAGTGGTCCACCATAATGACGTTAAAAATATGTATATGAACAATATTTGCAAACCATAAAACTATGTTTTACATTGTCATGTTGTCTTAAATTTTTGTGCGCTACTGTACATCACTTTCGAAATAAACGATTCCTATGTACAGTGGCAAACAAAAGTTTAAGACCAAGTGGTCAAAGAGAATAAATAAATTAATTAATAAGAAATAGAATTCTATGCCAATCAATAAATAGTGGTCCACCATAATAACGATAGAAATAAGTATATGGACAATATTTCCATACTATAAAACTATGTTTTGTATTGTATTGTCATCTGAAATTTTTGTCCACTACTGCATCTGGTTGTTTCTTTAAACTAGACGAACCCTTTGTATAGATAACAAAATTAGAAATTGTAAAAGTATGCACTCTTCCACTTGTGACGCTTCTGATGCTATCTTCTCAGCCGCGCACAATACGCGCGACTAACTCCGACCGGATTTCCGCTTCGACCCGTGAACACGAACGGAGGAATCGCGACAGCATTTTCGCGAATACACATGATTTTTTGAATGCAAATGACTCCTTAACCCCTTCTATCCGACGACACTGCGAATTTTTATTGCTTCGCATTATGTTCTGTGCGAATTACGAAGTATCATTAATCCTAATCGTATCAAGTGTTTTATATAACGAATTATACCATGATGTGACTCTCAGTCACTTATGCAAATTATGGGAATAATTAAAAAAATCAAAAAAATTACGACACTGCAAATTTTTATTGCTTTGCGTTATATTGTGTGCAAATCAAGAAGTTTCATTAACCCTAATCGTATCAAGTGTTTTTATAACGAATGATACCACAAGGTGACTCTCAGTCACTTATGCAAATTATGGGAATAATTTAAAAAATTAAGAAAATTACGACACTGCAAATTTTTATTGTTTTGCGTTATATTGTATGTGAATTACGAAGTTTCATTAATCCTAATCGTATCAAGTGTTTTTATAACGAATGATACCACAAGGTGACTCTCAGTCACTTATGCAAATTATGGGAATAATTTAAAAAATTAAGAAAATTACGACACTGCAAATTTTTATTGTTTTGCGTTATGTTCTGTGCGAATTACGAAGTATCATTAACCCTAATCGTACCAAGTGTTTTTATAACGAATCATACCACTTATGTGAATCATGAGAATAATCAAAATGTTATTGTTTCCGTTTATAGCTTGAATCCATTTGTTTATCCAAACAAACTATATATAAGCATAAAATATTATACACAGGCCATTGCATTTTTGGAAATGTAATATGGATTAATCAAAAAATTTAATTTCGAAGTTCCAATGTGACTCAGAATCATATCCTGGTACGATTAGGGTTAATAGGTTTTGAATTTTTGGGTGCTTTCAAATTTTTTGAAGGATTTGAACAGAGACTCGTTTTGTCCCTCGAATTTTGTAATTCACGATCTACCTTGGACACTTTGCACAATTCTATGTCATGTGAGTTCTGTATCTTTTGGTGCATTTCATGAAAATTCGCAGTCTATTTGTTGTATTCGGATTTTTTCTGTGATAATTTGCTTTAGGTTTGTTTGGTTTTCATTTATGCATGTAGAAAGGGAAAATAATATTACTTGATTAAAATTTATCTATTTAGATAGAAAAAAGGAACTACCTTTTCTCTACAACATTCTAAATAAAATAAAATTGAACACTGCATTCTGAAACTATACCTTCTTCTAAAGCTTTGAAAATTTATTTTTATGACTTGAACACTTAAAATTTGCTACGAAGTACTGAGAAGTATATCTACTACAAGTGTCGTCGGTAAGAAAGAGTTAAATTTCGCTTATGCGATAGCCACAATCCAATCAAAAATTGCAATTAAAAATTCAGTGCAATTTTCACACGATATTTATGCAAAGTACCTCGATAAAAATCGCGTTATGCTATAAAAACGCTTAAACGAATCGAATGTTCAAACGTTAAGCTATCGAAACTGTCGACGATTTGTCGCGACAGAATTTTTCTTCGATCGTCGAAAAATGAAACGAAAGGAACGAGTATATGCGCGTACGAAGGACGAGCAGTTGAACTTTTCTTGCTGCGACTGTGCCTCGTCCGGATGATCCAGATCGTCGTAGCCAGCTTTAAAATTAGCAAGCTGTCGATGGCGAGAGCAGAGCCGACGTGGAACTCTACTACCGGCTGGAAGTGCTTCGTGTGTAATCAGGTCAGCACGTCTCCAAGTCGTCAATTCGATCTCGCGTGCTCGACAACTCGCTGCGCTCCAGCGACCTCTTCGGATCGTAGCGAATCGCTGTGGCGTTCTTTCGAGTTAAGTGGCGAGTCGCCCGATCGGATCGAGGACAGCTCGAATTATTTATGATCTTCGAATATAGCTCGGGAACTCGAAGCTTTGAGAACTCGAAAATTTGAAATTTGGAAATTGACAGTTTTAAATGTTACAAATTGAGAATATAAAATTTTTTAATTTGAAAATTGAAATTTGGGATTTGAATAGTTGAATGTTTGAAATTTGAAAACTTAGGATTTAAGAACACCAAATTTTTTAATTTGAGAATTGAAATTTGGGATTCGGAACTTAAAAATTGATAGTTGGAAATGTTAGAAATTGAGAACACAAAATCTTTTAATTTGAAAATTGAAATTTGTGTTTGAATAGTTGAAAATTTGGGATTTAAAATTTGAAAAATTGAAACTTGAAAATTGACAGAAAAATTAGAAATTGAGAACATAGAATTTTTTAATTTGAGAATTGAAATTTGGGATTTGAATAATTGAAAATTAGAAATTTGAAAGTTGAAACTTTAAAAGCTAAGAGGTTAGGAATTTGAAACAGCAAAATTTGACAATTTGAAAATCAGAATTCGAAGTTTAAAAGATTGAAAGATGAAAATCTGAAGAATTGAAAATCGAAATTTCAAATTCAAGAAGCAAAAAGTTGAAAATTTGATAGATTAGAAACGCAAAAAGTAAATTCGAGAATTCAAAGATTCGAAGAAATCTGAAGTCAAAATCATCGCGTTAGGCCGAAGCAATTAACCGATCGTTCGTTCAAAACGAAACGTCTGACAAACCCAAGGGAGACTCGCTACTTGGTTGGCATCCGTCGGCGATAAGCGAGGCTCTCGATTTAGCCTCTGTACGGCGCATCGACGGTGTTCTGGCGCAGCTTGACACCGGTGTACGAACCTTGGTCGACGAACCCTTCGAAGGCCTCGCGGAGATCGAAGAGCCGGTCGACTGGCAGCGCGCCGATCCTGAACTCGTGGTCATCGAGGTCGTCGTCGGCGCGATCGAAGATCGCCCGGTGCTCGTAGGTGGGCCTCGGTGCGAACTTCTTCGGCTGCACCAGGTCAGGCCTCTCGATTCGTTTCGTCTCGTCCACGGTAGGCGTTGGACGAGCCGCTTGCGGATAACTCGACCACGACGACGACGACGATGACAACGACGGCGACGACGACGCAGACGACGACGACGACGAAGACGAAGACGACGTCGCGACGGACGGTGGTGCAGGTGGTGCAGGGTGGTGCTGGTGATGGTGATGATGGTGCAGGTGCGCGTCATGCTCGCTTTGGGAGTGCCTTGGCTGCAGGTGCACTGTGCTGGAGGCACGATCATGCTTGGACAATGTGGAAGAAGAAGAAGAAGAAGAAGAAGAAGAAGAAGAAGAGGAGGAAGACGAAGACGAAGACGAAGAGGAAGATGAAGAAGAGGACGAGGAAGAAGACGAAGAAGAGCCGCGATCATAGAAGCTCCCAGGTCCATCCATTTCACGGCCATCTTTCTCCCTGTACACAGGCCGATGCTCGTCATCGGCACCAGCACGAGCCTCCTGCCGGTCCCCGTGATCGGCACGAGGATCGTACGGCTCGACCACGAGGACACTGGGCCTGCCGGGCAACTCCGGTGCTTCCTGATGACGGCCGTGCTGATGACGGTGGCCGTGCTGACGCCTCTGTCCCGGCTCCTGGACGTCGTACGTGCTCTCGTGGTCGTAGTACGAGGTGCGCGCGGCCCCGGGGAACAGAAAATAGGGGTACATACTGGTCGGCGGTAACCAGATCTCCTGGTAGCTCTCCTGCTGCGGGTCGAACGGATACAGGGCCGAGTCCGTGCCCGACAGGTCTACGGAGGTGGAGGAGGGCAGGATCTCTGTAACACAGAAGCAGAGACGCGGACGAGAACGGGGTGAGTGGGGTGCGTGATCGCATCGGTACGGACGGGTTCTCGCGTGCTACGTGCTAACTCTTTTGTGGTCGTGGTCACACGGTGGTGGTAGTGGTGGTGGTGATGGTGGTGGTGGTGGTGGTGGTGATTGTGACGGTGGTGGTGAGAGTGGCGGGTCAAGCAGTTTTTATGGAATTCCAGATGCGGCGTTTCGGTCGCGTTTCAGAGTGACGCTAACTAGGTTACTAAATGTAACTTGGACCCTTGTTATTCATCTAGTTTCAGAAAAAGATTTGAGTTAGCACCGCCCTAGGCTATCGCAAAAAGATAGAAATAGGGGGTTCGTGTACTATTAGAATTCTAGACTCGATAGTAATTGTTGTCCAAATTTATTAAGTTTTGCGAATGATTCTCTTTTATCGTGTATCGAAGCAATGTACGTTAGTTACTGTACGTTCCCGTGAATAAGCAAGGGTCCGCGTCAAACGAACAAAACACCGCGATCGGGACACGAAAAACCGTGGCTACTCCATTACAAGGTCTATAATTGCTTCAGGAACAGCCTGTACCACGGTTAACCCCTTAATGAACCTCAAACCGTTCCCAGAATCGGTGCCTGTTAGAACGGAAAGCGACTGTCCTCCACGGAAGACGCTGGTAACTCGGTAACCCGCAAATTACTCCAGCGACATGGCCCCTCTCTCCCTCTCACCCTCACCCTCCCTCCCTTCCTCTCCCTCTTTATGTCTCTCCCTCTCACCCTCTCTGTCTCACCCTCCCTCCCACCCTCTCACCCTTTATGTCTCTCTCTTCCTCTCCCTCTCCATACCCCTTCTCTCTCTCTTTCTCTCTGTTTCTCTTTCGGTTTCTCTTTTTCCCTCTCCCTCTCCCTCTCCATACCCACTTCTCTCTCTCTTTTTCTCTGTTTCTCTTTCAGTTTCCCTCTTTCCCTCTCCCTACCCCCTCTCTCTTTCTCTCTCTCTCTCTATCCGGGACCATTATCGTCCCGAGTACTTCCGAAAGCCGATCAAACTCGTGGCCGACGAAAAGATGAATCCTGTACTCTCTCGGGGATCGCTCGAGCAAGCTGTACTACTGCTCCCGATAGAGTGCGTTCTCGTCGTTGTGTGTACTATTGAGAAACGAAAAGATGAAGTTCTACCAACAAGCTAAAAGATACGAGACGCAATGGGAATCGGCCGCTTGTTCTACCCATTTTTCCCCACTTTTTAGGTGCTGGGCGGACGGTCTGCATAGGAGAGGATTTCCAGATATCAGAGGATAATGTAGAAATTTCGAAAACACAGAAAATTATAGACATAGGATTGTCTTATTGAATTAATAAAATGTAACGATGTTTAATAAAATTGTATATATCTTTGATACAGAGATTCGGATAGAACGATATGAAACTTTATTTTAATTTGTAACACGATTATTACAGAATGTTAAACATTATTAATCAATGAAAAGTCTTTTTTTTTTATTTAGGAAATTTTCAATATCCTTATCTGCATTATATCATTTCTGAATGCAGAAAGAGCGACTGGCTATAGGTACCGATATAGTTTTGGTTATTTTTGATAGTTTCAGTAATCTAATATTTTAATAGTTTTAATAGTTAATTTTAATTGTTTCAATGTCATAATATCAACAATTCTAATAATTTTTGATAATTTCAATAATCGGTCATAATGTCATTAATTCTAGTAATTTTTGATAATTTCAATAATCTGTCATGATGTCATTAATTTTAATAATTTTTCGGTCATAATGTCATTAATTCTAGTAATTTTTGATAATTTCAATAATCTGTCATGATGTCATTAATTTTAATAATTTTTAATAATTTCAATAATCCGTGATAATATCAATAATTTTAGTACTTCCTGATAATTTCAATTATCTCCAACAACTTTAATAATCTCAACAATTTTCAATAATTTCGTCGTTCGGTGCAGTAAAAAAAGAAGATTTTATTATAACAATTACCTATTAAAATCACGAATATTTAGGTAAATAGAATCATCCCCATTTATATAAATGTTCGTGTCAGCCGGGCATATGTCACTCAAAGCGTTAAAGGATAGAAGTCATTCCTCTCTGAAAAGTCTCTCCTACCCATTGGGACCAAAATAGAAAGGATTAAAAGTGAATTGATCGGATCGAAAAGGTAAGTGTTACCAAGTATGCAAAACAGTGTTTCTCGACACTTCAAAATCACCATCAACTTTCACCCTTAATCGATTACTCGAGACAATCTTCCGACCTCGAGCGTATCGCTGGAATAATTTGTAGATCCCTTTAACCAATAAGTAATCGAAACGTAAACGGGGCACCTAGAAAAACCTCGGTCGGTTCCCTTAGAACCGCAAAGTACCTAGATCAAAGGAGGAAGATTAGAGAGGGAAAGAGCGAGTAAGTGAGTCGAGTAACAGAGAGTACAGAGAGTCGTAGTGGGCGATCAATCGACAGGCATGCGCATCTCAGACAGAAGTACCTATAAGTAGAAAAATACGAGGCATGCAGGCTGAGAACATGCACACGTGCGCTAAAAGTAGAAGAATTAGACGAAGAATGAAAAAAAAAAAGAAACAGAGTTGCTCATGCGAAAGTGTACACGTACGTACAGTGGCGGACAAAAGTTTAAGACAACAGGACAATGTAGAATTGCCTGCAAATATTGTCTGCACATTCATTTTTAGCGTTATTATGGCAGAACACGATTTATTGATTAGCATAGAAAGGAAATGGGTTCCTTTCATGACGTAGGCAGCCATTAAAGAAGGATTTTTTAATATTCCATCCCTATGAGGGTTAAATAGGGGTTGAAAAGTTTGAAAATCCGCCAATTTTGAAGCAAGTACTATGAAAACTGTTATTTAGCTTTTTGGTTCGAAATAAAGAGATATGTGTTTCAACGTTTTTGGGAAACTAAATCCCAAGGGGGTAAAATAAGGGATGAAATTTGGTTTGGATACCCGCCAATTTTAAAGCAAGTACTATGAAAACTAATATTTAGCTTTTAGGTTAGAAATAATGAAATGCGTGTTTCAACGTTTTTGGAAAATCAACCCCCAGTGGGTGAAACAAGGGATAAAAGTTTGTTTGAAAATCTGCTAATTTTGAAGCAAACAATATGAAAACTAGTATTTAACTTTTAGGCTACAAATAATGAAATACGTATTTTAATGTTTTTGTAAACTAGACCCTCGGGGGGGTAACATAAGGGATGAAAGTTTGTTTGAAAATTCGCCAATTTTATAGTAAGTACTATGAAAACTCGTATTTAGCTTTTCGGTTAGAAACAATAAAATACATGCTTCAACGTTTTTGGAAACTAAACCCCCAAGGTGTAAAATGAGGGATGAAAGTTTGCTTGAAAATCAAAAAATTTTGTGGCAAGTAATATAAAAACTGGTATTTAGTTTTTAGATTAGCAATAAAGAAACACGTGTTTCAACATTTTTGGAAAATCAACCCCCAGCGGGAGAAATAAGGGATGAAAGTTTGTTTGGAAATCCCTCAATTTTGAAGCAAGCACATTAAAAACTGATATTTAGCTTTTTGGTTAGAAATAAAGAAATACGTGTGTCAACATTTTTGGAAAATCAACCCCCAGCGGGAGAAATAAGGGATGAAAGTTTGTTTGGAAATCCCTCAATTTTGAAGCAAGCACATTAAAAACTGATATTTAGCTTTTTGGTTAGAAATAAAGAAATACGTGTTTCAACATTTTTGGAAAATCAACCCTCAGTGGGTGAAATAAGGGATGAAAGTTTGTTTGGGAATCCCTCAATTTTGAAGCAAGCACATTAAAAACTGATATTTGGCTTTTTGGTTAGAAATAAAGAAATACGTGTGTCAACATTTTTGGAAAATCAACCCCCAGTGGGTGAAATAAGGGATGAAAATTTGTTTAAAAATCCACCAATTTTAAAGCAAGCCCTATAAAAAAAAAACGCGATTGACAACTAGTTCCTTACAAATTAATTATTTTAATTTCATTGACTGTGTGGTCTTAAACTTTTGTCCGCCACTGTACACAAGTACGTCATGCGGTGCATAATCTCCTTTGCGTTCGCGCCCGAAGGCTCTCCGCTGCTTATCCGCTCTCCATCGAGCCGCCATTTTTTCGTTCGCCAAGGAGAACGCGAATCCTTCGAACCGTCAATTCCGTCCTCGTTACGCGTCGAACGGAAAAGGAAAGGTGAAAAGAAAAAAACGGAAAAGACTGAGGAGAAATGTCGAATTAGCGCCGCTCCCTCCCGCTTGATCCGTATCGCCGACGCGACGTCTGAAAAGTAACGCAACGAAAGGTCGGCCGGCAATAAAAATAACAACGCGGCGCAATAAAACGCAGCAGAGAGGGGGGGGGGAAGGGTTGGGGAAAGAGGCGAAGAAGGTATGCTAATTTCTGCTGGCGTCGTTGGCCTCGCGTGTTCCTCTCGATACCGGAGCACGCGGCTCAGGAATTCTTCGAGAGGAAAGCGTTCGTTCGTGCCGACCCGGTTGTTCGATTAAGCTGGATTTCCTATACGTAACCGTTGAACGCGTTTGGAAAAGTTCTGTCATAAAGCAGTTTCTTTTTTCTCTCTTTTTTTCTTTAGCGCTTTTTTATCTTCAGATAGCAAAGAGAGATTTGAATAACGGAGAGGATAGTTTTACGGTAGCTACAGTAGCGGACAAAAGTTTAAGATGAGAGGACAATGTAGACGTTTTATTGTTATTATAGTAGAACACTATTTATTGATTAGAATAGAATACAAATTTTGTTTACCGTGGTATTCCTTATTACTTAATTTTTTTTCTTTTACTGCTCGGTCTTAAATTTTTGTACGCTACTGTATATACGCGTTTACATGTTGTCTAAAATATTTTTCAAATTAATATTCATATTTCTATATCCGGTTTTTTATTTTCTTACTTTTATCAATAACGATCAAAATGAATGTACAGACAATATTTGCAGACCATAAAATTATGTTCTACATTGTCCTCTCGTCTTAAACTTTTGTCTGCTACTGTACATCGATTAAATAGAGTTATTTACACTTACAAGGGAAGTTTGCCAACCCGGAAATTCAAAAAAATATGAAACTTGGTGTACAGGTAGAGTAAATCATCCATAATACATACCTATTTTTTGTTCGTGCTCAATGTCATTTTCAAGGGGTGATTTCACCCCTTAAAGAAAATGTAAAATTATCTTTGTCCTGGAATATCTCGAGAACGGTAAGAGATATTAGAAAAGAGTTTAAACAAAAGTTGAATGCTATTTTTATGTTTACAAGAATGTATAAAAAAATTTTTCGAAAAGACGATATTTTTTGAGTTACCCCCTCCACCAGACCTTAAATTTCAAAAAAATATCGATTTTTCGAAAAATCGTTTTACACATTCTTGTAAACACAAAAATAGCATTCAACTTTTGTTTAAACTCTTTTTCAATATCTCTCACCGTTCTCGAGATATTCGAGAAGAAAGATAATTTTCCATTCTCTTTAAGGGGTGAAATCACCATTTGAAAATGATATTGGGCACGAACAAAAAATAGGTATGTATTATGGATGATTTACTCTATCTGTACACCAAGTTCCATATTTTTTTGAATTTTCGGGTTCGCAAACTTCCCTTGTTAGTTAGTATTCTGAGAATTATGTGCTTGAAGATACAAAAAAAAGTAACATCCAAAAGAAGTGCGACAGAAAACAGATTATTTCTCTTTTTCACGACAAAACACAGAAATCTCACGTTAAACGTATTTTACATCGAACCACGCGTATCGATAGGAAATACCAGCTTAGGTTTTGTTCCAAAAAAAAAAAAAAAGAAAAAAAGGTCCAAGTCGCGGAAACTCGCGTTATAACCGAGCAAAGTCGCGCGAGAATCGATCTCGAAACACGGATCCTTCGGGCGGAACGCGTACTTGAGGGGGTGCTGGTGCTCTCGTGCACACGTTCCTCCATTTTTCGAGGATCTCGAGGCCGCTTCCGGGTTTCTGTTCTCCGCTTGTTCGCTGCTTCCGGGGATCACCGGCTTGCGACTATTCGCAACCGCGACGCGGATCCAGGATCACCGTTCGTGTATTTCTTTCAAGTTCCTCTTGCTGCTACCACGAGCTTCTCCGGTTCGATCGGTGCAGCGGAGGTTAGATCGAAGTTTCGAAATACGAACTTCGTTTTTCAATCGCATGGAACGCGAACTTTTTCTTTCAATCGCTGACCGAGACTTGTTGCTGTTTCAATGAGTGGAGGAATTAACCGTTGTGTTTGACAGAATGTTTTGTTCGATTTTTTTGAACGGTAGAGACGTGCTGGAATATTTAACAGATTTGTTGCAGATCTATCGAAAGAGATCGTAATATACAGTAGCAGTTAAAAGTTTAAGACAAAAGGGTCAAAGAAAACAAATTACTTCATTAATAAAAAATAACACGATAAATAAAATTTGTATTCTATGCTAATTAATAAATAATGTTCTACCATGATGACGATGAAAATAAGTATATGAACAATATTTGCATACTATAAAGCTATACTTCGCATTATCCTGTCGCCTTAAATTTTTGTCCATTATTGTATGTACACTAACGGGAAAAAGTTTAAGACCAAATGGTCAAAGAAAATAAATTACTTACTTAATAAGAAATAACACGATAAATAAAATTTGTATTCTATGCTAATTAATAAATAATGTTCTACCGTAATGACGATGAAAATAAGTATATGAACAATATTTGCATACCATAAAACTATATTTTGTATCGTTCTGTCGTCTTAAATTTTTGCCCACTATTGTATGTACACTAACGGACGAAAGTTTAAGACCAAAGGGTCAAAGAAAATAAATTACTTAATTAATAAAAAATAACACGATAAATAAAATTCGTATTCTATACTAATCAATAAATAGTATTCTACCATAATGACGATGAAAATAAGTATATGAACAATATTTGCATACTACAAAACTATGTCCTACATCGTCCTCTCGTCTTAAACTTTTATCCGCTACTGTATGTGTATAGCTCTACTGATGGTGTTATCAATGTCGCTCATTTTAGTATGCGCAGCAATTGCGTGTCTGATTGTGTTACGTATCTAACATATATCAAAGGGTATTCATAAAATTAAATATAAACCGGCTATAACAATTTTATACTAGTGCCACGATTTTAGTTGTAAATTTTGTATAAAGGTCTCTAATGTGACACCTAATGTGACAAGGCAGATATAAATTTTATTTATACTGTTATTTCCTTATTAACTAATTTATTTATTTTCTTTAATCCTTTGGTCTTAAACTTTTGTCCATTGTTTTCTATTTTTCCAAATCTTCGAAACGTTTGAGTTTCACATCTCGGTTGCTGTTATTATTATTATTATTATTATTATTATTATTATCACTGTTACTGTATTAGAACAATTATAGCAAATTAAACGAGTCGTTTGTAACATTTGTATTAAATCTTTCTTAAAGTGTCAATAAAAACACGTGCTCCTTTATTAACGGCGACCATTATCATTTACCATACAATTCGTATATAGTCAACAATATGTCGTCAGGCTGTTATCAATATTGTCTGCAACAAATGTGTTAAATAAGGTCTGAATAAGCACGCTCTCACCCTCCCTTCAACCTTCCCTTCATTCAGAGAAACAGCTTAATACCGCGATATTCGCGAAAACTCCTTCGACCTTGTGTTTGGCGACCATTCGGCGCGAATTCTGGCGACGAACATCATTATCACACGTAAAGGTCTGTTTATATTGTCCGTTCAGACACGTTCCGTATCCGACACGATCCGGTTCAGACAAAAAATATTATCCGTTCGAGTAGCGCCTCAGTCAAACAGCATCACATCAGCCAAAATCTTGTTCTGGATAATGTCTGACGGTGTCTGAGCCGCAACGCTACGTAAAGAAAAGAACATCTTTCTTCGTTTCACCATCTGAATTTGTCGGAAACGGACCGGGTTCGAACGGATGATATAAATTGACCTTAATATCTTTTGTCTGAACCGGACCGTGTCGGATACGGTACGTGTCTGAACGGATGATATTAATTGACCTTAATATTTTTTGTCTGAACCGGATCGTGTCGGATACGGTACGTGTCTGAACGGATGATATAAATTGACCTTAATATTTTTTGTCTGAACCGGATCGTGTCGGATACGGTACGTGTCTGAACGGATGATATAAATTGAGAACTAGATCGATCGTGCATCTCTCACGACCGCGTTCACGATTTCTCGTGAAACGTAGCGGACAGCCTGTGTGTGACGGCACAGTTCAGCTCTCCTCGATTGCTGAAACGTAGAAAATTGATTGCGCGCCGGTCACGGTTATGGTTCTCCGAACCGGCAACGATAGCGGTTCTCTCACTTTGGCCAAACGCACACTTATGTTAATGGAAACAAAAACAAAATACAAACGCTTGCACGTCGCGCATGCGCCTCGTGTTATTGGTGTATGTTCTTTGTTACTTACGTAGCGGCGCTTAACACGCTCTAAAATGGCACCCTCTGATTATTCACGGTGGTCGAGAGGGCAGAGATTGGAAAAACAGATTTTTGAAATGGATAGGGCCATTCTAAGTATTTTTGGATATTAGTGTGCCAGCTTTAAATTTTCATGAATATTACTATTCAATATAGCAATGGTGGTCCTCGAAACGATTTTTTTTTTTTAGCAAATATACATTAATTAATTCACTTTCTTATGCAAAACTAATCGTAACTTTGCTATTTAATTAATTTTTTGGTAGAATATTCTCTTTGATGCTTTCGATCTTTTGTTATTAATAAATACATTTTACAGTTATGGTTAAATAAAACGGTAATCTGTCAATTTTGAGTTATTGTAAATGACATAAAATGAATATTTGATTGGAGATGAAAGTTTTGTCTTGTAAGTGCAATTTCCAATTTGCGATGGATTGTATCCATTCTAAATATCTGTTTTGTCCAACTGAGCTTGAAAGTCGCGAGTTGTTACCCTGTCGATCGTGGACGAACGAGCATAAAAGAATTCAACATCAATTAAAAGTTTAGTCAATCAATCCTTCTAAATTGGTTACTGAAACAAATCTTTGTAAGAGTCATTGTAACTCCCAAGAATTTTTAGGTACGAGTTAGGTTCTGTTAAGTTGAAAGTAACGATGAAAATACCATAACCAAAAACAAGCTTTGACTTATTATTCATATTAATTTTTAAATAAATGAGGAAGTTTAGTACTGCAATATACACGAATTTTCCTAAAATTGTTCATCACCCTTAAAATAAGATTTAAAGAAATTCTATTTTTTTAAGAAACATGTCTTTTTTATCTTATCCATAAAAAATGGGCATGAATTTTTTAAACATCCCAATAAATTCAATTACACAAAATCTATTAATAAGTAAGTACATAAACTGCTAAATTCTAAAATGATACTCTATTTATCATTTTCTCCAAACTATCCCTTCGAACCGAAACCTCGCGAGCAGCCAAACTAAGAAAAAATTAGACAAACCGCAATTATCGTGATCATAAAGGTCGCTTTTATCTGACCCCAAACAGACAGGCGAAGTTCCGTTGAACCAAAGAACCAGACGCGCCCTATCACGCCGACGATCTTCGATCTGGCTAAGCCGATCGCGATCGTGAATAAAGGGAAGTCATATTTTCACGGGCGGGCGAGTCGATGGAAGAAACAGAGAGGGGGACTAAAAATAGCCCTAGTAGAGTGTCATTAAGGCCCTGAAGGGACGGAAGAGGCGAGACGTTCCGTGAAGGGAACGAGATTTCAGTGAAATTAAGGTCGAGTTTGCCACGCGATGAAATCCTTATCTACATCTCGATACTGGCCGCCTTTGGTTAATTAAGGAGAAAGGAGCTTATCCGAAGGAGGGGGCTATAACGTCGTCCCAGCAGCCTTAAACATCGGCGATATCGCTCAGAGTAATTGCCCCGCGGAGTCTCTTCTCATACCCTTTCTTTCGACGGCGATCTGAACGGGGAAAAATAATGATCCTGGTAACAGTTCTTTGCAAGGTAGCCAGACGAAATATTTACGCTTTTCCTTCTGCTTGCATTCTGCCAGCTATGACTCCGTCCCTTTTGTCTCTCCACTCTCACCGTGAGCCGTGAACAAAGAGGTTAACTGAAGTCATTTACGCTTCCCCTCCTCCTCGCATTCTGCCAAACTTGACTCCCCTTCCATCTGTACGTTCTCATTGTGAGTCATGAGGCCCGTTAGTTATGGGCAGAATGGCCAATTGAAGTCTTTATGCTTCCCCTACTCCTTGTATTCTGCTGTCCATGACTCCCCCTCCATATCTCTGTTCTCGCAGTGAGTCATGAGGCCCGTCAGCAGTCAGCAGAGTGGCCAATTGAAGTCTTTACGCTTCCCCTACTCCTCGCATTCTGCCAGCCTTAACTCTTCCCCTTCCATCCCTCCGCTTTCACCGTGAGTCGTAAACAGAGTGGTCAATTGAAGTCTTTACGCTTCCCCTTCTCCTCGCATTCTGCTGACTATGACTCCCCCTCTATCTCTCTGCTCTCGCTGTGAGTCATGAGGCCCGTCAACTGTCAGCAGAGTGACCAATTGAAGTCTTTATGCTTCCCCTTCTCCTCGCACTCTGCTGGTCATAACTCCTCCCCTTTTGTCTCTCCATTCTCATCGTCAGCCGTGAACAGAGTGGTCAACTGAACACTTTACACTTCCCCTTCTCCTCGCATTCTGCCAAACTTGACTCCCACTCCATTCCTCCGCTCTCGTTGTGAGTCATGAGGCCCGTCAACTGTTAGCAGAGTAGCCAATTGAAGCCTTTACGATTCCCCTACTCCTTACATTCTACCAACCTTGACTCCTCCTCCATCTCACCGCTCTGTGAGGAACCAACACCGTGAGGCCTGTGAATCGTAGGCAACGTAGCCGGAAGAACCTCGTTATCTCACACCGTATAGCGGAGTGGTGAAAAATACCGGGTGTTCCTCACAGAACTATATTCTTAGGGATGTTTTCGCCCTGAAGGATCGATTTATAGTCGATGAAAAAAATAGTCCAATACTTTTCTCGAAAAAGCAAAATTTCCGAATTGCCTAATGTACCTTATAAGACTAAGTTCGCCTCTGTAAGTAACCGTTACTTTCAATATCAATGTATAAACTATCGAAACCCATATTAATATGTAACAAAATACCGGTCGTTCGCGTTTTAGTCCAAAATCGACAGGGTCTTGCTTTGTATTTCTGGAGCGCACACACATCGATCGAAGAAAAGGTAACAGACTAAAAAAAAAAAGAGAAAAAGAGTACTCGATAACAAGATACGGACAAACAGGCACACAAGGGGGCCGGGCAATCGTACCGCGTAACGAAACGGGCTGAAAAAGAATCTTGTGGAGTAGTGTCGTGTCCATAAAAGAGTAGAAATAAAACGGAGGAGGAAGAAAAAAAAAATAAAAAGATACAACACACACGTTCGCTTCACAACACCAACAATCGTCTTCCACAAGGGTGCGCTAAAGTAATGTAATTACAGTTAACCAACGTTACGACGTATACACCCGTCCATTCAAGATTACAAACCGTGGGCTGCCGTGAGGGCAGCTCACAACGAAAACAGAAAAAAAGAAAGATAATCGAGAAAAGCGAGTAAAAGTTCTCGTGTGTACGCGCTGTTGCGGATGCTGCGGAGCTGGGTAAAATGGGTATTAAACATAAGTGAAGCGCACACAAATATTTAGGCCTTGGCATAACATTCACTTTTCTAATTTCAAAGTAAATAATAAAATGGCAATGAAAATTGTATCGTTAAATTAAGACTCGAAACTTTCATTTTGCAACTGTGATATTTACTCTATTCAAGGATTTGTGTGATGGACTGTACATTTATGTTGAAGTTTGGAAGCAAGGAAAGAATTTTTAATAATATTCCTCGTTAGTTTATTGCAACAGTGTATTAGCCTTCAAAAGTTAAAATTTTAGTCAGCTTAGAAAGGAAAACAGTGAACAAAACGATTTTAAAGAATTAAATAATCCTTCGTTTGTGAATTTTTAGAAATTCTTTACAATTTTCTGTAATTTTCCCTATTACTGGAAATCCATCTTTTTTACATTAAATTATAATTTTCAATTCTATCCTTTTGCTGCTAATAAGCAAACCTTAATCATGAATAGTCTCACAGTTAGTGTCAACAAATTCAGAGCCCATCAAGAACGACAATTTCTAAAAAAAAAGAAAAAGAAATTAAACATCAAGCTCACATTTAAATTTAATGAAAAACAAAAAAAATAAATATTTTTACCCAGCTCTGGATATTTGTATATACAGTAGCGGACAAAAGTTTAAGACCAAAGTGTCAAAGAAAATAAATTAATAAATTTGTATAAATAATATTTATATTATCTTAAAAGTTTAAGACCAAAGTGTCAAAGAAAATAAATTAATAAATTTGTATAAATAATATTTATATTATCTTAAAAGTTTAAGACCAAAGTGTCAAAGAAAATAAATTAATAAATTAATAAGAAATAACTGTATAAATAAAATTTGTATTATCTTAAAAGTTTAACACCAAAGTGCCAAAGAAAATGAATTAATAAATTAATAAGAAATAATTGTATAAATCAAATTTGTATTATCTTAAAAATTTAAGACCAAAGTGTCAAAGAAAATGAATTAATAAATCAATAAAAAATAATTGTATAAATCAAATTTGTATTATCTTAAAAATTTAAGACCAAAGTGTCAAAGAAAATGAATTAATAAATCAATAAGAAATAATTGTATAAATAAAATTTGTATTCTATGCTACAATAATATTGAAAATAAAAAATGTACAGATAAACAATATTTGCGAACCATAAATTTATGCATTACACTATCATGTCGTCTTAAACTTTTGTCCGTTACTGTAGTGTACCACGTGTACACGTACACATAGATGCGAGGAAAGCTCGACAGCGATCCCCTGGCCGAATTTTCCTACTCACCAACGCACGGATTGTGGTTCACCATCGAGAATATCCGGTCGCAGCGTTTCTTCACGTGGTTGTTCGGGCAGATGCAGCCGAACATCGGCGACAGCCGTAGCTGGGTCCAGGAATCGTGGCAGCCGTTCCTGGAACATAAAAAGCGAGGAGAGGGGAATAAAAGGAGCTGTTGACAGCGCGACCTCAGCTTGCATAAAACATCGACGTGCATTACAGCCGATCTTATATCTTATATTTGATTGCCCGCAGCGAGATTTTGCATAATTCGAGCCTTCGTATTCTTAGAGGACGCGCTCTACTTTCCTCTAGGAACGTCCTCAGGTAAATAAAGTTTCACTTGATACGCGACTGTGAGAGAAAACAAAAGATTCGCATGGTTGGTGCACCATGACGATGCACATGGAAATATTTTCGTTTTGGTTTACGATATATGTATTCTTCTTTTGTGATACACAGTGGCGGGCAAAAATTTAAGATCAAAGGATCAAAGAAGATGAATTAATTAATTAATAAGAAATAACAGTATAAATGAAATTTGTATTCTATGCTAATCAATAAATAGTGTTTTACCATAATGACGATAAAAATAAATAGATGAACATTGTCCTGTCGTCTTAAACTTTTGTCCGCTACTGTACCGTAAGCTAGTTAATTTTTCGAGACCAGTTCTGTCAAAAAGTGATTTGAATATCTGGATTTGGTGACATTTTTGCGAAAAGGAAAAGAAGAAAGCTTTAATCTCTCTTAATATATATATATATTCAACTGTAAATATGTCATAATATCAATTTCATCTGTAAATATGCAAAGAAAACAAATATGCAGAATTTTTATGCTTGAAAACGCTTGGAAGAGTAATAGTATGAGAATAAAAAAATTAGGAAGATAAAAACTTATTATCCACGTTAGACAGACTTCTCGCAGACATTATACAGAAATAAATATTTGCATATTTGTACGAGTAAAAGTATTGATGATCTTGAAACTACCTTAGAACAAAAATTACCAAGTACTATCTTAGTGCCATAATATCACTAGCAAACAATAGTTTACACACTGAGAATAAAAAATGATATGAGAGTACTCCTCAAAATTTGCTGCACTGAACAAATTTCAAACGGGACACTCTGTAATATTTGCATAAATAAATAAAATCATGGATGTCAGAGTACTCCTCAAAATTTACTCCAATGAAATATACCTAAACGTTTTTGGCGCACTGAACAAAATCTAGGCTGCGCTGTAATCCCAACAGAGGGAATCTTCGAACTGTCGACTAGGATACGCTACAACAGGACGAACTTTACAAGGTACCCGATGTTGGGCGGAGCGAAGTCTGTTAACCGTTCCTCGAGTAAACGTGTTCGAGTTCGAAAGTCAATTGGAGGAGTAAAGTTTCGTTCGTACGTTCCTGTCGGATGGCCGACTAGGAAGAAAAAAAGTGTAGAGAGGGTCTGGCTGGTTTTGGTGCTCGATCGCTTTTCAGCGCGAACCGCGTCGAGCTTGTCCGTGGCAACCGCGATCGGCAGCCGCCATTTCCGGTCGGGCCAACTGCGATTTGTAACTGCAACGCGTGGAAACTGGCGGAAACGAAGGGACGAAACTTTCCGGCTGATGCTTAGTAGATGGTTTTGAATGGAATTTAGAAGTTCTGGTGAAAAGTTGAACGATTTCAACGCGATAGGAGTTGAAGCATTTCAAAATGGCGGAGATTGAATTAAAGCGTATCACCTCGGTGATTTAAGCGTGGAAAAGAAATGGAAAAGTAGATGATATAATTGCAAAAAGTGAAATAATTGTTTGTCAACTTTGAATCAACTGAAGTTAGTGATGCTATTGTATAATTGTAAAATATACAGTTATTTATTCATTTAAATCTGGAAGGGTATAAGATACCTATTACAGGGTGTTCCGACGAAGCTAGGAGAAAATTGAAGGAGTTACTCTATGCAACATTCTAAGACGAAAATCAAGAGTAACAATATTGCGTTTGACGCTTTGTTTATTAGTTATAAGCAATTAAAGAACCGGACTATTTTACGCCTGAGAATAGGCAAACGGGGCACACTTAGCCCGTGTTTTTAATTGCTTATAACTAATAAACAGAGCGTCAAACGCAATTTTTTTATTCTTACTTTTCGTCTTACAATGTTGCATAGAGTTACCCCTCTAATTTTCTTCTAGTTTCGTCCGAACACCCTGTATATACAGTAGTATAAGACAGAAGTTTAAGACCAAAGAGTCAAAGAAAATAAATAAATTAATTAATAAGAAGTAACAGTATAAATAAAATTTGTATTTTATGCTAATCAATAAATAATGACAATAAAAATGAATAGATAAACAATATTTGCGAACTATAAAATTATGTTTTACATCGTCCTGTCGTTTTAAACTTTTGTCCGCTACTGTACAGCGATACAACCCGGAAATAACCGTTAACTTCTAAAATCAAAGTTAAACGTGAAATTCATTTCCGCAGAATTGCAATGAATATGTAACACCATTCTATAAATCTGTATAAAATTTCCCTATATTTCCCTGTATTAAATCTACGTTCGTTTGATTTGCGTCCAAACCTTTCCCGCCAATCATCCTGCAAAAGTTTGACAGTTACGCGGTTTGATCGAACGTTACAATAATAAACCGCTTCCGCGAGATTGTTTTGCAAATTAATGGAGTATTAAACGGTAAACGAGCCGGTTTAATAATCATCGAAACGATCGACGGTTTCGCGGAAAATCTGTTAAAAATTTCCGGCCCCCGTCCGGTTGTTCGACCGTTTCGATAATTAACAACAACGATCACCGTTCTAATCGAATCGGTTACCATTAAATGTCACTTCGAAATCGGTGGCGAAAGAACAGCGCTGGCTCTTGCGGACAGCGAATTTAATTAACCCTTCAGGTACGGTACAGGTACGCAGTACCAACCCATTTGTCCCCTCATACCTTGTGTTTATAAAATATTTGGAAACTCACCATACTAAATTAAATTATTATGGTAAACAACTATGTCGTTTTTTGAATTTTTTAACTATAATTTATAATCGACTGAGAACTGATTAACTTTTGTTTTTGTAACTTTTATTGGTTGTTTATTTTTGTTGTCAAGTTTCATTTATTTATTTATTTATTTGTTTACTGGAAAAACCTTTTAGAGCACATAAAGAATATACAGTTTAAGCATAAGAGTCAAAACAATGCAACAATTGAAATTTAAAGCTAGCATGGGTAGAAAAGAAGTTAATATATTTATAATAAATGTTAATATTTTTTAGAATAGGGTTAAGACCATTATTAGTATTGTATAGCATAGTATGAGATTCCTCTGACATAAGAGTGCAATGACGAATAGCTGTGAGAAACGTGGTTTTTTTTCCTTTATTATTTGTGTCTATTTAAAAAAATATTTACAAATATTTATATAATAGTTGGTAGCGTTTGACTTCCGTTACTTTTAACGATAAGTACTACAATTAACTTGGTGACATTTACATATGAAGAAACGTGGTAAACTTAAAAGACTCCAGCAATTGAGAATAATGAACAAGGTTAACGGAATTACTTCAAAAATTTTTTTTCCTATTAATGAACCGCCTGTATCCAGCATATACTATATAATACATCTATATATATCTATATTTTCTATTTAACATTTTATATATTTTATAATTTTACTTATGTCAAATTTTTACATACTTTTAGTATTGTTGATATTATTAATATTATTAATTGAATAATGAATATTGGTTATATGTGTTATATGTGTATGAGCTGTTTTCTTTGAAAGTGGTGTAAGTCCTTTTGAAGTCATTAAAAGTATAAATTTTTGTTAACCACATTTAAAAAACGATTACATTATAAATTTAAACCAATTTAATATTCAAAAAGTACAAAACTAGTTTAATAACATATGTCCAAATTTTTCAAATTAATCAAGTGCAAAACCTTAAATATTTCCATATTAAGTAAAATACATTTACACCACTTTCAAAGAAAACGGCTCATATATTAAAGATTTAAGAAAAGACGAAATCAAAAGATATAATTTATTAGAGACTATGCAAATTACAAAAATACACGTGTCGACCTCTAAAATAGGAAAGTGAAACTTTCAGCCGTATCTGAAGAGTTAAAACGGTAATTACCGTTTGCTAGGTTAAAAAAAAAATGGCGCCGCTCGACCGGCTAACGCTTTCAACTCGATAATCTCCGGTGGTTCTCTTAATCGTGGCTAATTGTTTAATTGAAACTCGAGCGGTTTCTGTGATCCTTTCATAGGAAGAATACACATAAAAATGAAAAGGATAGCGGCTCTTTCGACGTTGTGTTTAATCATCGTTTAATGTATCTTGGTAAATTTGGATTGGTAAGGATTCGTTTGGTAATTAAAGGAGTCGTCAGAGCAAAGATTTTGAAGGCTAAATTATACTTGACTGAATGTGGGCTCACTTATTATACCATGAAACATCTCCTAAATTAGTTAATTATAATATAGTATAATACAATTCCTGTTTTACCAACTTTTTATTCAATTTCCCAAACAATTAATTTAATTTTCATGGAAGCACGGTTTTTCTGTAAAATTAGTATATTTTATATTTCTCTTGACAGAATTTTATGCGTTTTATGAATTTCACGAATAAAAATTTTAATTTTTACCGTACTACTTTTGTGCAGTTACATTTACTATTTCCTTGAATTAAAAAGTTAATGAAAAAATGAGATCACGAGAATCTAGTGCAATTAGTAAGTATTTTTTGAAAACAAAAATATGAATTCATGAACAATGCAAATATAAATTTTTCATTAACACTTCTGATTTCTCTTACCAGTCTCATTTACATGTAACTATATACCTATGCATAATTTAAGAATACATTCTTATGTTACTTTACATATCATCCTTACACAATGAAAGTAATTTTTTCCTTGCTAATATTCGTGTTAAAAAAAAGATAAAAATAATTTCAATACATAGAATCTATTAGAAATCGATTCTAACAAATGTTTCGTGAACAATTAGAAATGAGAAATGCTGCAAAAGCATTTTATCTTTGAATGACAAAATTAATTTCTAAACAGCTGAAAATAATTATGCCAATAATTAACCGCTGCTCTATACTTATTTCTTAGTGTACAGTAGCGGGCAAAAGTTTAAGACGAGAGGACAATGTAAAACATAGTATGCAAATATTGTTCACACACTTATTTTTATCGTCATTATAGTAGAACACTATTTATCAATTAGCATAGAATACGATTTTTATTTATCGTGTTATCTCTTATTAATTAATTTATTTATTTTCATTGACTCTTTGGTCTTAAACTTTTGTCCGTTAGTGTACATACAGTAGTGGACAAAAGCTTAAGACGACAGGACAATACAAAACATAGTTTTATTGTATGAAAATATTCTTCATATACTTATTTTCATCGTCATTATAGTAGAACGCTATTTATCGATTACAGTAGAATACGAATTTTATTTTTCGTGTTATTCCTTATTAATTAATTTATTTATTTTCTTTGACCCTTTGGTCTTAAACTTTCGTCCGTTAGTGTACATACAGTAGTGGACAAAAGCTTAAGACGACAGGACAATACAGAACATAGTTTTATGGTATGCAAATACTGTTCATATACTTATTTTCATCCTCATTATAGTAGAACGCTATTTATTGATTACAGTAGAATACGAATTTTATTTTTCGTGTTATTCCTTATTAATTAATTTATTTATTTTCTTCGACCCTTTGGTCTTAAACTTTTGGCCGCTACTGTAATACGAGAAAATAGAAAATTGTTTTATATTCATAGAATTTCCACCGTTTAAAATTATAAGGACATCTATAAAACTTGAAACGTCCAGGACGAGCAGACATAATGTTCACGAAACGGATCAAAAAGGCACGAGAACCGGTCAGCTTGTTTACCGTTTTCACAGGGGAAGCGATTATTCAAGGGCTAATCGATTAAACCACTGAGTATTATCCCCGCAGCGTTGATTGTTCGACGTTCCTCCTAATGAGGCTCGTAATCGACGCTGAATAACCGATATCACGAGCAGTAAGAGGTTTCGCGGTTTCGTGGAACAGCAGACGATAATAAAGCTCTGTTAAGAAGATTATAAATAGCTGGGGCTGCCTGGAAATACCGTCGAGCACCGTTTAACCGGGATTATCAAAAGCACCGTGGAATCATTTATGCAGCAACCGGTTCACCATCGAGGAGAAGACACGTGGATAAATCGAAGTCTGTCAGCGTTATTCCTGTGCAAATTGATATCCATATATTAGGTTGCAACGAGGATCGTTAACCCTTTGTACCTACGAGGCGACTGATAATCAGACGACAGCGATTTCGTGAATTTTCAAATGCAAATAATCGTATTTAAGAATTTTGCCGATTTTTATCTTTATCTTTATAACTTATGATGACTGACTGACTAATTCATCATCGCAGACCTTAAACTATTGAAGCAGAGAAACATGAAATTTGGACATTAATTATTTAAACTATTGAAGCAGAAAAACATGAAATTGGACAATTAATTATTTAAACTATTGAAGCAGAGAAACATGAAATTTGGACAATGGGTTCCTTTTATGACATAGGCACTCACTAAGGAAGAATTTTTTTATATTCCACCCCTAAGGGGGTAAAATAGGGGGGCTGAAAGGTTGTTAGAAAATCCGGCGATTTGAAGCAAGCACTATGAAAATTGATATTCTGCTTTTTGGTTAGAAATAAAAAAATAGTGTTTCAACAATTTTTGGAAAATTAACCCCAAGGGTGAGAAATAAGGGATGAAAGTTTATTTGAAAATCCGCCGATTTTGAAGCAAGCACTATGAAAATTGATATTCTGCTTTTTGGTTAGAAATAAAAAAATACGTGTTTCAACATTTTTGGAAAATAACCCCCAGGGTAAGAAAAATAGGGGTTGAAAGGTTGTTAGAAAATCCGGCGCTTTTGAAGCAAGCACTATGAAAATTGGTATTCTGCTTTTCGGTTAGAAATAAAGAAATACCTGTTTCAACGTTTTTGAAAAATCAACCCCCAAGGGTGAGAAATAAGGGATGAAAGTTTATTTGAAAATCCGGCGATTTTGAAGCGAGCACTATGAAAATTGATATTCTGCTTTTTGGTTAGAAATAAAGAAATACGTGTTTCAACATTTTTGGAAAATCAACCTTTAAGGGTAAGAAATAAGGGATGAAAGATTGTTTGAAAATCCGCCGATTTTGAATCAAGCACAATCGAAATTGGTATTCTGCTTTTTGATTAAAAATAATGAAATACGTGTTTCAACGTTTTTGGAAAATCAACCTTCAAGGGTAAGAAATAAGGGATGAAAGTTTGTTTGAAAATCCGCCGATTTTAAAGCAAGCACTATGAAAATTGGTATTCTGCTTTTTGGTTAAAAATAATGAAATACGTGTTTCAACGTTTTTGGAAAATCAACCCCCAAGGGTGAGAAATAAGGGATGAAAGTTTATTTGAAAATCCACCGATTTTGAAGCAAACATTATAAAAATTAGTAAGCATTTAATTTTCTAGTTAAAATTAAAGTTAAGGGCTTGCAAAATTGGACAGTTCTTGAAAATAGTTAAAATTGAAATCGAGTACTTCCGCGCGGGCGAAGCCGCGGGTAACAGCTAGTATGATATATTATTGGAAATGGGGTTTAAAAGTACTAAATAAAATAAACTCTTATTTAATATACATTAATTTATTATAAAACACGAGGAAGGTGCAACTTTAATCGAACTTCACGAGCTTTGTTACTTTTGTATTTCGGTAATGTACAAAATTATTAAACGGATCACTTTAAAACAATTCGTTTGATTAACTTACCTATTTACAGAAACACTGTAAATTCATTTCAAATATATTCCTATTAAAAAGCATTATCCACACACGAGTAATGCCGTGATAAATTCATTTTACACATTTCAATAAACATTCACCGATTCGTTCCGACATCCCAATGCAGAATTAAATTTATCTCATCCGTTTCAATTTATTTTTACATATCAATGCCACGCGAACGCGTGGAATTATCAAAGAAAAATCTGTTCCAGGTGATTTGTTTCGAAACAAAAAATGAAAGAGTCTCGACCGGCAGAAGCGTTTGAAACGCGATTCAAAAGGGTTCACCTGCGACCTCCGTGCTGTGAAAGACTCGAATGAAAATTCAGCCCGGCCTAGAAAAAGTCCTCCGTTTGTTCCCAAAGAGGATCTGACTCTGCGTCGCGAGAAAGGAGGAAATGTCGAAGGAGACGAGAAGAGGATGGGGTGATGGGGGGAGTAAGAGAAGGGTGGAGCGGGTCACCCCTTGGAATTATTTGGGTTAATGGCACACACGGTGCCGTGACTCTCGTTCTCGACGGATTGCAGGGAAAACGGAGCAAAAGGAAGTGCTATTCCGTAGAGCAGGAGAGAAGTCCCCCGACGAGCAAGAGGTTCAAGCTTTCAAGGGAGTGTGTACTATAGGGAGCTGGTAAGTTGGCGAGCTTAAGGAACTAATTGATTGCAACTTCTATAGGACCACCCTTCTCAACGCAATTATTAACATTGGGGCATACATATTTTTTCGTGATTGAACGAAATGAAAAAGAAATATGCGAATGAAATACAAAAGGGAGCTGGAATGATGTCTCGTGAGACGTAAAGGCATTCTTCCACTACACAGTCACACGTTGACATAGTAGTAGGATCCCAATGCACCAATGCACGTGGAATGAGGCGGGCTCCCATGATCCTAACCAATCGTACCCGAATTCCTTCCAAGGGACATTTCACTAGCTCCCTACGGTACTATTGCGAGCAGGTGAGACTCTCTCAAGAGGCGCACAGAGGTAAAGGGGATGATTTGCTTGCTCTGCAAGTCCCTCACTACTGTGATGTTCACGCTTACACTACATAGTCACACGTTGACCTAGTAGTAGGATCCCAATGCACCAATGCACGTGAAATGAGGGAAGCCTCCATGTTCCTAACTAATGGTACCTGAATTCTTTCCAAAAGACATTTTACTAGCTCCCTACAGTACTATTGCGAGCAGGTGAGATTCTCTCAGGAGGGGTACAGAGGTAAAGGGATCCTCTCATTAGTGACCATTCACTTTCACACTTCATCCCCTTGACCAATGCGCGTAGAGATGAGACGAGCCTCCATGACTCTAGCCAATCAGACCGGCATTCCTTTCGCTAGCCAACTGTTCTGGGGCATACAGTACTATTGCGAGCCAGTAAGATGTCCTTTGAGAAGTTTCAGAAGCAAACGAGGTTATTCGCTCGCTCTCCTAGTCCTCCATCAGTAATGTTCATTCTTACATTACCAGGTCACACGTTGACATAGTAGTAGGACCCCCTCAACCAATGCATGTGAGATGAGACGAGCCTCCATGACTCTAACCAATCAGACCGGCATTCCTTTTGCTAGCCAACTGTTCACGGACGCACAGTACTTTTGCAAGCCAGTAAGATGTCCCTTGAGAAGTTTCAGAAGCAAACAAGGTTATTCGTTCGCTCTCCTAGTCCTCCACCACTAATGTTCATTCTTATATTACCAGGTCACACGTTGACATAGTAGTAGGAACACCTCAACCAATGCATGTGAGATGAGGAGGGCCTAACTAATTGTACCCGAAATCCTTTTGCTAGCCAATTGTTCACGGGCATACAGTACTATGTGAGCCAGTAAAATGTCCCTTGGGAGGTTTTAGAGGCAAACGGGGTTATTCGTTCGCTCTCCTAGTCCTCTATCATTAATGTTCATTCTTATATTACCAGGTCACACGTTGACATAGTAGTAGGAACCCCTCAACCAATGCCTCTATGACTAACCAATCATACTCGAATTCCTTCCAATGGACATTTCACCAGTTCCCTACAGTACATATACTGATTATGAGACCTAGATAGGCGTTAATGGTGGAGGACTTGCGGAGCAAGCGAATAACCCCCTTCATCTCTGTGCTCCCTCGATGGACATCTCACTGGCTCGCAATAGTACTGTGCACCAGCGAAAAATTAAAAGACTAGCAAAAGGAACGCGGTTCTGATTCGTTAGAGTCACGGAAGCTCATCTCATCCACGTTGTTGGTACAATTTACGGTTCCTCCATTCCGGTTCCATCCCGCTGATGAAGCACATCATAACCGAAATTGGGAAATGTTCTTCCGTGTTCTGGGAAGCCTACCAAGTGAGACTCGACGATATCAAAGATGCAAACTTATTCCGAATTTCGTACGGATTCGCAGCAATTACGTACAGGAATACTGTTTCGGAAATAGGTAGCCAAACTTTGGTATTGTACTTTGATGCTTTTAAGGAAGGGAACAGTTTTTGCTAACAATAAGCTAAAAACTGAACTAGAAGTACGAACTGAGTATGAACTGGTACGCGTCCTTTTGTTTTCGTTATGCTTGCACCATAAACGCGTATTCTCTGATCCCATATATACCAATTAGATTACCCACATATCCTTCCATCAGTTTTTTTCACCAGTATTATATTAGGTCTACTGAAAAGTTCTGTCCGTTTATGAAGAGGAAGAAAATGATGCAATTTTTAATAGATTTAACCCGTTGCCGCACGCTTTTAATTTGATGATTGTGCTCAGAAGCACATTTTTTTCAGTTGTTTGTGACTGCTAGATGAAATCAAGTATAAGTTGTATGTTTGTATGTTTGTATGAAAATTATCACATTTGGCTACAGTTTTTCCAAAAAAACTCTCGATGGCTATAACCGTCATTTGCTCATCATGTCATTTTTTCTCTTCCCAGAGCAAATGACGGCTATGACCGTCATGACGACTATACAGCATTTGCTTTACTAATTCAAAATGATTCCTATGAATAAAAGAGAGTAAATAGGTGTAATCTTAACACAAGAAAATCAGTTTGAAATAAAATTATCATTTGTAAGTTATTTTGCTTATAAAATAGTATAATAATAACCGCATAAAAAGACAATTAATATGCTGTCTGGCATGCTATAACTTTTTTTCTAGATGTGTTACTCAATAATTAACAAATGTATGTGTTAGTACACTTCGTACTAACGCTGTTCTTTTTTTTTATTGATTAAAATGTGCACGACGGCTATAGCCGTCATTTGCCTAGATATCATCAAAGATCGGACGGCTATAGACGTCATTTGCGGCAACGGGTTAACCGTTTGAGTTCCAGGGGGTGTATTGAAAAAACACTGTCGAAGAATCCCAAACAGCGCGACCGCGCTTTCTCTAAATGAGTACTAAAAAATCCAAGCAGCGCGATAGCGCTTGTTTTATTTTATGTCGAGAAATACCAAGCGGCGCAATAGCGCTTGCATTTAAATCTTTATTTTGCAATGTATTATTAAATTATTATAGTATTATTATACTTATTGTAAAATGTACTATTTACATTAACCCCTTAACCTACAATGACGTGCATAGCCCGTTTACAGGGCGCACATAGAGTTTAATAATTTTTAAAATTAAACGTTGTGCACTTCGAGTGGTAACTTATACACTCGAATATTTGAGGTTGATGCAGGTACAGTACAAGAAATGATTGATGTTTTTAGATATAAAAAGACTGAATATATTTCTATTACACGAGCGTGGTTGAACGTTACTGTTTAATGTATTTTTACAAAATCTCTCTCGCTGGAGGGATGTTATGCGCTTATATAAAGGTGTCAGGAGTGGGGTGTTTGTTTCCCTTTTTGGGGTGGGAGATATTGTCGACTGTCGAAAATGTTTCCAGCGACTTCAGGTATATTTTGTTTCATCGGTCGAAAGTAAAATGTACCGAGGATAACCTTAATCTCTTAAACTACCGCGAATCTCTGAAAAAGCCGTGCCAAAGTTGGCCGTCAGAATGGTTGCAGAAGGTGCCGAGCGGCGGAGCTCGAGTGGTACAATTTGAAACACAATACCTTACGACTGAGTTGCATAGTCCCGCTCTCATATTTACTTCACACGATGAAAATCTTTGAAAATTTAAATGAATTTGAATAAAAATTTGTAGGAATACGTTAATTATTACATATAATAATAATATAAATAAAAATAATAATTAATAATAATAATTAATAATAATATAAATATAAATATAATAATAAAGGAAATAATAAACACATCAAAATAAATTTTAATATAGAGAACCGAGAATGGACCTGAGCTGAACCGAAATTAGGATCATGAGTCAGACTCGTGATATTCATGTTTGGCCTGAAATGTTGATAACGAGTCTGACTCGTGATATTCATTTTTGGCCTGAAATGTCGACAACGAGTCTGACTCGTGATATTCATGTTTGGCACAAAACTTTCATCACGAGTCCGACTCGTGAAAGTAGTGCAAGGGGTTAATCGCGTAAACTATCTGAAATTTTTAAGGAAGCCAGGCCAAATCGAAGGAACATAGAAAAAATGGGAAAAACCCGAAACTGGCATGGCAATAAGTACGTTTGCTGAAAAGGGTATTATTTAGCCTTAATGCTGTCTCCAAATATACCCTTGAATTACGGCTGAAGTTTTATGAATATAAAATGAATGTTGTTACAACGTAACAGTCGTGATGCAGTATAATTTGCTTTCTGTTGAATATCGTCTGCCTCTTTCCTTGGACTGCTTTCTTTAACTCATGGTTCGCTGAGCTGGGTTAAACTTCTCGTGCCAAAACGGGCACCTTGAGTCCGCCGTCGTTCGAGGATTAAACGACGCTCTCCAACGTCCGATGAAATTATGGTTTCGTCTGGCAACGACGACGACAACGATTTTCGTCGCTAGTGTGCCGGTGACAGGTATCCGAAACGCAGCCTGTTCGAGGAACAAGGCTCCGTCGTGCGGTCTGCCCGCACATCGAACGCAGTCTCCGGCAGTTCCAGCGCGGCAGCCTTAAAGCCGCATCCGGTGAATTTATAGCGGACACCGTGCGCGGTCGACCGTTGGTCTTCCGTCTGCTCGTTCGATTGTACCAAATGTCTTTTTCAGTTTTTGGATAGAAACTACTGTAGTGATTTAGAGAGAGAGAGAGAGAGAGAGAGAGAGAGAGAGGTTTCAAAAGGACGAATGGGTAATTAGATTGTTTGTAATGGAGCGAATGATAGGCTGAGTGAGGAAAGAATGAGAGGGAATGAGTGAGAGAACGAGAGAGAGCGCGTGAACCGGTGTGACAAAAGGCAAGGTAGTCAGTAGAGTCAGTAGAGTAAGGTAGTCAGTAGAGTAAGGTAGTCAGTAGAGTAAGGTAGTCAGTAGAGTAAGGTAGTCAGTAGAGTAAGGTAGTCAGTAGAGTAAGGTAGTCAGTAGAGTAAGGTAGTAGTCAGTAGAGTAAGGTAGTCAGTAGAGTAAGGTAGTCAGTAGAGTAAGGTAGTCAGTAGAGTAAGGTAGTCAGTAGAGTAAGGTAGTCAGTAGAGTAAGGTAGTCAGTAGAGTAAGGTAGTCAGTAGAG
Organism: Tetrapedia diversipes; assembly: GCA_033822845.1. Classification (NCBI taxonomy): domain Eukaryota; kingdom Metazoa; phylum Arthropoda; class Insecta; order Hymenoptera; family Apidae; genus Tetrapedia; species Tetrapedia diversipes. The sequence continues at coordinate 439,063 of JAOPTO010000916.1, forward strand.
TAGGGTAGTCAGTAGAGCAAGAGACGCGAATGGCGAGCGAAGACGTTGCGAGCGGACAAGTGTAATGTGATTAATAAAACTATTTAATATCTAAAACTACAACACTACAAACTCTCGAACGAGTATTAACGCTTTGTACTCTGCGTCATCTCGGACGTATTGGACGGACGTATTCTCAGTTCCACAAAATCACTATTTTTTTATATACTTTGGTAACTGTACCATATTTTGCTTTGATATCTTGTGCCACTTTAGCAGAAAACTTTACAGAAACATGCATTTCTGAAAAGGTTGCGCTGAGATAGGTTGATTCCCCGGAATCACTAATAAATTCTAATGTCCCCTGAGAGAGGACAACGGTGTGCAAAGAGTTAAAAAACGCGTACGCGTGATATGTGTATTAAGAAATTCTTTCCTTTAACCCTTTAAAGCAGACTTAAGGGGGTATTTCTATCTAGAATCTCATTTTTTCAGTCTCTTTGTTATTTTTTTTTAATGATAGAATTACTATTGTAGGAATGCGATCGAGCGGATACGAGTTTGGGAAAGTCTGAAGAGTACCTGAGTTGGGCGATTGTCATGCGAACGCAGAATGTTTGGGCTCGAATGTTTCTAAGGCGTGAAAGATGAGAACTTGAGAAAACAGTGCGACTGAGAAATTGTGGGTGGTCGTGACCGAATGCGTAGAGTGAGAAAGGTAGACAATTAGAATGAAAGGAAACGAGTGTTTGGAAGAATATATGACGGGGAAAATGCGAGCGCGAGGCAGAAAGTATTGGACGGTGAAGACAGAAAGGTTTGGTTGTGAACGTAGAAAGAGTGTTAAAGTTGCTAAGTTGTAAAGTCGTTTAAGTTGTTTTATTAAATTGTTTTAAATATACTTTTATTAATATTTCAATCGCTCCACTTTTATTTTTCACACCTGAATTCCATCTTCCGTTCTACACTTTATAGAACATTTCCTATACTATTTTTTATCAAGATTTGGCAGATATATTTATTGATCTTGTTAGTATGTACAGCATTTTTTTCATTTAGAAATATTAAAAATTATGGGAATTATAGCTGGTTGCTTAGAGGGAAAAGTAAAAATTTCGATATATTTATTGATTAACATAAAAAGCAAATTTTGTTTATCATGTTATTCCTTATAAATTAGTTAGTTTAATTTCTTTGACTCTTTAGTCTTAAACTTTTGTCCGCTACTGTACCATCGAGAGGATCACGCTCCGCGAAAGGATCTCGCAGGATCGATCGATCGTTGACCGCGTGGAGCTCGCCGGTGTCGCGGTGGTGCGTCAGCGCACACGTAGGCCTACTTAGCACCCCTGACTGTGCGAGATCACTCGAGCGGCACGTACCGCATCCTTCAGACGTACCTACAACCCGGTAAATTATCGTCCGACCGTATGCACTGGGGAAGTATGCGCGGCTCTCTCGTTGTTTCTCGCTCCCCTCTTCTCTTCCATTCGCTATCTTCTGCTCTCTTCCGTTCGTTCTCTTACTCTATCCCATTCGCTCTCTTCTGCTCTCTTTCATTCGTTCTCCTCCTCTCTCCCATTTACTCTCCTCTCTGACTCGTTTTTTTCGTCTCCCCCATTTGCTCTCTTCCTCTATCCCAATCTCTCTACCCCTTTCTCTCATTCGTTCTTCTCTCTTTTATTCATTCTTTTCTTCTTTGATTCACTCTCCTTTTCTTTCACATTTACTCTCCTCTCTCATTTGCTCTCCTCTTTCACTCGTTCTCCTCTCTTATTCTCTCTCCTCTCTCCCATTTACTCTCTTCCTCTATCCCAATCTCTCTCCCCCTCTCTCTCATTCGTTCTCCTCTCCTTTATTCATGCTCTCCTTCTCTTAGTCCTTCTCCTTTTCCTCTCCATTTACTCTCCTGTCTCTCACTTATTCTCCTCTCTCACTTACTCTTCTCTCTCACTTACTCTCCTCTCTCACTCGCTCTTCTTTCTTACTCACTCTTCTCTCTCCCATTTACTCTCTTCCTTTATTCCATTCGCTCTCCTCTTCTCTCTCATTTACTCTCCTTTTTCACTCGCTCCTCTCTTTTCTCTCATTCGCTCTCATCCTCTCTGCCATTCGCCCTCTTCTTCCTCACTCTCCTCTCTCTCATTCGCTCTCTTCTCTCCCATTTGCTGTCTTGCTCTCTCCCATTCACTCTCCCCCCTCTCATTCGTTTTCCTCCTTTCTCTCCCCTTCACCCTCCTCCTCTCTCCCCTACTCCAATGTCTCTCATTTTCTTCCCTCGTCGCAGCCGGCATTTCTTCCACCTTGGCAGGTCCAGCATCCAGGTTTCATCGCGACCCTCTCCACCCCGCGCGTCGCACTCTGCCCCGACCTCTGCCCTCGCTTTTCTCTTTGTTCTTCCGAGCTTTACAGCGTTCCAACCCCTGTTCGCGGCGCCACCGCGATAAAAACGAGATTTACGGATTATTCCGTGGCTTCTCTTTCTCTCTTTTCCCTTTGATTCTCTTTTTTCCTGTTCTTGCCGAGATAAATTTTGTATTGCGTTCACCAGCAACCTGTTCGCCCGCGGTCTTCGCACGTGGTTTCATCAGGACTGGTTAATTTTTCTGCTCGCGCCACGACGACGCGTTTCGGCTTTAACGAAAAACGAAAGTGTGGTGACAAAAGTTGTCGGAGTGCATAACGAATCCAAACAACAGAGTGTATCAATTCGAGTCGGTTGAAACTGGGTTTTAAACGAAGCATTGTTGAAGGAACTGAATTATAATAACGATAGTCCAATGTCCAAAGGGTTTGACTAATGAGGCAGAAAGAGTTTGACTGTGAACGTAAAAAGAGTGTGATTCTGAAGTAATTGCTAAGTTGTAAAATCGTTTAAGTTGTTACTGTTAAATTGTTTTAAATATACGTTTATTGATATTCTAACCACTTTACTTTTATTTTATTCACACCCGAGTTCCATCTCTCGCTCCACTAAAGTTGTTAACACATTGCTGACCGGTCACGAGTTAACCCGTGATCAATACGTGAATTTTTCGTAAAAATTTAATTTCAAATAAAAAAAGTTATGATAATTATTAAAAAACATAATTTTGTTTGTCAATAATACCTAAAATGCGTCCTATTTTAGAATTTATGAAAGTTTGACAAACATTGCTTCATCAATCAAAATGTTATGACAATTTTAGTAACGTGTAAGTTTCCCCAAAAATGTGCGGTCCCAGGCGTATGTCTTACGGATTTCTTAGCGGTCCTCAATGCGTTAAAGTAGAATAGAAAGTTTCCTATACTATTGATTTACGCGAGTTTAAATTCACGTGGAACGGATACTTCGCGTAAATCGAGGGACGAGTGTACTTTTCCCCGTAAACAAATCAATAAATGAGAGTTAACCCCTTAACCTACAATGACGGGCATAGCCTACGTACGATGATCGGGCCAAACGTAAATATTACGGGCCTAGTCCACGTGCGATGGTCGGGCCAAACTTAAATATTACGGGCCTAATCCGCGTACGGTGATCGGGCCAGAAGTGAATGTTACGTATGTAGGAAATTATTTTATTGGCCGATGGGCTTTTACCTAAATTACGAGCTAGTGCAACGACTTCTAATAACGCACTGTGAACTATACAGGGTGTTCGGACAGCCCTGGGCTTAAATTGAAAGAGTAACTCCCTGAGACATTCTAAGACGAAGATCAAGAGTAACGATTTTGCGTTTGAGGCTTTGTTTACGAGTTATAACTAGTTAAAGATAGCGTTTAATCCGGACCGTTCGACTCTTGAGAGCGGGTAACCGAGGCAACTCGGTCGGTAACGTTGCTGAGTCCACAGTGATGCTCAAGCGTCGAACGGTCCGGATTAAACGATATCTTTAACTAGTTATAACTCGTAAACAAAGCCTCAAACGCAAAATCGTTACTCTTGATTTTCGTCTTAGAATGTCTCAGGGAGTTACTCTTTCAATTTAAGCCCAGGGCTGTCCGAACACCCTGTATACTCTCTCTATGAACGAACTAACGAATTCTTAACGAACTGACGAATTAACCAAAATCTAATTATCGCGAGGCTTCCTATTTATTTGCCTCGGGCCTGATAGGCGGTTCCTGTCCTTACCAATCAGGACCTTCGGAAAAATGCCCGCCTTCGATATCCCCACGCGTTTTCATCTAGGATATCGCCGTCTACCTTTTCTTCGGGGATCAGGTTTACGGCCGCGACTGTTTATCCCTACAACGCAGGCGTTGTTTAAAACGGCGCCGGAAGATAACGCGGCCCCGAAAAAATAACACGGCGACACCTCGAAACCTAATCCGCGTCGCCTAACGAAAGCAATGGCAATCGGCATTTGTTATTCTTTGCCGCTCTCCCCTATACAAAGGCTCCATTCATTAGTAAATTGCCTACACATACGATATTTGATACGCAATTACAGCAATGTCCCGAACGCTGCGCGAGCTTGCATACGATTTCGGCCCAACATCTTCGAATCTAAATCGTAGGTTAAGGGGTTATGTCGTACTGGAACGTTCGTATATATAAAACAAAAGTTTCGGTTTATACGTTCGGTGCGATACGGGACTGCGTAGAAGGCATAGGCCAGGTGGCGGACCATAAACGTGACAAAATGACGATCGCCGGCGAAACCGTGCCTGCAGTCAGTCACAGCCGAAACATAGTATTGCACGGACGTTCTGTAAGAGGAACCAGATAATCAGGGGTGACGATGGCCAATGTGGTCATTAGGGCCACCATAAACCAGAGGTCCCCAATAAGGGTTGGGACCGAGTACGCGCGAGGCTCGGTCACGGCCTCTTGCACTTTCCAGGCCCGCACCAACGGCGGGTTTGTTTTTCGGGAAAGTGCAAAGTGGGGATGCGCCCATAAAAACATGAGGAAAAGGGCATAGCCAGTTTTTAGTAAGATAGAAACCGTATTGTACGGACGAGAGACGATTTTGTAAAAGAATTTAAGTAACCCTCACAGTTATTTCTTTACATTGTAGTTTTACATATTCTTGATCCTTCTGCATTCTGCTAATTTTAAGATTCCTACAGATTAAACAGGGTAACTGTCTTTTCTTCGTCAGAAATCCTGAAATTGGTCCGGGCAGCGTGCAAGAAGAACGCGTACGGTTGGGAAACAGAGGTGTGGCCGAATCGAATTCCTCGGCAGTAAAGTCCGTAGATCGACCGTGGGTGGAGCGTATATTTCATTGTCGGCGCGCGATTTTCAATCTCCACGAATGTCCGTCCGACCCTCTCTCGCGTAACCTTTTCTTTTTCACGAGCCGCTCGCGACTGCCTTTGCCACTCGAATAACACCGGATAACATTGCGCTTTGTAACTGGGCCCCGAAGCGCGGCACGGAATCGAAACGAACAGTTCGACCACCGAGCGGAGAACCCTGAAAAATGTGTCGTCGAGCAACGAAAGTTTTTTTATTTATATGTGGGAATTTCGATCAAAGGCAAATATTAACCGTTAGCGAACGAATCCGTAACCAACGGTATCTTGTTTGGACTTTTTGGTGCCCGAGGCCCAGATAAGAGGAGCAATAAAACATTTACTCGTCGGCTGTAGGGAGATTCCTACGTTTTAATCACAGACTTTCTTTCGAGGGTTTTCAGAGTACCGCCACACCGCCATATTCGCGAGATTACAAATATTCTGTACCGACCTTCCTACCCTCGCTACTAGGAGGGATTTAGCGACTACCTTCCTCGCAAGTCCTCAAGCCGCGCCAAGGGTTTCTATATACAGGGTGTTCGGACGAAACTGGGAGAAAGTTGAAGGAGTTATTCTATGCAATATTCTAAGACGAAAATCAAGAATAACAATGTTGCGTTTGACGCTCTGTTTGTTAGTTATAAGCAATTAAAGAAACGGGCTACGTGTACCCCGTTTGCCTACTCTCAGGCGTAAAATAGACCTTTTCTTTAATCGCCTATAAGTAATAAACAAAGCGTCAAACGCAATTTTTTTACTCTTGATTTTCGTTTTAGAATGTTGCATAGTGCTACCTTTTCAATTTTCTCCCAGCATCGTCCGAACACCCTGTATAAAAAGACATATCCTGATTAATTGACTGATTCATCATGAAACATGAAATTTAGAAACTGGGCTCTTTTTATGATGTAGACACCCACTAAGGAAGAATTTTTTTATATTCCACCCTTAAGAGGGTTAAATAGGGATTGAAAGGTTGTTTGAAAATTTGCCGATTTTGAAGCAAGCACTATAAAAATTAGTAAGTATTTAACTTTCTGGTTGAAATTAAAGTTAAGGGTTTGCAAAATTGAACATCGCTTGAAAATAGTTAAAATTGATATCAAAGTACTTCCGCATTTTTTATGTATCGTAAAAGGGGGCAAAAACTTGATCAAAGATTCGCATAGAGGAGACGCTGCTCTAATTACATTTTCAACAGACCTAACCGAGGAATCAGTGGATCCATTATCCTCGGAATCGATGTAACTCTGAAATCGATGCGACCATCCTCGAGTCGCTGGCAAAGAACGTATGAATAATTCAAGGACGCGCGAGAAAACAGGGTGTTCTGGGGTTAATCAATGGCGAATAAGAAGACGGCTCTGTTTAATTCACAGCAAAGTTGGAGGGCGGACGTTTATTACCAAACGCGACTTCCGGCGGTGAAAGTGACACGGGTTTCTTCTCGCATATGTTAATCAACGTTAGCGGAAGTTATTCCTGGTGCGGAGAATTTAATCTTGAACCATGCACTGCCACTGAAGCTAGGAGAAAATCGAAGGAGTTATTCTATGCAACATTTTAAGACGAAAATCAAGAGTAACAATATTGCGTTTGACACTTTGTTTATTAGTAATAAGCAATTAAAGAAACGGGCTACGTGTACCCCGTTTGCCTACTCTCAGGCGTAAAATAGCTCGTTTCTTTAATCGCTTATAAGTAATAAACAAAGCGTCAAACGCAATTTTTTTATTCTTGATTTTCGTCTTAGAATATCGAATAGTACTACCCATTCAATTTTCTCCTAGCTTCGTCCGAACACCCTGTATGCATAGATTAGGGAGTACAATTTATGATTACTTTCGTCATAAGGGTACGCCGTCAAAAAAGTGTGAAGATTTTTACTGTAACCCGTTCCAAAGAAAACGCTGCGTGAACATCGACGAAAGTTATGCACAGTCGGCGTCGGGATGCCGCTGAATAATATATGCATGCCCCTGTAGCGCCGCTTAGAAATGATTAACGACGCTGACCCGACGTTTGCGACTTCCGAAAACTTTTTTCTCGCACTTCCCTTCCACGTTCCGCGAGCTTCGACTCTGTCCAACAGCCGGTTGGATCGAAGACACTTTATTTATCAACCCTTTATGAATTTATATCCCGACTCGAAGACTCCGGAAGGCACTTAACTCAGTGGTACAAACTCACCGGTTCGTTCTCATAGAACTGCAGCGATTTCGTGTGATTTATTAACCCTTTCGGAGCGGTTGCAACGTTGTTGGGATACAGGTCTGTTACACGTTGTCACAAGTATCGTGTAACGTTGTTAGCTTGTAGCTTTTATCGTGTCAAGCGAAATCATTTCAATTGACGGTCTGCTCTCTGTGAATTCCTCTGAATGACTACTTTTTTACTGTTTCCTAGCCGTCCTTACACTCACAGGGTCGGAGGTCGGTCCGAAAATTACCTGCCCCGACCGTCACACCTTTAGACGAGGAGGTACAAACTATAATAATGTTTTTTCCCAAATCCAACAGTATCCATAAAATATCATCCACCATTAACGATAAATTAGCCAGGGCTGCTTTGGAGAAACAATTTTCTCTGAAAAAATTCACAGACAGTTCAACTGCCAGGAAAAATGTTTGATCGTAGCTTAGCCGCTTTCCTCGACGTGCTAACTTTATTAATCGAGATTTGCACGGCGCCATTACCGGCCATCAGCCGAGCGTGTTTCACCAGGTACATGGAGACGCTCGGAATAAGAATTACGCTCGATCCTGCGGGCGACGTTGAGGCATTACTTCCTCCAGAATAAATCAATTACCGCGTTAATGAAGTTGATTAGTGCACCCTATTAAACGTCCATTGGCTCTTAAATCTCTGGCTATGCTTGGGCTCGAATCTACTTAACGCTAGGGCCATTATCGAAGCGACCAATTTGCAATTTTTTCTCGTAGAAATTGATCGATTTACCGTGATACGTTTTTAAAAGTTTTCCACAATTTTATACAAGCAGTATGAACAAATTATTATTGAAATTCTTTTGGTCAGTGTTATTAAATTAATTGATTAGATATTAAATTGAACAAGTGCTAAAAATTTTCAATTAGAAATATTCGTATATTCAAATTTATAAATAATTCTGAATATATAATAATAATTGGATACTAATAATATTGACTGTCAAAGATTTATTAATTATTTATTTATTAATTAGACATTAAATTGAACAAGTGCTAAAAATTTTCAATTAAAAATATTCGTATATTCAAATTTATAAATAATTCTGAATATATAATAATAATTGGATACTAATAATATTGATTGCCAAAGATTCATTAATTAT
>JAOPTO010000917.1:0-20079 GCA_033822845.1 Tetrapedia diversipes
AATTCAATATTGCTAAAATAAAATACTTTTGTGTTTGTCGACCGTGGAGGGGGTTATTAGTAAACGCTATAATATTCTGACTAGACACAATTAAATTTAATTATCCAGAATAAATTAGTTAAACAAATTAAATTATTGGACAATATACATGTAAATGAGTGCAATTCAACAAGGACACCGACGAAACACTAAGATCTTAAGAAAGTAGTGAACTAAAATGATAATATAAAGTGATTTAATAATTCAATATTGCTAAAATAAAATATTTTTCTGTTTGTCGACCGTGGAGGGGGTTATTACTAAACGCTATAATATTCTGACTAGACACAATTAAATTTAATTATTCAGAATAAATTAGTTAAACAAATTAAATTATTGCACAATATACATGTAAATGAGCGCAATTCAACAAGGACACCGACGAAACACTAAGATCTTAATAAAGTAGTGAAGTAAAATGATAATATAAAGTGATTTACTAATTCAATATGGCTAAAACACAATATTTTTGTGTTTAACAACTGAGGAGGGGGACATTTAGTAAACGCTAAAATATTCTAACTAGCCACAATTAAATTTAATTAATCCGAATATATAAGTTAAACAAATTAAATTATTGGACAATATACATGTAAATGAGTGCAATTCAAGAAGGACACAGATGAAACACTAAGATCTTAAGAAAGTAGTGAACTAAAATGATAATATAAAGTGATTTAATAATTCAATATTGCTAAAATAAAATATTTTTGTGTTTGTCGACCGTGGAGGGGGTTATTAGTAAACGCTATGATATTCTGACTAGACACAATTAAATTTAATTATCCAGAATAAATTAGTTAAACAAATTAAATTATTGGACAATATACATGTAAATGAGTGCAATTCAACAAGGACAACGACGAAACACTAAGATCTTAAGAAAATAGTGAACTAAAATGATAATATAAAGTGATTTACTAATCCAATATGGCTAAAACACAATATTTATGTGTTTAACAACTGAGGAGGGGGACATTTAGTAAACGCTAAAATATTCTGACTAGCCACAATTAAATTTAATTATTCCGAATATATAAGTTAAACAAATTAAATTATTGGACAATATACATGTAAATGAGTGCAATTCAACAAGGACACCGACGAAACACTAAGATCTTAAGAAAGTAGTGAACTAAAATGATAATATAAAGTGATTTAATAATTCAATATTGCTAAAATAAAATATTTTTGTGTTTGTCGACCGTGGAGGGGGGTATTAGTAAACGCTATAATATTCTGACTAGACACAATTAAATTTAATTATTCAGAATAAATTAGTTAAACAAATTAAATTATTGGACAATATACATGTAAATGAGTGCAATTCAACAAGGACACCGACGAAACACTAAGATCTTAAGAAAATAGTGAACTAAAATGATAATATAAAGTGATTTAATAATTCAATATTGCTAAAATAAAATATTTTTGTGTTTGTCGACCGTGGAGGGGGTTATTAGTAAACGCTATAATATTCTGACTAGACACAATTAAATTTAATTATTCAGAATATATTAGTTAAACAAATTAAATTATTGGACAATATACATGTAAATGAGTGCAATTCAACAAGGACACCGACGAAACACTAAGATCTTAAGAAAGTAGTGAAGTAAAATGTTAATATAAAGTGATTTAATAATTCAATATTGCTGAAATAAAATATTTTTGTGTTTGTCGACCATGGAGGGCGTTATTAGTAAACGCTATAATATTCTGACTAGACACAATTAAATTTAATTATCCAGAATAAATTAGTTAAACAAATTAAATTATTGGACAATATACATGTAAATGAGTGCAATTCAACAAGGACACCGAAGAAACACTAAGATCTTAAGAAAATAGTGAACTAAAATGATAATATAAAGTGATTTACTAATCCAATATGGCTAAAACACAATATTTTTGTGTTTAACAACTGAGGAGGGGGACATTTAGTAAACGCTAAAATATTCTGACTAGCCACAATTAAATTTAAGTAATCCGAATATATAAGTTAAACAAATTAAATTATTGGACAATATACATGTAAATGAGTGCAATTCAACAAGGACACTGACGAAACACTAAGAGCTTAAGAAAGTAGGGAAGTAAAATGATAATATAAAGTGATTTAATCATTCAATATTGCTAAAATAAAATATTTTTGTGTTTGTCGACCGTGGAGGGGGTTATTAGTAAACGCTATAATATTCTGACTAGACACAATTAAATTTAATTATTCAGAATAAAATAGTTAAACAAATTAAATTATTGGACAATATACATGTAAATGAGTGCAATTCAACAAGGACACCGACGAAACACTACGATCTTAAGAAAGTAGTGAACTAAAATGATAATATAAAGTGATTTACTAATTCAATATGGCTAAAACACAATATTTTTGTGTTTAACAACTGAGGAGGGGGTTATTAGTAAACGCTAAAATATTCTGACTAGCCACAATTAAATTTAATTAATCCGAATATATAAGTTAAACAAATTAAATTATTGGACAATATACATGTAAATGAGTGCAATTCAACAAGGACACCGACGAAACACTAAGATCTTAAGAAAGTAGTGAAGTAAAATGATAATATAAAGTGATTTAATAATTCAATATTGCTAAAATAAAATATTTTGGTGTTTGTCGACCGTCGAGGGGGTTATTAGTAAACGCTATAATATTCTGACTAGAAACAATTAAATTTAATTATTCAGAATAAATTAGTTAAACAAATTAAATTATTGGACAGTATACATGTAAATGAGTGCAAAGCAACAAGGACACCGACGAAACACTAAGATCTTAAGAAAATAGTGAACTAAAATGATAATATAAAGTGATTTACTAATCCAATATGGCTAAAACACAATATTTTTGTGTTTGTCGACCGTGGAGGGGGTTATTAGTAAACGCTATAATATTCTGACTAGACACAATTAAATTTAATTATTCAGAATAAATTAGTTGAACAAATTAAATTATTGCACAATATACATGTAAATGAGTGCAATTCAACAAGGACACCGACGAAACACTAAGATCTTAAGAAAGTAGTGAAGTAAAATGTTAATATAAAGTGATTTAATAATTCAATATTGCTGAAATAAAATATTTTTGTGTTTGTCGACCATGGAGGGCGTTATTAGTAAACGCTATAATATTCTGACTAGACACAATTAAATTTAATTATCCAGAATAAATTAGTTAAACAAATTAAATTATTGGACAATATACATGTAAATGAGTGCAATTCAACAAGGACACCGACGAAACACTAAGATCTTAAGAAAGTAGTGAACTAAAATGATAATATAAAGTGATTTAATAATTCAATATTGCTAAAATAAAATATTTTTGTGTTTGTCGACCGTGGAGGGGGACACTTAGTAAACCCTAAAATATTCTGACTAGCCACAATTAAATCTAATTAATCTGAATATATAAGTTAAACAAATTAAATTATTGGACAATATACATGTAAATGAGTGCAATTCAACAAGGACACAGATGAAACACTAAGATCTTACGAAAGTAGTGAACTAAAACGATAATATAAAGTGATTTAATAATTCAATATGACTAAAACACAATATTTTTGTGTTTAACAACTGAGGAGGGGGACATTTAGTAAACGCTGAAATATTCTGACTAGCCACAATTAAATTTAATTAATCCGAATATATAAGTTAAACAAATTAAATTATTGGACAATATACATGTAAATGAGTGCAAATCAACAAGGACACCGACGAAACACTAAGATCTTAAGAAAATAGTGAACTAAAATGATAATATAAAGTGATTTACTAATCCAATATGGCTAAAACACAATATTTTTGTATTTAACAACTGAGGAGGGGGACATGTAGTAAACGCTAAAATATTCTGACTAGCCACAATTAAATTTAATTAATCTGAATATATAAGTTAAACAAATTAAATTATTGGACAATATACATGTAAATGAGTGCAATTCAACAAGGACACAGATGAAACACTAAGATCTTAAGAAAATAGTGAACTAAAATGATAATATAAAGTGATTTACTAATTCAATATTGCTAAAATAAAATATTTTTCTGTTTGTCGACCGTGGAGGGGGTTATTAGTAAACGCTAAAATATTCTGACTAGCCACAATTAAATTTAATTAATCCGAATATATAAGTTAAACAAATTAAATTATTGGACAATATACATGTAAATGAGTGCAATTCAACAAGGACACCGACGAAACACTAAGACCTTAAGAAAATAGTGAACTAAAATGATAATATAAAGTGATTTACTAATTCAATATGGCTAAAACACAATATTTTTGTGTTTAACAACTGAGGAGGGGGACATTTAGTAAACGCTAAAATATTCTGACTAGCCACACTTAAATTTAATTAATCCGAATATATAAGTTAAACAAATTAAATTATTGGACAATATACATGTAAATGAGTGCAATTCAAGAAGGACACAGATGAAACACTAAGATCTTAAGAAAGTAGTGAACTAAAATGATAATATAAAGTGATTTAATAATTCAATATTGCTAAAATAAAATATTTTTGTGTTTGTCGACCGTGGAGGGGGTTATTAGTAAACGCTATAATATTCTGACTAGACACAATTAACTTTAATTATTCAGAATAAAATAGTTAAACAAATTAAATTATTGGACAATATACATGTAAATGAGTGCAATTCAACAAGGACACCGACGAAACACTAAGATCTTAATAAAATAGTGAACTAAAATGATAATGTACAGTGATTTAATAATTCAATATTGCTAAAGTAAAATATTTTTGTGTTTGTCGACCGTGGAGGGGGTTATTAGTAAACGCTATAATATTCTGACTAGACACAATTAAATTTAATTATTCAGAATAAATTAGTTAAACAAATTAAATTATTGGACAATATACATGTAAATGAGTGCAATTCAACAAGGACACCGACGAAACACTAAGATCTTAAGAAAGTAGTGAACTAAAACGATAATATAAAGTGATTTAATAATTCAATATGGCTAAAATAAAATATTTTTGTGTTTGTCGACCGTGGAGGGGGTTATTAGTAAACGCTATAATATTCTGACTAGACACAATTAAATTTAATTATTCAGAATAAATTAGTTAAACAAATTAAATTATTGGACAATATACATGTAAATGAGTGCAATTCAACAAGGACACCGACGAAACACTAAGATCTTAAGAAAATAGTGAACTAAAATGATAATATAAAGTGATTTAATAATTCAATATTGCTAAAATAAAATATTTTTGTGTTTAACAACTGAGGAGGGGGACATTTAGTAAACGCTAAAATATTCTGACTAGCCACAATTAAATTTAATTATTCAGAATAAATTAGTTAAACAAATTAAATTATTGGACAATATACATGTAAATGAGTGCAATTCAACAAGGACACCGACGAAACACTAAGATCTTAAGAAATAGTTAACTGAAATGATAATATAAAGTGATTTACTAATTCAATATGGCTAAAACACAATATTTTTGTGTTTAACAACTGAGGAGGGGGACACTTTAGTAAACCCTAAAATATTCTGACTAGCCACAATTAAATTTAATTAATCCGAATATATTAGTTAAACAAATTAAATTATTGGACAATATACATGTAAATGAGTGCAATTCAACAAGGACACCGACGAAACACTAAGATCTTAAGAAAGTAGTGAACTAAAATGATAATATAAAGTGATTTAATAATTCAATATTTCTAAAATAAAATATTTTTGTGTTTGTCGACCGTGGAGGGGGTTATTAAGTAAACGTTATAATATTCTGACTAGACACAATTAAATTTAATTATTCAGAATAAATTAGTTAAACAAATTAAATTATTGGACAATATACATGTAAATGAGTGCAATTCAACAAGGACACCGACGAAACACTAAGATCTTAAGAAAATAGTGAACTAAAATGATAATATAAAGTGATTTACTAATTCAATATGGCTAAAACACAATATTTTTGTGTTTAACAACTGAGGAGGGGGACATTTAGTAAACGCTAAAATATTCTGACTAGCCACAATTAAATTTAATTAATCCGAATATATAAGTTAAACAAATTAAATTATTGGACAATATACATGTAAATGAGTGCAATTCAACAAGGACACAGATGAAACACTAAGATCTTAAGAAAGTAGTGAACTAAAATGATAATATAAAGTGATTTAATAATTCAATATTGCTAAAATAAAATATTTTTTTGTTTGTCGACCGTGGAGGGGGTTATTAGTAAACGCTATAATATTCTGACTAGACACAATTAAATTTAATTATTCAGAATAAATTAGTTAAACAAATTAAATTATTGGACAATATACATGTAAATGAGTGCAATTCAACAAGGACACCGACGAAACACTAAGATCTTAAGAAAATAGTGAACTAAAATGATAATATAAAGTGATTTACTAATTCAATATGGCTAAAACACAATATTTTTGTGTTTAACAACTGAGGAGGGGGACACTTAGTAAACCCTAAAATATTCTGACTAGCCACAATTAAATTTAATTAATCTGAATATATAATTTAAACAAATTAAATTATTGGACAATATACATGTAAATGAGTGCAATTCAACAAGGACACAGATGAAACACTAAGATCTTAAGAAAATAGTGAACTAAAATGATAATATAAAGTGATTTACTAATTCAATATGGCTAAAACACAATATTTTTGTGTTTAACACCGGAGGAGGGGGACATTTAGTAAACGCTAAAATATTCTGACTAGCCACAATTAAATTTAATTAATCCGAATATATAAGTTAAACAAATTAAATTATTGGACAATATACATGTAAATGAGTGCAATTCAAGAAGGACACAGATGAAACACTAAGATCTTAAGAAAGTAGTGAACTAAAATGATAATATAAAGTGATTTAATAATTCAATATTGCTAAAATAAAATATTTTCGTGTTTGTCGACCGTGGAGGGGGTTATTAGTAAACGCTATAATATTCTGACTAGACACAATTAAATTTAATTATTCAGAATAAATTAGTTAAACAAATTAAATTATTGCACAATATACATGTAAATGAGTGCAATTCAACATGGACACCGACGAAACACTAAGATCTTAAGAAAATAGTGAACTAAAATGATAATATAAAGTGATTTACTAATCCAATATGGCTAAAACACAATATTTTTGTGTTTAACAACTGAGGAGGGGGACATTTAGTAAACGCTAAAATATTCTGACTAGGCACAATTAAATTTAATTAATCCGAATATATAAGTTAAACAAATTAAATTATTGGACAATATACATGTAAATGAGTGCAATTCAACAAGGACACCGACGAAACACTAAGATCTTAAGAAAGTAGTGAACTAAAATGATAATATAAAGTGATTTACTAATTCAATATGGCTAAAACACAATATTTTTGTGTTTAACAACTGAGGAGGGGGACATTTAGTAAACGCTAAAATATTCTGACTAGACACAATTAAATTTAATTAATCCGAATATATAAGTTAAACAAATTAAATTATTGGACAATATACATGTAAATGAGTGCAATTCAACAAGGACACCGAAGAAACACTAAGATCTTAAGAAAGTAGTGAACTAAAATGATAATATAAAGTGATTTAATAACTCAATATTGCTAAAATAAAATATTTTTCTGTTTGTCGACCGTGGAGAGGGTTATTAGTAAACGCTAAAATATTCTGACTAGCCACAACTAAATTTAATTAATCCGAATATATAAGTTAAACAAATTAAATTATTGGACAATATACATGTAAATGAGTGCAATTCAACAAGGGCACCGACGAAACACTAAGATCTTAAGAAAGTAGTGAACTAAAATGATAATATAAAGTGATTTAATAACTCAATATTGCTAAAATAAAATATTTTTCTGTTTGTCGACCGTGGAGGGGGTTATTAGTAAACGCTATAATATTCTGACTAGCCACAATTAAATTTAATTATCCAGAATAAATTAGTTAAACAAATTAAATTATTGGACAATATACATGTAAATGAGTGCAATTCAACAAGGACACCAACGAAACACTAAGATCTTAAGAAAATAGTGAACTAAAATGATAATATAAAGTGATTTAATAATTCAATATTGCTAAAACAAAATATTTTTGTGTTTGTCGACCGTGGAGGGGGTTATTAGTAAACGCTATAATATTCTGACTAGACACAATTAAATTTAGTTATTCAGAATAAAGTAGTTAAACAAATTAAATTATTGCACAATATACATGTAAATGAGTGCAAAGCAACAAGGACACCGACGAAACACTAAGATCTTAAGAAAGTAGTGAAGTAAAATGATAATATAAAGTGATTTAATAATTCAATATTGCTAAAATAAAATATTTTGGTGTTTGTCGACCGTCGAGGGGGTTATTAGTAAACGCTATAATATTCTGACTAGAAACAATTAAATTTAATTATTCAGAATAAATTAGTTAAACAAATTAAATTATTGGACAGTATACATGTAAATGAGTGCAAAGCAACAAGGACACCGACGAAACACTAAGATCTTAAGAAAATAGTGAACTAAAATGATAATATAAAGTGATTTACTAATCCAATATGGCTAAAACACAATATTTTTGTGTTTGTCGACCGTGGAGGGGGTTATTAGTAAACGCTATAATATTCTGACTAGACACAATTAAATTTAATTATTCAGAATAAATTAGTTGAACAAATTAAATTATTGCACAATATACATGTAAATGAGTGCAATTCAACAAGGACACCGACGAAACACTAAGATCTTAAGAAAGTAGTGAACTAAAACGATAATATAAAGTGATTTAATAATTCAATATTGCTAAAATAAAATATTTTTGTGTTTGTCGACCGTGGAGGGGGTATTAGTAAACGCTATAATATTCTGACTAGACACAATTAAATTTAATTATTCAGAATAAATTAGTTAAACAAATTAACTTATTGGACAATATACATGTAAATGAGTGCAATTCAACAAGGACACCGACGAAACACTAAGATCTTAAGAAAATAGTGAACTAAAATGATAATATAAAGTGATTTACTAATTCAATATGGCTAAAATACAATATTTTTGTGTTTAACAACTGAGGAGGGGGACACTTAGTAAACCCTAAAATATTCTGACTAGTCACAATTAAATTTAATTAATCCGAATATATAAGTTAAACAAATTAAATTATTGGACAATATACATGTAAATGAGTGCAATTCAACAAGGACACCGACGAAACACTAAGATTTTAAGAAAGTAGTGAAGTAAAACGATAATATAAAGTGATTTAATAATTCAATATTGCTAAAATAAAATATTTTTGTGTTTGTCGACCGTGGAGGGGGTGGTTATTAGTAAACGCTATAATATTCTGACTAGACACAATTAAATTTAATTATTCAGAATAAATTAGTTAAACAAATTAAATTATTGGACAATATACATGTAAATGAGTGAAATTCAACAAGGACAACGACGAAACACTAAGATCTTAAGGAAATAGTGAACTAAAATGATAATATAAAGTGATTTACTAATTCAATATGGCTAAAACACAATATTTTGTGTTTAACAACTGAGGAGGGGGACATTTAGTAAACGCTAAAATATTCTGACTAGCCACAATTAAATTTAATTATTCAGAATAAAGTAGTTAAACAAATTAAATTATTGGACAATATACATGTAAATGAGTGCAATTCAACAAGGACACCGACGAAAAACTAAGATCTTAAGAAAATAGTGAACTGAAATGATAATATAAAGTGATTTACTAATTCAATATGGCTAAAACACAATATTTTTGTGTTCAACAACTGAGGAGGGGGACATTTAGTAAACGCTATAATATTCTGATTAGACACAGTTAAATTTAATTAATCCGAATATATAAGTTAAACAAATTAAATTATTGGACAATACACATGTAAATGAGTGCAATTCAACAAGGACACCGACGAAACACTAAGATCTTAAGAAAATAGTGAACTAAAATGATTATATAAAGTGATTTAATAATTCAATATTGCTAAAATAAAATATTTTTGTGTTTGTCGACCGTGGAGGGGGTTATTAGCAAACGCTATAATATTCTGACTAGACACAATTAAATTTAATTAATCAGAATATATAAGTTAAACAAATTAAATTATTGGACAATATACATGTAAATGAGTGCAATTCAACAAGGACACCGACGAAACACTAAGATCTTAAGGAAATAGTGAACTAAAATGATAATATAAAGTGATTTACTAATCCAATATGGCTAAAACACAATATTTTTGTGTTTAACAACTGAGGAGGGGACATTTAGTAAACGCTATAATATTCTGACTAGACACAATTAAATTTAATTATTCAGAATAAATTAGTTAAACAAATTAAATTATTGGACAATATACATGTAAATGAGTGCAATTCAACAAGGACACAGATGAAACACTAAGATCTTAAGAAAGTAGTGAACTAAAATGATAATATAAAGTGATTTAATAATTCAATATTGCTAAAATAAAATATTTTGCTGTTTGTGGACCGTGGAGGGGGTAATTACTAAACGCTATAATATTCTGACTAGACACAATTAAATTTAATTATTCCGAATATATAAGTTAAACAAATTAAATTATTGGACAATATACATGTAAATGAGTGCAATTCAACAAGGACACCGACGAAACACTAAGATCTTAAGAAAATAGTGAACTAAAATGATAATATAAAGTGATTTACTAATCCAATATGGCTAAAACACAATATTTTTGTGTTTAACAACTGAGGAGGGGGACATTTAGTAAACGCTAAAATATTCTGACTAGCCACAATTAAATTTAATTAATCCGAATATATAAGTTAAACAAATTAAATTATTGGACAATATACATGTAAATGAGTGCAATTCAACAAGGACACCGACGAAACACTAAGATCTTAAGAAAATAGTGAAGTAAAATGATAATATAAAGTGATTTAATAATTCAATATTGCTAAAATAAAATATTTTTGTGTTTGTCGACCGTGGAGGGGGTTATTAGTAAACGCTATAATATTCTGACTAGACACAATTAAATTTAATTATTCAGAATGAATTAGTTAAACAAATTAAATTATTGGACAATATACATGTAAATGAGTGCAATTCAACAAGGACACCGACGAAACACTAAGATCTTAAGAAAGTAGTGAACTAAAACGATAATATAAAGTGATTTAATAATTCAATATTGCTAAAATAAAATATTTTTGTGTTTGTCGACCGAGGAGGGGGACATTTAGTAAACGCTAAAATATTCTGACTAGCCACAATTAAATTTAATTATTCAGAATAAATTAGTTAAACAAATTAAATTATTGGACAATATACATGTAAATGAGTGCAATTCAACAAGGACACAGACGAAACACTACGATCTTAAGAAAGTAGTGAACTAAAATGATAATATAAAGTGATTTACTAATTCAATATGGCTAAAACACAATATTTTTGTGTTTAACAACTGAGGAGGGGACATCTAGTAAACGCTAGATTATTCTGACTAGCCACAATTAAATTTAATTTTTCCGAATATATTAATTAAACAAATCAAATTATTGGACAATATTCCTGTAAATGAGTGCAATTCAATAAGGACACAGACGAAACACTAAGATCTTAAGAAAGTAGTGAACTAAAATGATAATATAAAGTGATTTAATAATTCAGTATTGCTAAAATAAAATATTTTTGTGTCTATCGACCGTGGAAGGGGTTATTAGTAAACGCTATAATATTCTGACTAGACAAAATTAAATTTAATTATTCAGAATAAATTAGTTAAACAAATTAAATTATTGGACAATATACATGTAAATGAGTGCAATTCAACAAGGACACCGACGAAACACTAAGATCTTAAGAAAATAGTGAACTAAAATGATAATATAAAGTGATTTACTAATTCAATATTGCTAAAATAAAATATTTTTGTGTTTGTCGACCGTGGAGGGGGTTATTAGTAAACGCTATAATATTCAGACTAGAAGCAATTAAATTTAATTAATCCGAATATATAAGTTAAACAAATTAAATTATTGGACAATATACATGTAAATGAGTGCAATTCAACAAGGACACCGACGAAACACTAAGATCATAAGAAAGTAGTGAACTAAAATGATAATATAAAGTGATTTAATAATTCAATATTGCTAAAATACAATATTTTTGTGTTTAACAACTGAGGAGGGGGACACTTAGTAAACCCTAAAATATTCTGACTAGCCACAATTAAATTTAATTAATCCGAATATATTAGTTAAACAAATTAAATTATTGGACAATATACATGTAAATGAGTGCAATTCAACAAGGACACCGACGAAACACTAAGATCTTAAGAAAGTAGTGAACTAAAACGATAATATAAAGTGATTTAATAATTCAATATTGCTAAAAAAAAATATTTTTCTGTTTGTCGACCGTGGAGGGGGTTATTAGTAAACGCTATAATATTCTGACTAGACACAATTAAATTTAATTATCCAGAATAAATTAGTTAAACAAATTAAATTATTGGACAATATACATGTAAATGAGTGCAATTCAACAAGGACACCGACGAAACACTAAGATCTTAAGGAAATAGTGAACTAAAATGATAATATAAAGTGATTTACTAATCCAATATGGCTAAAACACAATATTTTTGTGTTTAACAACTGAGGAGGGGGACATTTAGTAAACGCTAAAATATTCTGACTGGCCACAATTAAATTTAATTAATCCGAATATATAAGTTAAACAAATTAAATTATTGGACAATATACATGTAAATGAGTGCAATTCAACAAGGACACCGACGAAACACTAAGATCTTAAGAAAGTAGTGAACTAAAATGATAATATACAGTGATTTAATAACTCAATATTGCTAAAATAAAATATTTTTGTGTTTGTCGACCGTGGAGGGGGTTATTAGTAAACGCTATAATGTTCTGACTAGACACAATTAAATTTAATTATTCAGAATAAACTAGTTAAACAAATTAAATTATTGGACAATATACATATAAATGAGTGCAAAGCAACAAGGACACCGACGAAACACTAAGATCTTAAGAAAATAGTGAACTAAAATGATAATATAAAGTGATTTACTAATTCAATATGGCTAAAACACAATATTTTTGTGTATAACAACTGAGGAGGGAGACATTTAGTAAACGCTAAAATATTCTGACTAGCCACAATTAAATTTAATTAATCCGAATATATAAGTTAAACAAATTAAATTATTGGACAATATAGATGTAAATGAGTGCAATTCAACAAGGACACCGACGAAACACTAAGATCTTAAGAAAGTAGTGAAGTAAAATGATAATATAAAGTGATTTAATAATTCAACATTGCTAAAATAAAATATTTTTGTGTTTGTCGACCGTGGAGGGGGTTATTAGTAAACGCTATAATATTCTGACTAGACACAATTAAATTTAATTATTCAGAATAAATTAGTTAAACAAATTAAATTATTGGACATTATACATGTAAATGAGTGCAATTCAACAAGGACACCGACGAAACACTAAGATCTTAAGAAAATAGTGAACTAAAATGATAATATAAAGTGATTTACTAATTCAATATTGCTAAAATAAAATATTTTTGTGTTTGTCGACCGTGGAGGGGGTTATTAGTAAACGCTATAATATTCTGACAAGAAACAATTAAATTTAATTATTCAGAATAAATTAGTTAAACGAATTAAATTATTGCACAATATACATGTAAATGAGTGCAATTTAACAAGGACACCGACGAAACACTAAGATCTTAAGAAAGTAGTGAACTAAAATGATAATATGAAGTGATTTACTAATCCAATATGGCTAAAACACAATATTTTTGTGTTTAACAACTGAGGAGGGGGACATTTAGTAAACGCTAAAATATTCTGACTAGCCACAATTAAATTTAATTAATCCGAATATATAAGTTAAACAAATTAAATTATTGGACAATATAAATGTAAATGAGTGCAATTCAACAAGGACACCGACGAAACACTAAGATCTTAAGAAAGTAGTGAAGTAAAATGGTAATATAAAGTGATTTAATAATTCAATATTGCTAAAATAAAATATTTTTGTGTTTGTCGACCGTGGAGGGGGTTATTAGTAAACGCTATAATATTCTGACTAGACACAATTAAATTTAATTATCCAGAATAAATTAGTTAAACAAATTAAATTATTGGACAATATACATGTAAATGAGTTCAATTCAACAAGGACACCGACGAAACACTAAGATCTTAAGAAAATAGTGAACTAAAATGATAATATAAAGTGATTTACTAATCCAATATGGCTAAAACACAATATTTTTGTGTTTAACAACTGAGGAGTGGGACATTTAGTAAACGCTAAAATATTCTGACTAGCCACAATTAAATTTAATTAATCCGAATAAATAAGTTAAACAAATTAAATTATTGGACAATATACATGTAAATGAGTGCAATTCAACAAGGACACAGACGAAACACTAAGATCTTAAGAAAATAGTGAACTGAAATGATAATATAAAGTGATTTACTAATTCAATATGTCTAAAACACAATATTTTTGTGTTTAAAAACTGAGGAGGGGGACACTTAGTAAACCCTAAAATATTCTGACTAGCCACAATTAAATTTAATTATTCAGAATAAATTAGTTAAACAAATTAAATTATTGGACAATATACATGTAAATGAGTGCAATTCAACAAGGACACCGACGAAACACTAAGATCTTAAGAAAGTAGTGAACTAAAACGGTAATATAAAGTGATTTAATAATTCAATATTGCTAAAATAAAATATTTTTCTGTTTGTCGATCGTGGAGGGGGTTATTAGTAAACGCTATAATATTCTGACTAGACACAATTAAATTTAATTATTCAGAATAAATTAGTTAAACAAATTAAATTATTGGACAATATACATGTAAATGAGTGCAAAGCAACAAGGACACCGACGAAACACTAAGATCTTAAGAAAATAGTGAACTAAAATGATAATATAAAGTGATTTACTAATCCAATATGGCTAAAACACAATATTTTTGTGTTTAAAAACTGAGAAGGGGGACACTTAGTAAACCCTAAAATATTCTGACTAGCCACAATTAAATTTAATTAATCCGAATATATAAGTTAAACAAATTAAATTATTGGACAATATACATGTAAATGAGTGCAATTCAACAAGGACACCGACGAAACACTAAGATCTTAAGAAAGTAGTGAAGTAAAATGATAATATAAAGTGATTTAATAATTCAATATTGCTAAAATAAAATATTTTTCTGTTTGTCGACCGTGTAGGGGGTTAATAGTAAACGCTATAATATTCTGACTAGACACAATTAAATTTAATTATTCAGAATAAATTAGTTAAACAAATTAAATTATTGGACAATATACATGTAAATGAGTGCAATTCAACAAGGACACCGACGACACACTAAGATCTTAAGAAAATAGTGAACTGAAATGATAATGTAAAGTGATTTACTAATTCAATATGGCTAAAATACAATATTTTTGTGTTTAACAACTGAGGAGGGGGACATTTAGTAAACGCTAAAATATTCTGACTAGCCACAATTAAATTTAATTAATCCGAATATATAAGTTAAACAAATTAAATTATTGGAAAAAATACATGTAAATGAGTGCAATTCAACAAGGACACCGACGAAACACTAAGATCTTAAGAAAGTAGTGAAGTAAAATGATAATATAAAGTGATTTAATAATTCAATATTGCTAAAAAAAAATATTTTTGTGTTTGTCGACCGTGGAGGGGGTTATTAGTAAACGCTATAATATTCTGACTAGACACAATTAAATTTAATTAATCAGAATAAATTAGTTAAACAAATTAAATTATTGGACAATATACATGTAAATGAGTGCAATTCAACAAGGACACCGACGAAACACTAAGATCTTAAGAAAGTAGTGAACTAAAACGATAATATAAAGTGATTTAATAATTCAATATGGCTAAAATAAAATATTTTTGTGTTTGTCGACCGTGGAGGGGGTTATTAGTAAACGCTATAATATTCTGACTAGACACAATTAAATTTAATTATTCAGAATAAATTAGTTAAACAAATTAAATTATTGGACAATATACATGTAAATGAGTGCAATTCAACAAGGACACCGACGAAACACTAAGATCTTAAGAAAATAGTGAACTAAAATGATAATATAAAGTGATTTACTAATTCAATATGGCTAAAATACAATATTTTTGTGTTTAACAACTGAGGAGGGGGACATTTAGTAAACGCTAAAATATTCTGACTAGACACAATTAAATTTAATTAATCCGAATATATAAGTTAAACAAAATAAATTATTGGACAATATACATGTAAATGAGTGCAATTCAACAAGGACACCGACGAAACACTAAGATCTTAAGAAAGTAGTGAAGTAAAATGTTAATATAAAGTGATTTAATAATTCAATATTGCTAAAATAAAATATTTTTGTGTTTGTCGACCGTGGAGGGGTTATTAGTGAACGCTATAATATTCTGACTAGACACAATTAAATTTAATTATTCAGAATAAATTAGTTAAACAAATTAAATTATTGGACAATATACATGTAAATGAGTGCAATTCAACAAGGACACCGACGAAACACTAAGATCTTAAGAAAGTAGTGAACTAAAATGATAATATAAAGTGATTTACTAATTCAATATGGCTAAAATACAATATTTTTGTGTTTAACAACTGAGGAGGGGGACACTTCGTAAACCCTAAAATATTCTGACTAGCCACAATTAAATTTAATTATTCAGAATAAATTAGTTAAACAAATTAAATTATTGGACAATATACATGTAAATGAGTGCAATTCAACAAGGACACCGACGAAACACTAAGATCTTAAGAAAATAGTGAACTAAAATGATAATATAAAGTGATTTAATAATTCAATATTGCTAAAACAAAATATTTTTGTGTTTGTCGACCGTGGAGGGGGTTATTATTAAACGCTATAGTATTCTGACTAGACAGAATTAAATTTAATTATTCAGAATAGATTAGTTAAACAAATTAAATTATTGGACAATATACATGTAAATGAGTGCAATTCAACAAGGACACCGACGAAACACTAAGATCTTAAGAAAATAGTGAACTAAAATGATAATATAAAGTGATTTACTAATTCAATATTGCTAAAATAAAATATTTTTGTGTTTGTCGACCGTGGAGGGGGTTATTAGTAAACGCTATAATATTCTGACTAGCCACAATTAAATTTAATTATTCAGAATAAATTAGTTAAACAAATTAAATTATTGGACAATATACATGTAAATGAGTGCAATTCAACAAGGACACCGACGAAACACTAAGATCTTAGGAAAGTAGTGAAGTAAAATGATAATATAAAGTGATTTACTAATTCAATATGGCTAAAATGCAATATTTTTATGTTTAACAACTGAGGAGGGGGACATTTAGTAAACGCTAAAATATTCTGACTAGCCACAATTAAATTTAATTAATCCGAATATGTAAGTTAAACAAATTAAATTATTGGACAATATACATGTAAATGAGTGCAATTCAACAAGGACACCGACGAAACACTAAGATCTTAAGAAGGTAGTGAAGTAAAACGATAATATAAAGTGATTTAATAATTCAATATTGCTAAAATAAAATATTTTTCTGTTTGTCGACAGTGGAGGGGGTTATTAGTAAACGCTATAATATTCTGACTAGACACAATTAAATTTAATTATTCAGAATAAATTAGTTAAACAAATTAAATTATTGGACAATATACATGTAAATGAGTGAAATTCAACAAGGACAACGACGAAACACTAAGATCTTAAGGAAATAGTGAACTAAAATGATAATATAAAGTGATTTACTAATTCAATATGGCTAAAACACAATATTTTTGTGTTTAAAAACTGAGGAGGGGGACACTTAGTAAACCCTAATATATTCTGACTAGCCACAATTAAATTTAATTAATCCGAATATATAAGTTAAACAAATTAAATTATTGGACAATATACATGTAAATGAGTGCAATTCAACAAGAACACCGACGAAACACTAAGATCTTAAGAAAATAGTGAACTGAAATGATAATATAAAGTGATTTACTAATTCAATATGGCTAAAACAAAATATTTTTGTGTTTAACAACTGAGGAGGGGGACATTTAGTAAACGCTAAAATATTCTGACTAGCCACAATTAAATTTAATTATTCAGAATATATAAGTTAAACAAATTAAATTATTGGACAATATACATGTAAATGAGTGCAATTCAACAAGGACACCGACGAAACACTAAGATCTTAAGGAAATAGTGAACTAAAATGATAATATAAAGTGATTTACTAATTCAATATGGCTAAAACACAATATTTTTGTGTTTAACAACTGAGGACGGGGACACTTAGTAAACCCTAAAATATTTTGACTAGCCACAATTAAATTTAATTAATCTGAATATATAAGTTAAACAAATTAAATTATTGGACAATATACATGTAAATGAGTGCAATTCAACAAGGACACCGACGAAACACTAAGATCTTAAGAAAAGAGAGAACTAAAATGATAATATAAAGTGATTTACTAATTCAATATGGCTAAAACACAATATTTTTGTGTTTAACAACTGAGGAGGGGGACATTTAGTAAACGCTAAAATATTCTGACTAGCCACAATTAAAATTAATTAATCCGAATATATAAGTTAAACAAATTAAATTATTGGACAATATACATGTAAATGAGTGCAATTCAATAAGGACACCGACGAAACACTAAGATCTTAAGAAAATAGTGAACTAAAATGATAATATAAAGTGATTTACTAATTCAATATGGCTAAAACACAATATTTTTGTGTTTAACACCGGAGGAGGGGGACATTTAGTAAACGCTAAAATATTCTGACTAGCCACAATTAAATTTAATTAATCCGAATATATAAGTTAAACAAATTAAATTAATGGACAATATACATGTAAATGAGTGCAATTCAACAAGGACACCGACGAAACACTAAGATCTTAAGAAAATAGTGAACTAAAATGATAATATAAAGTGATTTACTAATTCAATATTGCTAAAATAAAATATTTTTGTGTTTGTCGACCGTGGAGGGGGTTATTAGTAAACGCTAAAATATTCTGACTAGCCACAATTAAATTTAATTATTCAGAATAAATTAGTTAAACAAATTAAATTATTGGACAATATACATGTAAATGAGTGCAATTCAACAAGGACACCGACGAAACACTAAGATGTTAAGAAAATGGTGAACTAAAATGATATTATAAAGTGATTTACTAATTCAATATGGCTAAAACACAATATTTTTGTGTTTAACAACTGAGGAGGGGGACACTCAGTAAACCCTAAAATATTCTGACTAGCCACAATTAAATTTAATTAATCCGGATATATAAGTTAAACAAATTAAATTATTGGACGATATACATGTAAATGAGTGCAATTCAACAAGGACACAGATGAAACACTAAGATCTTAAGAAAGTAGTGAAGTAAAATGATAATATAAAGTGATTTAACAATTCAATATTGCTAAAATACAATATTTTTGTGTTTAACAACTGAGGAGGGGGACACACTTAGTAAACCCTAAAATATTCTGACTAGCTACAATTAAATTTAATTAATCCGAATATATAAGTTAAACAAATTAAATTATTGGACAATATACATGTAACTGAGTGCAATTCAACAAGGACACCGACGAAACACTAAGATCTTAAGAAAATAGTGAACTAAAATGATAATATAAAGTGATTTAATAATTCAATATTGCTAAAATAAAATATTTTTGTGTTTGTCGACCGTGGAGGGGTTTATTAGTAAACGCTATAATATTCTGACTAGCCACAATTAAATTTAATTAATCCGAATATATAAGT
>JAOPTO010000918.1:0-223001 GCA_033822845.1 Tetrapedia diversipes
TCAAACAAAGCATGCAGTTTCGAAATTAAGAAGAAAATTCAAATAGATCTCTCTTTTCGTTGCGCACTGTACATCCGGAAACTGCTGTGTACAATTAACTATATCGTTTGAACCAGTGATGAGCAACCTTTGTTTTGTAGTATGTCAAAATTATAAACCTAAAATATTCGAATAGGAAATACTTTAATAGTAATCTTATGAGTATGGGATATTAGATTAATGAAATATTCCAAATGACTTTTATATTTGCATGGAATTACAAGAATATTAACGCTATTCCTACCACAACCGGTCAAATCACCGTTTTTAACATTTCGATTAGAATTCCATACATACAATATAATTAAATCGCCTTTAAACTTTAGAACTGTTAGGATTTATTTGAAAATGGGCAGTGAAAAAAAAGGAATAAAGAAAAGAAATACACTTTTAATTTTGATATAATTTTAACAGTAGAATTATAGACTTTCACATCTCGACACGATCGCTGCTTTCTGCATACTAAAAACTCGTACGATATGACCGGTGAGTCATGTTTACTAATAATTGTAGCAGATGTCGTTAATGATCGTATTAACAAGAACTTTCCTCAAACATACAAAGGCTCCAAAAAGTACTCGTACGCTGTATTATAAGGAAATTCATCTACTTCTGAAATTTTGATTTCAATGAAACTTTATGCGTGTGCAGAGCATGGTGTATCCTGCATGGAGCAATTTTTTTGGCGGCAAAATATCTTTTAAGGGGGCTGATAACAAATCTCAAAGTTTCAGCGATTTTTCACGCTTTGAATACAAGCTTTTCTGTGTTCCTTTTTTATGGCAGGGCGATAGGGTATTAAAAATTAAACATTTTCTATTTGGAAGGTTTTGCTTCATCAAGTACCATTACAAAGTTATCTTCAAAAAATGAGAGAAAACTCAGAAACTTCAATGCTGGTTTCATCCCTTTAAAATGGCATTTAGATGAAAAGAAGAGATTAATTCATATGTATACTATTACGATTTACATACCCACAATGTTTCATCAAATACTTCTATCAGATTCAGAATTTCAGGGTTCAATCAATTTATATCTGACACAGTGTACGAATACTTATTGGAGCCACTGTACGTATAATACATTTTTCAATATTCACTTCTTTCTTCGTTGTTATTTCTGAGAAAAATTTATAGTCTGTCTTACGTGGGAATGTCGTGGTATGAATAGATATACGTGAAGTGTCGGTAGAAATAGTCTTAACTGTACACTACACTTTAATGATACATAAGCCTAAGTGCAACTTCAAAACTATTATCTGGGTATTGGGAAGTTCTTTAATAATAATCTTATGAGTACTGAGGTATTAAAGTTTTCTACAACCACTCGGATATCCAACTGGACAGGTAATAATAGCTCTAATACTTTTAATGCAATATCGGTCCCAACATTGCTAATAACCTTAAATAACCTGAAATAAAAAGCGCATGGATTTTACCCTCTTTACTAGTCCAGTGCTTAAGCTACTTACCACCACCCCTCGTTTACTGACCGTATTTCCCTCCCGGTTTAATTGCTCGACAGGGAATGCTTGCCAATCAGTTAACACGTGCCGTTCATTAGAAATACAGGTATACTCGTTGTAGGTCGTCAGAAATTATTCGAAATATGGAAAATTATTTTGTGATCGATTAATGATCCAGATGAAATTATTTGAAATATTATTTTGTATCGTTTATTCAACTCGTTGTCTATGTTGAAGCAAATATTCTGAAAATGCAAAGAAATTCCTGGACATATTTCCATGATTTGATGTGCCTTTTCCTTATTTCAAGTCATTAATAATTATTTTTGTATTCGCATAAAGCTTTTGTGGTGCGAATACTTGACGTCTCTAAATAAAGTTTTATTAACCCTTTCGCTACGAGCGGTGACTATAGTCACCCAACGACTGATGCTCGCTACGTACGAGCGGTGACTATAGTCACCCCGTGAAATTTTGTGAACAGAGTATTATTGCATTATGCAATAATTTTTTAACCCTTTCCTTTCTACGACTGACTACAGTTACGCTCTGCGTAAGACTCCACGGTATTGAACGTACGACGGATAATTACAATTGTTCCATAAGTACACACTTTTGCCGTGGCAGCTTGTTCAGCGGGAATTGCTTGCCGAAAAATCCTCCCGTAGCGAAAGGGTTAAAACCGTGTGTATAATGTGAAAATATATTTCATTAACACTAGAACTATTGACATTTGTATACTTATTTGTTAGTGCATAAGTATACTTAACACTATTCCTAGCACGACCGGTCAAATGGCCGTTTTTAAAATTTCGATTAGAATTTCTTGTATACAACGTAATTGAATCGCCTTTAAACTTTACATTTCCTTAAATATACGTATAATACATTTTTCAATATTCACTTCTTTTTTCATTGTTTATTTTCTGAGAAAAGTTGTAGTCTGTCTTACCTACCACGACAGGTCATTTGAATAGATATGTAGAGGTGCCGAATTTGTCATAACGTGAGAGAATGGATGAGAGTGAGGGTGAGTGTGTGTATGTGGCGTTCGTCGCTTGTTCGTCGCGAATGTTCGGTCCTGGCGGGTAGCGCAGGTGCGTGGAAAGGAGCCTTCTCGAATGTTCGATGACGGTTTACCCTAATGGGTAAAAAGAACGCCTTCTCGAACATTCGATGACGGCAAACCCCCACCACCTGTGCTAATGCATATAAAAAGAGATGCATGCCCGCCGGGCGACATTCGTTAGAGATTCGTTAGAGATTCATTAGGCGACATTCGACGACGCGATTAAGTGTAATTTATCAGATTAATATAAGCCTGCGTGTACCTGTCCTACAGATATACGGTAGGAATAGGTAGGCTTACCATACGTCCCGGTTTGACCGGGATAGTCCCGGTTTGAGATCCCAGTCCCGGCGTCCCGGTCAAACTTGAACAGCACCGACACCCCAACCAATCGTTCCCGTGCAAACTCAACTTGAACATGTCATGCAGTGAATTTTATGACAAAATTAAGCACGACAAAACGATTCTGAAGAAAGTGCACTCTAGTGAAAAATATAAAGCAAGCGTGGGTGAATAATAAAACCGGGCAAATTTTTTGTGTTGTTTGTATTAATTGTACTTTGTCTCTTTTTCTTTTTAATAAAAAATATATTCACATTTATTAATATGTTTTCAATTCATAATAATTTTGATTGCATTTCAAATATGAAAAACACAAATTAAGCGAAAAGCAAAATGAAAATGAGCCTCTTTCTCTTCTGCGTCCCGGTTTGGCTCTTCGTAATTATGGTAAGCCTAGGAATAGGTATACGTGAAGTGTCGGTAGGAATAGTGTTAATAATCAGGATCAGTTCGTTTCTGCTGTTGTCATATAATGGGCATTGCCAAACCACATGGTTCAAATCTTCCTCCGAAAAACCACACCGATAATTTGGATCATTTACCAAGTTAACTCTGAACAGTGAGGCAGCCAAATGATAGGGAGAAAGATTTGTTTGGGAACCACGGTTTGGATACACTACTATAGAAACATTAAAAAAAGTTGATTCCCCTGCCTTTAGCTTTCAGTTTTAGCTAGCTTTTTGAATTTACGTGTATAGCCAGAGTAGGTAACTAGCATACTAAATGTGACTTTTGATTGTATATGAAACATATAATTGTTAAGGCAATATTAAGGAAGGTGTGCCAGTTGAAGGTAAACAGGCGAGGTATATTATTCAATGGACAATGCGAAGACAATGTTCTTTATACAGGGTGTCCCAGGTTTTAATGTTCAAACTTTGTCAGTGTATTCCATGGCACAAAGTAAGAAAAAAATGTTATGTAGACATAGGACGTATAGAGCTTTATTAAGAAGTTATAACAAAAATTCAGAATAGGAATAGTAATCAACTTGCTGTTACTGCGAGCATTGGCTTCGATAGATCAACGGTATTGTGTTTTTCAGTGTGTTTATGTAAGCTACGTTTACTATCTGAGGTCACCAAACATTGAAACGAATTTTCGCCAATAATAGCTTGTGAGGATCGCAACGAGGGCTGGCGTGTGAATAGATTCAAGCGGACACGTTTAAACGCTAAGAAACAGGTAATTATTTACTTTAGGGGCCTCAACTCCGATTTTAATGATTCTGAAATATGTTATAGAAGAGAGTATTCTGAACAACTTTTTCCTATACATATAACCGTCGCTCGGCCTTAGTTTCCGAGATATTTGCAATATTCCTTCCGTGCTACTACATTGAATTTTTGTTATAACTTCTTAATAAAGCTCTATATAACCTATGTTTACGTTATAAATGTAATCATAATAAAAATGTAAAATTTTGTAATTACATTATAAATGTAATTATAATAAAATGTATAATTATATAATATTTTTTTCTTATTTTGTGCCATAGAATACACTAACGAAGTTTGAACATTAAAACCTGGACACCCTGTATAATTTAAGAATTTTTATCTTCTTGTATTTGTAGTGAAACATTATGGGTTTCACAATTATCTAATAAGATTAGTATATGAGAAACGTCATACAATTATTATTTATACGTATAAAAATCTATTTTTTCTTATATAATGAATAAAATGAAAATTGATAATGAAATAAAATTCATTACATAATAAGTATTAAATAAGTGCGTTTAATCCAAATTATATCATGTTCAAACTCATTTTAAACAAAAATTTCTCACTGATATATTAACGCTTAGCTGATCGAACGCGCCACAGTCCGAAAACTAGTCATGTAAGCATTATATTTCACGGCAACAATTTTGTTTAACGATTTTACATATTATTTATACAAAACATAAAGTTAAAAGTTTATAAAAATTATTTTTTAATGGTTTTTCAAAGAATATAGGCAACGAAATCAGGAAATTAAGGACATTAAAGATGACTAAGGATAAGTAAGACGACTCAAACATGGAATAGAAAAACAGTAATATATTCTAATATTGTTTTTTTGTGTGGTAACGTTCAAAATATTGTAGTTTGCAACAATTGCATCAGCAATTACGAAAAACTCCAGGTCGAGGTAGTTAACAATGACAGAAAACGAGAAACGCGTTGCTAAAGTCAAAATAGGAAATCTCCCCGATCGGTCGGACATCAACTTGTTTCAAAATGGGGAGGTCTCCCCGATTGGTTGGCTAAGTGTTAAGAAAATTGTCAGTTAGAAAAAGTTAAAATTAAAAAAGTTATGTCATTGTATTATGAATTACCAAACTATGAATTCATTATCGTACGCTTGACTGACTCCGCCGAACATCAACGTTGGCATATGAATGACGGAGAGATAGGAATAGGACTAGCACAGGGACAATGTGGGTAGGGAACTACAAGAGACAGTCTGGGAGACGTTACTGTAGTTGGTACAGAAATATGGCATGGTCATAAAATCGGACAAGCGATGAAATATACGCATTTAAACAACTAAAATGGCAATCAAAAAGTTCGAACTACGTTATTAAAACAAAAGATGCCGACCATTTTCCGTTAACCTGTTCCGTGCCACGTGTACCACCGGTGGTACACGCAGCGCTGAAAGCATATATTTTATTACAAATATAATTCTGTAAACTATATTTCTACCTAACAAAATGAAGCATTATACAAGATACAATATAGAAAAATTCTATAAAATGATTTTTGTAGAACGGAAGATGGAATTCAGGTGTGAAAAATAAAAGTGAAGCGATTAAAGTATTAATGAAAGTATATTTAAAACAATTTAACAAAAACAACTTAAACGACTTTACAACTTAGCAACTTCAACACTCTTTCTACGTTCACAATCAAAACCTTTCTTCTACGTTAGTCAAAAGCTTTCTGCTTCACCGTCCAATACTTTTTGCCTCGCGTTCGCATTTTCCCCATCATATATTCTTCCAAACACTCGTTTCCTTTCATTCTAATTGTCAACCTTTTTCACTCTACGCATTCGATCACGACCACCCACAATTCCTCAATCGTAACATATTCGCTTGGTGAAAATTCTGTAACTCATTTCACGAGCAAATACTGATACCGAAGCTTCCGGAAAGCAAATTTCGACCTCCAAGATAAAAAAGGAATTGCAATCATTTTTAGATCAGTTCATCGAAATAAAACAGCCTAGTTTCTTCAAATCAGACATCACAGTTGCCCGAAAGATGGGCAAAGGTTATAGAAAGTGAAGGAGATTACTTCATCCATTATCCTTTGGATATAAAAATTTAAATAAACTCTGAACCTGCCAAAGAAAAGACTAAAATTAACTTGTACACCTAATACATATCTATTAATATAGATATGTTATTCTTAGTGAAAAACAACTACACTTCTCCGTGTTATTCTCCATTAAAAACAAAACACATATCATCACGATGACAGCCCATAGATATAGGAAAGTTCTATAAAATGTAGAACAGAAGATGGAATTCAGGTGTGAAAAATAAAAGTGAAGCAATTAAAATATTAATAAAAGTATATTTAAAACAATTTAACAAAAACAATTTAAACGACTTTACAACTTAGCAACTTCAACACTCTTTCTACGTTCACAATCAAAACCTTTCGTCCAATACCTTCCGCCTTCACCGTCCAATACTTTCTGCCCCGCGCTCGCATTTTCCCCGTCATATATTCTTTCAAACACTCGTTTCCTTTCATTCTAATTGTCAACCTTTCTCACTCGATGCGTTCGGTCACGACCACCCAGAATTTCTCAGTTGCAACGTTTTCTCAAGTTCTCATCTTTCACGCCTTAGAAACATTCGAGCCCAAACATTCTGCGTTCACACGACAATCGCCCAACTCAAGTACTCTTCCGACTTTTCCAGCCTCGCATCCGCTCGATCGCATTCCTACATACGGTATAGAGCAAAACACATAAGTTTATTTAACCCTTTGACTACGGCAGACTTTGGCACGCACTGGCCGTACGGTACGGTACGAATTCACTCGCGACGTCCACTGGGTACGGCGAAATTTTTCGTTAAACATGCATTTCTGAGGAAGTATATTAACACTTTACCGACCGCTCGTGGATCAACTTATTCCCGACCGGCTCACATTGCAGTGGATGCATCATTAATGAATCGAACAAAATGATTTTTTTCAAGTAATTGATAGTTTAATATCTTTGTACAATATATATACATATACAGTTTTGCTCAAAACAGTTACCATCGTGTAAGGGAATATTACAAAACTTACAAACTGAAGCATGTAAAAAGCCGATTAATAGGCTTCCGGTCGGTAAAGTGTTAAAATATTTAAAATACTGAAATTTATTACATTAAACGAATATTACTTAAAATGAAAATTTAATTTGGACGCCAATAGGCGTTAACGGTACCGGGAAGTCAACATGTGTTGGACGCCAATAGGCGTCAACAGTACTGGGAAGTCAACATGTGTCGGATGTCAATAGGCGTCAACAGTAGTCAAAGGGTTAATTGTGGTATATACAATAATTAATAATTACATTTAATGGTGCATTTAGTCAAAATATCAAATGGCCTGGAGATCATGCCGGGCAAAAACGGCTTGGCACGGAACGTGTTAATGTTTTACTCAACCCTTTCGCTACGGATGGGTTCTCCGCCGTGATACTCCCACTGAATGGAGAACTTGCATGGCTCACTATAACTTAAACTGCTTTGACGGTGTTTTCTAAAAAAAAAAATTTTTCTCGAAACAGGGTATTTATACCGTCTTAACATACATACTTTTAATTACAGTTCGAGAACCGCATAACTGCATACGCTCGTCGTATATACAATACGCGACATTGTATGGAGAGCGACTATAGTCGTCCGTAGTAGCGAAAGGGTTAACCCTTTGCGGACGGAGCAGTAAAGAAAATAGTCACGTCGCGCGTTTGTGTTATAAAAACTAAAGCTGTATTTAAATAAGTTTTTCATAAAATCTAACAAAATCATAAACAAACAAATTTATGCGTGTTTACATACGAGACGTTTTATATTCTTGCTTTGTGTGGTATAGTTCAAAGCAATCACCCATCCGCAAAATAGTATACACCGACTCTCTCCTTCCATGTTTTACCTTCCGATTCGAGCATACGACACACAATCTTTACTTCTTCCTGTCTCACTTCGCCGTAGAAAAATATGTAGAAGGCCGTTAAGCCTTTCTGCTGTTCCTGAAGTCGAAGCTTGGGATCAGCATATCGAAAATTTTCAATCGATTGATCTACCAAAATCAAAAGCCTCTAATTTCATTGAGAGACAACTTGACTTCTTAGGCTAGGATATCCATGCGTATCTTATCGTTTACGATGCCAAACGTAGGCCAGCCGCAGCGCGAGAGTTGGACGGATATATATAGGAAATGTTCTATAAAATGTAGAACAGAAGATGGAATTCAGGTGTGAAAAATAAAAGTGAAGCGATTAAAACTTAATAACAATATACTTAAAACAATTTAACAAAACAACTTAAACGACTTTACAACTTAGCAACTTTAACACTCTTTCTACGTTCACAACCAAACCTTTCTGTCTTCACCGTCCAATACTTTCTGCCTCGCGCTCGCATTTTCCCCGTCATATATTCTTCCAAACACACGTTTCCTTTCATTCTAATTGTCAACCTTTCTCACTCTACACATTCGGTCACGACCACCCAGAATTTCTCAGTCACACTGTTTTCCAAAGTTCTCATCTTTCACGCCTTAGAAACATTCGAGCCCAAACATTCTGCGTTCGCGCGACAATCGCCCAACTCAAGTACTCTTCAGACTTTCCCAAACTCGCATCCGCTCGATCGCATTCCTACAATATTGTAATATTTAAGATTGGTTGGTAATAATTGCAGAAAATTAAAAAGAAACGATTGCAGTTAAGGTAAATTCGAAGGACGCTTCGTTTCTGATAAAATTCAGCTTTCGTTGTAACTATCGCTTCAATTTATCAGATTAAATACTAGGTTTTAACGTTTGAATAGATGGGAGTCGCTAAAGAATTCATAAAGAAAGGGTTAACATTATTATTTTAACTTCTGTATTATAAATAGTTGAAGACTGATTTATTCTTCTTATATATTAGGTTGTTCGGAAAGTAATTTCGTTTTTTTTTATGATATGTCGAGCTTTGAGATTAAACCTAGGCGTTTCAAATGATCATGAACGGTCGAATTCGATAAATTTAATCTCTTAGCGATCTTACGAGTTGTTATTCGCCGATTTGCATCAATTAATGCCTTTATTGTGTCTTCATCAGCCTCAACTGGCCTTCCAGAACGTGGTGCATCTTCAACATCAAAATTGCCGGATCGAAATTTTGTAAACCAGTTTTGGCACTGGGGTTCTGTCAATACATCTTCTCCATACACAACGGATCATTTTTTCCTTGCTTGAACAGCATTTTTACCTTTTCGATAGTAGAAAAGTAAAAGATACCGAAAATGTTGCGTTTTACTTTCCGTATTTGATAGAGCACCAACCAAAAACTACTGGGTAGAATCAATCGAAACTTTTCACAAGCAAGCCTTGCTATATATGCTGTCAAAAAAAAAAAAAATAATGACCATGCGGCTTAAGTGTGAAGTTGACTATGAAAAAATACAATTAAGCCCTGTGTTAGGAAAAAACGAAATCACTTTTCAAACAACCCAATATAATAACCTACGCCAATCATCACATCGACAGAAGTCATATTTTATGGTTTTAAATACTGCTAAATAATCGTTAAAATTTAAAAAGATGCCGAAACGCATACTTTCTACGCAACATCTTTGCATAGTTCAGCATATTTACGAGAAATTCCTTACCTGATACGAAAACTGTATACATTGGAAATTAGAAAAGAAGTTTAAATTTATTGGACAATGTAATCGAAACACCCATACACCTACACAGGTACACGAAAGAATATTTTTTGTAGCGTTTATAAAGAGAGCATCAATGTGTTTGCAAGCTGCATAAATATTATATTTTCATACGAATAAATAAGCTGCGACGGTTTTGCGAATTGGGACCGAGGAAACGTCATGAATAAACACCTATCAGGGGGAAATATCATTTTGTGATAAACACATCAAATACTTTTTATTTACTTTCCACTTGAAATAGAGTAGAAATTGAAAAGCTGAATGCGCCGGTTTAAAAGCAACGCAAACAATTTATATCTTTAATAGCATTCAAATAACTATTTTCCATTATTGCCATTTTACGATATTCTTCTGTATGGAAGCATTTATTTGTATAAAACTAAATATTTTGCAGAGTAATAACATAGATTCTTCCCAAGATTAGTAAATTGAAATGGAGTAAAATTATTTCAAATTTTCTCAGCAACTTTTGTATAACAATTCACTAGTTTATTACATTTTATGCACGCTGATGAAAATAATCATTCATTTCTTAGTTAATGAAGCCTGTGTTATTTAAAACATACGTAACACGTAATGAGTATGTCATTTAAATCAATAAATTAGGTATTTTAATTAATAAATAAATCAATTAATTATTTATTTCATATTTTACGTTGTATAGTTTACTATTGAAACCTCCTTCGAATAAAAATTCGAGATAAACGGAAATACAGTTAATAATTTGTATACATATGCACATGGAAAAATATTATACACAAATTAAACTGTATACTCTTCAGAAGACATCTGTTGAAAATTGTGTAACTTCTTTTTATGCTGAAATATTATTTCTTGCTATTCCATGATAAATGCATATAATTACGGTGCAGTTGAAACCTTAATTACCGAAAACAAAACACGACATAAGCATTTGTATAAGCGAATAACTTTATTTATCTGTTAAAGAAGGTTGTCTATTACGAAATGTATAATAAATATTACGAATACAACAATTTTTAAACCAGAATTTTATAATTTTCTTTATTTCCTTTTTAACACTAGAAATATCGACGATTACAGTGTACCTATTTGCATGGAACAGATCAAATTGAAAATTACATAAAAAAATATCGAATACAGAGGAAATGAATATTTAAACCTTTTAAACCTAATGAATAATTTATACCTTCTGCAGAGAATCATAATAAATTTTGGAAGCTTGGTAAAGTGAATTTATAAATGTTGGATTTCTACATGGTCAGGGACAGTATTTTTAGTTTTTAAGGAGAAACAAGTGAATGAAAACCTTTTAGATTTTAATGTTTAATAATAATAATAACATAGATTTAATTAATAATCACAATAATGTTTTCTTTTTTTTTATCTTAATTTTATGCAATCTTTAATTTTACTTTCCTTTTGTCCTTCTCACTTACTCAGATCTCAAAAACGAAGTGAAGATCATACCATACAGCAATCATTCAAAACACACTCATTCTTGCCAACATACTTTCATACACCACATTCATACCAACCATTCACACTAATTGTTCTCAACACCCTCCCTTAGTCTTTACTCCCTGACCACGTAGAAATCCAACAATAAGGTTGCTATGAATAATGATCAATCTGTCATTTTGACTGCTTTGGTAGTTCTAGTGTCAATCTCCTAATCTTTCTAAGTTAGCTTCCATGTAAGAAAGCCAAACTGCGTCGAGCACCTTTAGGTACCCTCAGTGTCACAAACGCAAAATTTATAAGCGCTTATAGGCGTCCACAGTAGCCTAGGGGTTAAACTTTTGTGATTGGTTAAAGTCTAGCTATAACCTTTTGTATAAATACCGTGCACTTTATGAAAAATATAGCATAAACATTAACCAATAACCTACCAGCTCAGTCAATTTGTA
This sequence comes from Tetrapedia diversipes, assembly GCA_033822845.1. Lineage (NCBI taxonomy): Eukaryota > Metazoa > Arthropoda > Insecta > Hymenoptera > Apidae > Tetrapedia > Tetrapedia diversipes. Next base: position 11,739 of record JAOPTO010000918.1, read on the forward strand.
GGTCAATTTTGATTTTGTTCAATCAACTACTGAATATGCAACATCTCTGTTATAGTAAAGGTTCATCTAGTTATAATAAACTCTGTTTATCTAGTGTTACGTTCTAAATTAGATTTTTAGATTTAGTGGTATTCTTTTGAAAACGATATTATATATTTGCGATTCAACTGTCCTAGTTAAGGGTATACCTGCATCATCTGTGTGTATTTGGTAGAATGAAAACGCTGACCAGTCCCCCTTCCTACAATATTTTAAACCGTTGTGATTGAATAGAGTCTAGCTACAACCTTTGGTATAAATACCGTGCACTTTATGAAAAATATAGCATAAGCATTAACCAATAACCTACCAGCTCAGTCAATTTGTAGGTCAATTTTGATTTTGTTCAATCAACTACTGAATATGCAACATCTCTGTTATAGTAAAGGTTCATCTAGTTATAATAAACTCTGTTTATCTAGTGTTACGTTCTAAATTAGATTTTTAGATTTAGTGGTATTCTTTTGAAAACGATATTATATATTTGCGATTCAACTGTCCTAGTTAAGGGTATACCTGCATCATCTGTGTGTATTTCATAAAATGAAAACGCTGACCAGTCCCCCTTCCTACAATATTTTAAACCGTTGTGATTGAATAGAGTCTAGCTACAACCTTTTGTATAAACACCGTGCAATTTCTGGAAAATAGAGAATTAAGCATTAAACTCATGCTGGGAACTTTTTGAAAATTTTTCTTACCCCTTCTCATGTAAATTAAATATTATTAATTACCACCTCTCTAGGTAACACCAACTTTCACGGATAAGTTTGGCCCACAAACAAGATCGGTGCTCAAATCACCTAATCAAAAGTATAAAAAAGAAAAAAATGAAAAATAGAGCACAAGCATAATCTAGTAATTTATCAACTATATCTTTTCATCAATTTGACACCTTGAACAACTTGCAATATCAACCTCTTCATTAAGAGCAGATTTTTGTTCCACAAGGTGAATTATTAAAATTGGAACGATTTCGAGAGCGATACACTGATCTCGCATCTATATCGACCACAAACAAATATAAGGGAGTGTAGATATTGAAAAGGTTACCATTCCTTCTACTGCAGAGCGAAAGCTACATTTGGAAAAGGTCATGGTACGCGTATGGTGGTGTGAGGTGAGAATTTGTCCATCGGGAATTCCTTCGACACTGCGACTCGAATATTTATTCAAGCCAGCTAGTTCGTTTGAACGCTACTTTAACCAGCAGGCGAGTAGCTTTAGTAAACGGAAAAACATCATCGTACAACATTAAACTATATGTCGTGAAAGTTACCTCTGAAAAGTTAAAGAAAAGACTGTAATATCATTGGAAGTTTTATTGCACATTTCTGTATTCCCTTGATGTTGCTCTTTCCAACAGTACTTAATTACAAGTTGAAATAATTTCACACGTGTTAAAAGTTCGTTGAATACAGCCAATGAGAATTACAATCTGTGTACTTTTTGATTCGAAACCTGTCAAATTTTTCGAGCACGACATCCAGGAGCTGATAAAGCAACAGTAACAAATTGTTGAAAATAAAATGAATTGTGTTTACGATTAAATTTGTTTCCCTGTATGCTTTTCTTTTATATTGAAGTACAATCAAAAATTTACAAAAGCTTCCATAATGATTATGTATTTCATTTTATTTACATTCATTTTATTGTGAATTTGATTGATAATTTTTTAAACACGGTGCTCGTAGATTGGTATAATTCTTTCAATAAAAATATATTTAATTACGATTTACAATCTTAGATCTTAGCAGAGTTTGGCAGTAATTAGTTACACTTAAAGTTGGCATTTTTTACATAGACACAGATACTTCACAACTTCATATAATTTATAATATTCTTCGCTAATAGACGATTTTGGTTCAATTATTACAAGATATAAATAAAATTTTATGTTTTGTTAAATATAAAGGACAAATGGATAAGATGGTTTGTTTCACTTTTTGCCTCTGTTGTTAACAGTAACTGAGTTTTTATAGCATGTCATTTTTCCATATGAGTTGATAATGTAATTTAGTTGTGTAAAGTAGAGAGAAGATAATACAACAGAGTTTCAATAAGATTACGTCTTGATACGTGAGTGTTATAAGAATTTCACATTACGAATTAGTGAATAGGAGCAGTTTATATAAATAAATTGATATGTAAATAAATACAAAAATAAGAACAAAATAAATAAATATAAAAAATAAATATATGTATATATATAAAATAAATAAATATAAAAAGAATATATATATAAATAAAAAATAAATAAATATGTATATATAAATACATTATTAAATATTAGTAATATGAATTATCAAATTACGAATAATTAGTATTATACATTTACAACTCAATATATATTCACTAAAGTAAGATTCTCATAGGCAATCAATTTTGACATCTATACATATATTGAGGTACAGAAAAAATATCACATAATAACTTAAAATAAATTTAATGTAGCAACTGTATTTTCATATTTCTTTATCCATATAACCTATCTGTGAAGAAGTGATCAGGGTATGTTGATCATTTGTTATGTTATGCTGTAATGACTTATTAGCTGCAATAATTAATATATTAAAATATATTAGAAAATCAAACAGAAGGAAAAAAGAGGAAAACTGATTAAAAGCAGAAGATAGAAAAATATCAAGAAACAAAGATGTCTATAATGTGTTCATATTGTGGGAAAGTATATGTACATCCTTGTTTAGTGTATTGGATACAATGTCTTAAATGTCTATAATGGTGGTACAAATTATGTGCTAGCCATAAAAGAATCGGTTTACTCAAATGCCAGAATTGTAGCCGTAAAATATACTAAAACTATTTTACCACAAGCAAGGGAATACCTCGTATCAGAATAAAATGGCCACTTTCCACATAATTCATTTTTCAACTTTAAAGTAAAATTAATAACAAAATAATATTTGTTTTTATGGATATCTTTATTGCTAAAATATGTAAGAGTATTTCCTTAAAAATACTGTATTTTTCGTATAAATAATGAAGAAATTATATTGATTTTTGCTTAACAGGCCATCTTACCCTGTTCATCCCCTCTGCATGTCAAATTGTTTGAACGTTGAAAAGAAACAAAAATAGATCTTTCTAATTATAGATCACATAACGATGTTAGTGTCGGAAACTATTTCTGGGCAGTCGATCTATCAAACCAGTTCAGATTGAGATTCTAAATACGCTTGAATTTCCCACGAGAGTTACCCCCCGCAAGCAGTCCGGATGGATAGGCACGTACCATAGAATTATGGTTCCCCTATGTTCCCATTACTAAGCCATCTACGTTATGCGTTCTATGTGCCATGGTTCTCCTGTCGGTGCCCTTAACGGCGCCCTTCGTCGTTTTATGCCCTTCGCGGATAATGTCCGTGTAACTGACCGTGAATCCTCCAAGGGCGTGAGTGACCTTCGATCGATGATACTTCTTTCTAATGCTCGACATGAATATTCGCGTGGGGACTACTTAGCATTGTGAATCATGTGGTTGCCATTACATTGAAACTTCGTTAATTTGCAATGAAGTCTCCAAATACCTTTTTAATTAGTAAATAATTAAACTAAAAAATTAATAATTAATATAATACAATAGAAAATTAATTTAAAATACAAAATTAATAATTAGTATAATAAGATAAAAAATTAATAATTAGTATAATAAAATAAAAAAATTAATAATTAGTATAACAAAATAAAGTATTAATTTAGAATACAAAATTAATAATTAGTATAATAAAATAAAAAATTAATTTAAGATGAAATGTAATAAAGAGTATAATAAAATAAGAATTAATTTAAGATGAAATGTAATAAAGAGTATAATAAAATAAGAATTAATTTAAAATAAAAAAATAATAATTAGTATAATATCAGCATCGATGTATTTCAGTGAAACTCTCAAGTAAAAAACGTGATTTGGCGAAATAATCGTTTCTATAATTATTATTTATACTTTTTTCGTTTACTGAAAGTATAAGAAGTATTGGAGATGGGTTTTAAATATGGAAAAGAGAATGGTCAAATAAGATGGTATTTTTGATCGAAGCATTCATTTATGAATTTTATGTTTGTTATAGAATTCGATTTACAACGAGATTATAAAATACTTAAATATTATTTTGATTGCTGAGCGCGAACCTTGAAACTTTTTGAACGATTCATCGTAAAATAAATTTCTTCAAGTGCAGTTGTATTTTTAATCTTACGTAGAATGGATATAATCAGTTTTATAATAGGAGTCATTATAACAGAGAATTATTGATAATCAATAATGCGTTAATGCCTCAATGGTTATTAAAAATTAGTGAAACATCCATTTCTGATGCATAGATACCTCTAATAACTTTCAATCAGCTGCTTCAATCTGAGTAATTGATGGTATTGATTGAAGGTGATCTACATAGCTATTTTTGGAAAACATGAATGTTTTACATTAACCCTATTTCTTCAGCTTACTAATTGCCAAACGTAGTCTATCTAGTTTTACATGATTTTTCACAAGTTTAGGACACGCAAAAAATTTTTAAGAATTCAGTTAAGTGTTCTCAAGAGTGTAATAGTAAGTTTTAATATTCAAAGAAAATTAATTTCTTAGTGCACTCACCCGATTTAATTCAAGTTTAAAAAATGTTTTTTTCTGTGCGCTCAAGTTAACTCGTGAAACCTGCAGTTTTGGTTTTCTGTATAAATACAACAGAATATACTCGTTATTCAGTGTTTTGCTTATTCTCTCACACGCGAAAAAAATTGAAAGAATATTTTTCAATATTTTTTTGATCATTTTCAAGTTTCTTTTGTTGCTCGAGTTAACTCGGTTAAGCGAAATAGGTGCAATTACTGTTAGTTTTTTTTTATAAACGACATCTTTCTGTGTTTTTTTTTCAGGATTTGTTAATGTTCTTTTGTATTTCAAAAAAATAGAGAATAAAAAAATTGGTGTAAAAACGACCGCTTTTTAATTTTTAATTAGTAGTTAAGAGGTTAAAAAAGTTTCATATCTAGAATTGTTACGTATTTTTTTAAAAATAAAAACGTCTAATTTATTTTTATACCTACTGTGGTTTGAGTATTCATCGTGTCACATTAAAAAAATCCATATTTGCAAATCATTTGATTTCTCGTTACTTTATGACATACTCAAAAAATGTTTTATTTTTAAAACCGATTATGCGATGTACCATTTATCCGAATAGATTTGTCGCTGCATTAATTTAGATAAACGAAGATCTACTATAATTCGATAACTATAACTACAAGTCGATAAATAAATCATATTTTAATAATATTCGTATCTTTATTTGTTTCGAACAGCAATGCAAAGCATTTTAAGATAAGCAAAAAAACATAGCATTTACAGTTTCACAAGATTATTTTAAATTGAAACAGGAACATTATAAATGTGCATCACTGCACATAAAGACACAGTAGTATGATTGATGTCATAAAAATTGTTAGTGTTGTATCGTGAAATGTAATCTGCAAATTGTATAACTAGGTTGCAGACGCACGGCTTGATATTTGTGTTTTCATGAAATTCTAATGAAGGCTTTAAGATTAATTGACGGAAGAACATGACATACTGTCCTATTTCATACTCTCTGGAAGCAATCCAGCAGTAAATTTAGTGTCGATGTTCACGTAGTCCTTGCTCGAATCTACTACATCTTTAACCTCACTGTCTTCATTGAATATCGTTCATAAATGTCTGCGTTTCCTGCGTCTTGATGTAAACTGATTATAGTAATTAACTTCGGTGATATATGACGAGTTTTGCGTGTTTAACCCTTCGCGCTCGAAAGGTGACCGTTCGTCGTCCAATAATGCTAATTTCGAAGATTTTCAAATGTAAAATATTTATTAACATTCGCCTATATTAACACGTTCGTCGCCCAGCATGATTCGGCTAAGTTTCTCGCTGGGCCCAAATCCGATTGCTTAGAAAACTGAGGTAACAAAATATAAAAACAACAAAAGTTTTAACTCCTTATTTTTATTTTAAGTATTTTATATTTATATATATTATACTTCAATGCTTATTTCATTAAATTCCTTTTAAAATTCCAATTTAAAATCCTATTTAACCGAATATGGGTGACGTGGCGACGAACGCGTTAAACGTCATTTAATTCAGTCAAATAATATATTAACCTGTTTACAGTGGAATTTAGTTTTAAGAATCGTCCACAGAGTGCGGAATTAATACTTAGCCGACCGAATGGGGAGATCTCCCATTTTTTCCACAACAAAGCAGTGCTGTTGATTGTATTTACTTTTGTTATTAGTTGGTCCTAAGCTGATGTTGAATTTATTAAAAATTGTACTTTGGAGAATATATGAACAGCATTAGTTTAAGACTAACTAATAACAAAAACAAATAGAATCAATGGCAGCGCGCTGTTGAGGACAAAATGGGAGATCTCCCCATTCGGTCGGCTAAGTGTTAAAATGAAGCAATGACGAGTATACACGTCAAACGCAGGGCAAATGGTCGGATTGTAAATTTTACGAAAAGTGAGGACCGATTACATTTTTTTTTTTTATAAAAAATTAATAATTTACTTCTGAAAAGGTTATTGTTATTAAAAACCTAAAATCTGTCAAAAAATAATAAAATATAAACAAGAAAAATTGAAAGAAGAAAATAATTTTAATAATTTTAATTAATTTCGGTGTGATATTTTTCAAAACACAGTATAACACAAAGTGGCATTTCTCAGGCCATACACGAATACGTATTTAAGTATTTGTATCTAAAATCGCTCTGTTAATTTTTATACTGCCTTTTTCTTATCAAGTATTTATTGTTTTACGTTGAAAATCTTCATATTTGAAAATTGTTCAATTTTTGTTTGTTTTATGACATATTCCAAAATTAGACCGATTATTCAAAAAGGTTTGTTGCCAAATTTGTTGAGATAATGGACGTTCTACTGTATAGACAATATCTGTTCAATTTTTGTTTGTTTTGTGACATATTCCAAAATTAGACCGATTATTCAAAAAGGTTTGTTGCCAAATTTGTTGAGATAATGGACGTTCTACTGTATAGACAATATCTGTTCAATTTTTGTTTGTTTTGTGACATATTCCAAAATTAGACCGATTATTCAAAAAGGTTTGTTGCCAAATTTGTTGAGATAATGGACGTTCTACTGTATAGACAATATCTGTAAACAATGGTACCCTGTATTATAATATACAGTGACTCTAAACAGTATTCGTACACTATGTCAAAAATAAATTCGTTTAACCCTGAAATTCTGAGCCTGATAGATGTTCCGTCCTTCGGAACAATTGCGGGAAGTTTTCCATCGGCATTTATGGCACGAGCGTGCCGGTAATGCTACTTTTGAGGATTAAGAATCTTTAGCCGTTTTGCCTTTTTCGAACCCTCTTAACATCCGTAGAGGGACAATAGTTTAATTTCGAGTTACCGTAATTCCTCAGTAGCCAAGAGCGTGCCATAAATAAGGGACTTCCGAAAGGCCCGGCGCCCAGCCGGTACCCACATGAGAGAGGTACACGGGCCCGGAAGAACTTTCCTCTTCGTTGCCGAAATTCGGAAAACCTTCCCGCTCCCAGTGGCTCTCCCCACCCTCGTTCTCGAAACGCGTGCTAAGGGCACAAGAACGGGGGTTGGGGGCACTCAGGGCATACGCTGATTGTAGTCTTGACTTTTTGACTTTAACCAATTAGCGTATCGTCTTGAGGTATGGAGGAGTGACCAGTCGAACTCCTCCATATAAAACCGAGTCACTTCGGCGCCGCGTATTCACAAACGTTCCACCAAGTATTCACAAACGTTCTATTCACAAACGTTCTACCAAGCATTTACAAAACGGTCTACATTTATTCACAAAGTTCATTCGTTCGGAACTTATTCACCTCACAATTCACAACACATACAACAGTCAGAAGTCAATCAGATCTGAGATTCGTACGTCAATCAGTCATACACGATCATTCATTCAGACGCGATACAAACAAACCAGTCGTCTAAAGCAAACAAGCGGCGGACGACAGTCGCGATCCTGCCATTCGAGGACCCGACAAAACATAGAAGTATTTGATAAAACATTGAGGGTATGTAGATCGTAATAGTATACGTATGAATTAATCTCTTCTTTTCATCTAAATACCATTTTAAAGGGGTGAAACCAACGTTGAAGTTTCTGACTTTACTCTCATTTTTTAAAGATAACTTTGTAATGGTACTTGATGAAGCAAAACCTTTCAAACAGAAAATGTTTAATTTTTAATACTCTATCACCCTGTTATAAAAAAAGAACACAGAAAAGCTTGTATTCAAAGCGTGAACAATCGCTGAAACTTTGAGATTCGTTATCAGCCCCCTTAAAAGATATTTTGCCGCCAAAAAAATTGCTCCATGCAGGATACACCATGCTCTGTACACACATAAAGTTTCACTGAAATCAGAATTTCAGAAGTAGATGAATTTCCTTATAATGCAGTGTACGAATACTTTGTGAATACTGAATTATAAATGTTTTGATGATCGATATTTTTGACTTAAACTGTTTTGAGAAATTTATATCTAAAAAGCACGTAAAGATAGTACACAAATGAAAGACCATGCAGAAAACGGTATCGTATACGTAAAGCGTGTTGTGTAAGCGGCCTGAGGATTTTTATGCAAATTCATAATTTGATAAACAAAATTAAGGAAATGGAATTTGCACAGAGAATTGCTTCACTTCTTAAATAATATAATGCGTACTTTGAAAATTTTCTATATTCTTGCATACTATAATATGTATTTTGCACCCTTTTGTATGTTCAAAGTACTCGTTAACGTAAAAATCCATGATAAGTCTACGCACAAATTTATGTAGTCTACTTACATCGTTAAACTATATATCTAACTACTAATTGTGAGTTTAATCTCATCCAATCCTATGCAACTGAATTTATGCCTATGATTCTTTCTATATTTATGTCTGTGTTTAAAATTGACATTTCCAGCTACTTCAACGCATCATGTACCTCTATTTGTAATTCTTCACCCATCAAAAAGATACAAAATCGAAAAAATTAAGGTAAAAAACGAAATAAAGCTAACAGCACACGGAGTTCCTAGGCGGTCACCCATCCAAGTACTATCCATGCCCAACGTAGCTTAACTTTGGTGATCGGACGAGAACCAGTGGACCCTACGTGGTCTGGCCGTTAGCTGAAATATGTTAGTTTCACATGCGTTCTTAAATACTAAAAACATTTAAAAATTGTATGTTATATGATAAAGTAATCGTAAATATATAAAAATGCAATTTTTATTGACTCAGGCACCAGCTTCTACGGTTAAAATATTGATGCTTCACGCAGGACACACCATGCTCTGTACGCATATAAAGTTTCACTGAAATCAGAATTTCGGGATTATGTGAACTTTCTTGTAATACAGTGTAAGAATACTTTTGGAAGTCACTGTACTTTGGTCTGAAGCTTATGTTCGTTACTGTACGTAAGAATAGCAGAATATTAATAAGTACCATCTAGCAATGGATCAAAATTGCGAAAATGTACTAAAAAATCATAATACAGATTTTTGTTTTTCATTGACATCAAATGAAGGTTATTGCGGAATTTTTTAAGTATCCGTATTCAATTTTCCTATTACTTTTACCACAAATGAACGATAACCGTTATAAAATTCTTTTTTTAAAGAGGAGAAGACGCATTAGGTAGGTTCTGATGGTCTTGGGTAGTGTAGGACTCACTTATTTAGGCACACTCGCTACAACTCCTCGTTCGTCGACAAGAGCTCTTCTGACGCCTGCTACTTGACGTGACTACTTGGGGTAACCGCAAATAAGTAACCCTCTTTTTCCTTTATGAAGATAACTTCACGAGAGGCCAACATGAATGACTTAATCAGAGTATCTAAAGACATATCAATTATGCTTTAGGTCTTTAAAAGTTTTATAAAACTCCCCTACTCTTATGAAGAATGCTCCACCCTAAGAAATAAAGTGTTTATCACTTAGTTGTATACGCAATTCTGAGCAAATATCGTTAATGAATTAATTCTTTTAAAACTCAACTCAACTTATTGATAATTAAAGTTGCGTATTTTTGTTAACTTTGACATAATTAATGATATTTATGAACTGATAAATTTTTATTTCTGGATGCATTAATTATATGAATACATTTCTTAGGCGAACTTTTACTTCATTAAACTTATTTTTCTTTTTTAATTAAAGAAGTTATTTTAACTGTTCACAAATTATGAATAAAATTTTGTTTTACAAGTTTCTTAGTAAACCGAAACACCAATAATTTATTGATACAGTAGAGCTTCCTATATGTGTATGAACTAATGAATGGACAAAAGTGTTCAGAAAAAAGAATTTTCGAGTAATGGGACAATTGCTTTTTCTTGTATTAAATTTCATTTATTTAAATAAATATCAAGAACGTTAAGACTTTCTTTAAACGTTTTACTGTTAAATTTCATAATTTTTTAAAACAAAGTACTATCACTGAATGGAACTCTGTTCGGATAATAGAATGATAAGATAATAGAGTCTGGGTACAATATTCAGGTAATGGATATTCGGATAAGGAAGATTCTGCTGTAATAGCAGCACTCAAGATCGTATGCATTGCAGATTGTTTTCATCGCGACGCTTGTAAAATAAAAGCACTTCTAACGCTAAAGAAAATCCTATCGCTACTCATGATACCTCTTTTGCTATTGGACCTGTACAGCAAGCTTAATTTTCCATATTATAGTTTACACTAAAATTACTGTCAATCATTAATTTATTACTCAATGGGAAATTACTAAAATACTTCGTCGGACAACATACGAGTATGTACAGTAGCGGATAAAAGTTTGTTATAATTAGTTTAAAAGAAGAGAGGTCTTTACCAGTTCAAGGTTCTGGGGTAAGTCCTGTGTGGTTCATCACAGTCCTCTTTCCAGGAGGCTGCATAGCCTTCCCCACTCCATGGCCAGATCCTACAGGACAAAGGTCCTTTCTTTTTGACGACGCAACGTCGGGCTGCTTGCAATGTTTAGACTTTCTCACGACTAACATAAACAATACATTCCTTGGCGCCCAATGGCTGCACACCTTTGTCACGGGAATTTCCCTCGGATTAGAACCTCGAATGATGTTTCGACCCTATCGTGGAAACTCTCGTAAGGATGACTCAGAGGATAGGGTTTGAAAAGAGTAACGCCTCACTTCGTGGTCAAAACGATAACTGACTGTTCTTTATTGTGACGCTCTTTTATGTGGTACAATATTCGAGTGGTCGGGGTAATAAAAGGTCATGTGGACCGCAGGATGTTCCTGGACGATGAAAAGTCATCTGAACCGCAGAATATTAATAATTTAATCTGGCCCTGATAAACAAGAGGACAGGGCCTCTTTACAGTCAGATGTTCCTGGGTAGTGGAAAGTTATATGGAGCGCCGAATGTTGATAAGACAGTCTGGCCCTGGTAGGTAAGAGGATAGGGCCCCTTTACTCAGCGTTCGACGTGTTCGGTAGATAAGGGGGTGTTTGGGACTCCACGATTATTACCGGTGTGTAAAATCGCTCGAGTTCCGGGTGAACTTGCACGTGGTGTGCCGACTAACAAGTTCAAATTCTATACACAGTTATAGTATAATGTACTATACTATAATACTATGATACTGTGAGTCTTTGGTTACTATGTTACTATATTACGAGACTAGTATATTACTATTACTCTGATTCTAAGTTGCTATGAGACTCAGAGACTATGAGACTATGTTATTGATACTACTATTACTATTATCTTACTACTCTTACTATATCCCGGCGCCGAAGTGGCTCAGTTTTATATGGAGGAGTTCGACTGGTCACTCCTCCATACCTCAAGGCGATACGCTAATTGGTTAGAGCCAAAAAGTCAAAACTCCAATCAGCCGTATGCCCTGAGTGCCACCTACCCCCGTTCTTGTACCCTTAGCACGCGTTTCGAGAACGAGGGTGGGGTGAGCCACTCGGAGCGGGAAGTTTCCCGAATTTAGGCAACGAAGGGGAAATTCCTCTAGGCCCATGTGCCTCTCAAGTGCGGGTGTCGGCTGGGCGCCGGGCCTACTGGAAGTCCCTTGTTTACGACATGCTCTTTGCTATTGAGGAACCACGGTTGACTTAGAAATTAAAGCTATTGTCCCTCAGTGGACGTTATGAAAGTTCGACGAAAAAGGTAAAGAAAAGGCTAAAATGTCTTAGTCCTCAAAAATAGCACTACCGGCACGCTCATGTCGTAAATGTCCCAATGGAAACTTCTCGCTGTTGTTTTGTGGGACGGAAGATGCTCTCCCCGTTGAGAGACCTTGGCCGCGTATGCAACGCAAGGGTCTAACAGGGGGCTTCACACCTTCGAGGCGTCAGCCGTCAAGTGGCGCTTTGGGGTTGCATTCATACTTTGTTACATGTTCTCTCGCTAGGCATACCAGATACCCAGTCGTAAATCGGTCACTCGCCCAAATTACAGTCTAAACCCTTTTCAGCGACCACCCAAAATGTGCTGTCGCTAACAAGTTTAAGACCAAAGGGTTAAAGAAAATAAGTTAATTAATTAATCAGAAATAACAGTATAAATAAAATTTGTATTGTATGCTAATCAATAAATAGTGTTCCACCATAATGTCAATAAAAATGAATAGATAAACAATATTTGCGAACCATAAAATTATGTTTTACATTGTCCTGTCGTCTTATACTTTTGTCCGCTATTGTAATTTCGTATCACATTCTTTATTTTGTAAGTAAAGAAGAAAATTTAATCTTATTTTAAAAATATATCACAATTTTCTTTTTTAGATCCAAAATTCAAGGAACCAATTGCCAACGTAACTGCACCAGTCGGAAGGGAAGCAATTTTGTCTTGCGTGGTCCAAGATTTAGCTGGATACAAAGTAAGTTACAATTGTTATTTCAAAATAATAATTAATTTTCTACATTTATACTCCATGCACTCAAATTGGCTTGATACATTACAAATTGTTATTCAATACATTTACAATTGTATTTAACAAATATATTTAACAAATTGTTAAATACATGGATTTAAATAATTTATGATACGTCAAATTGTATGATACTTAATAATGTCCACTTAAATTGTTAGTTATGACTGATTTGGAGAGCTTATTTTTACCTGGAAGATAGAATTTCCTTGAATTATCGAATGCCTTCCTTCGTCAGCTTGCTCGTTTCTGGATGGATTAAGTGTTTAACACTTTGCGCTCGAGAGGTGACTGTTGATCACCAAATGATAGCTACGCAAATTTTCAGATTTTAGTTAGTTTATTTATTAGTCAGACTCAGAGGTTTATTAGTCATATATGTAAATTTTAGTATATCACTTAACTAAACAAAATGATGTTTAATATAGGCCAATCTTAGTGAACATTTCAAATTTGAAAATTCTTGAAGTTAGTATCATTGGACGATTAACAGTCACCTTCTCGAGTGCAAAGGGTTAAGTGAAAAGCATTGAATGCTGATAGCATACCGAGAAAGCTAATTTAATACAGACACTGTCAGCCGACTCATTAGTGACCGACTCCTATTACCGATCTTGTTAGGAAATGATGTTTAATTTCGAAAAAGGATTTTGTAAATTAACTTAACACTTAGCCGATCGAATGGGGAAATCTCTCATTTTGTCCTCAACAAAGCGCTGCAATTGATTCTATTTGCTTTTGCTATTAGTTAGTCTTGAACTAGTACTGTTCATAAATTTTCCAAAATACAATTTTTAATAAATTCAACACTATATCGGGACCAATTAATAACTGTTGGATTTTGACGTGGTCAGGGACAACTTTTTTAATTTTAATGGAGAAATGAAAATCTTTTAGATTTTAATGTTTAATAATAATAATAACATAGATTTAATTAATAATTACAATAACGTTTTCTTATCTTTTATCTTAATTTTATGCAATCTTTAATTTTACTTTCGTCTTGTCTTTCTTACTTACTTGTTCTCTCAGATCTCAAAAAACGAAGTGAAGGTCATACCATACAGCAATCATTCAGAACACACTCATTCTTGCCAACATACTTTCATACACCACATTCATACCGACCATTCACACTAATTGTTCTCAACAATAACAAAAGTAAATAGGATGAACGGCACCGCTTTGTTAAGGAAAAACTGGTGTATCTGTATCCCCATTCGATCGGCTAAGTGTTAATATGTATATCAGAAAATTGTTTCACATCAAATCTATTACTTTATTATCCTATTTATCTATTTTTTTGAAACATAGATTAACCTTCATAATATCCAGGTTGAAATCTTACATTAAACGCGGAGTGGAGTACGGTTATTGCATCCCAACGCTCTTTTAATCTTAATTATCACTAAATGTATACGTAAATGAATTAGATAAAAAAATAAATATATCAAATGCTATTGAGCAATAATAATTTATTGTTTCCAGCTAATGCAAAGAGTTATATTTTTAGAATATTTTACGTTCACATAATTATCAAATTCCGTGGTTTTATTAAATAGTAAATGCAGTACTATTAAGGTCCACTGGCTTGCTCACAAATTTGTCTGTGATGAAACTGCTTCCGGTCACGACGCATGAGAAAAGCTTTCATCGAAAGTGGTACACACAATCGTCGCTCGATTCATTAGGCAAGGGGTTAACCCTAGAACTCCTAACGGAGGGTTCCTCGAACCCACAAATTGAAAAGAAAAACCTTAAATTAGAATCATTTCCCTTTCATAAAAAATTCTCTTAAAATTATTTATTGTTGTATACACCTATAGACCCTCACGCTCTCCTTTTCTCCAAAGAATAAAAATTACAGAACGAAGAATGAAACTATGTAAGTAACTGGGAACTTTAACTGGAAAGACACTACGAACTAAAATACCAAAAGATACAAAACCGACGAAAAAGGGAAGATGTTATGAGTATATACTGGAGGCTAAAAGCAGACGCATAAAATATAATAGTTTATTAAAATCAATGCAAAGTTGTTACAAATGCAAAAACCATGTTTGCAGAAAACATTCATTTAATACTATACTCTTCCATTCATGTTTATCAGGAGAATCAGAAGAATCAAGTTCAAACTAGCTGCACGTTACTATACTGTTTTATAATAGTATTTAATTTTATAAATATACATAAATCAATACAAATTGAACGCAAAAACATATGTTGTCTTGTTTATAAGCTATAGCATATCCTGACATTGCAAACAATTTTCCAAAAACAACTTTTTCCAGGATAAATGTATAAAAAGAAGTATGGGTTCGAGGACCCCCCTCCCCCCCTCTTAGGGGTTCGCGTAACAGATCGAGGCTCAAGAGTTCTAGGGTTAAGTGTGTTAGGAAAGTTACATATTTTCTACCAGTGTTTAACCTAGCGAAACACACATTTTACGGTAAGACTGCAGTATGTAACCTAAATTAAGAAGAAACCCGGAATAGTGCGGCTTAACCTCTCGTTAGCGATGAGCAATCCAAGTTTCAAGCGTCTATGAAAATCAAGCAGACACCGCAGCCTCTTGGAGTCGAATTCTCGGCTCGTTTGCCCTAATGGCGGTGCCGAGCTATCGCTGGCAAAGATATTCGAACATCCGTAATTTATAGATCCGCGTAAATCCGGATTGGCAGTCTTAGCCAGGTTTGAATTAGCTAAGATTGACGAGCCACGTTCTCGAGACGGCAAACACTTCAACCTTATCGGCTTCCATCGAAATGGCATTCTTGATATTCACATCTTATCCCCTAGTTGGTGGCTTTAGACCAGCTATTATTGCTGTGAAACATTCCCGTTCGAGGCACTCAGGCTGATTTGCCTGCCACCGAAATTACACGCGCGTAAATCGACCAAAAATCGACGTTGGGCCGGGTTCCAACCATCGGATATTCGTTTCTCATTCGTCAGCTTAATTTTACTAATTAATTAACCCTTCGCTCTTTCATCTGGCCAGACGAGAGAGGGAGGCATCCTTGAAGCTCGAGAGATAGCTGAAAATAGAAGGACAAGGAAGAAGCTGAGAAAAAAGGGTGAAGCGGAGAAAGGGGTAGCGGGAACAGGGAGAAAGAGAGGGAAAGAGAGGAATTCACTTAATCTTTTCATTGCCGTTTAACGAGGTCAACGGGTTAAACAACCTTTCTGGATGTCTATATTCTAGATTCCTTTTTGCTCTCGAGCACTTTCAGGTAACACCGATCTCCTCCTCCTCCTCCCTCCTGCGCGAGATGAGTTCTAGGCACACGTTTAAAAATATCAGTAGCGGGTTTTAAGTAATGGACTTCAATTAAAGCCGGATGAAATATCAAGAAAATCGCTGAAATTCATCACCGAGTTTTCTCGCTTTCTCCCAGTCCCCTGGCAATCTTCTACCGTGATCATCGTGAGTCCGCTCTGGAAACAATTACGTCGCACAAAGAGCCGGGGTCACTTCTGCTTAAAAAATGACATCGGCTTTCAGCGTAAAACGTTAATTGCCTTTATATTAAACGGACGGGGACGATTTTCTAACAATGAATCGCATCCAGCGGGGTTTGAACGAAAAATTATGAACGCTCCGCTTGCTTTCGGTGACGCTTTAATGCGTCGAGAAGGAAACGAAGGATTGTAAAAGGAAGTTCAGTTAATTTAAGGAAAACGTTGCTCAGAGAAACGTTTGATCCGTTGAATAACCCAGTTTCACTGTTTTTGGACGGGTAAGATCACAGTTCCATTTAATTCGTAATACATTCTTAAATTAGAATTAGAATTAGAATTCGACCAGTTGGTTGAGCATTCCAGAAATTCTTTTTTGGGACGAGTGAAAATATGTGAATTAGAAATTTTGCAGTTCACATTAAAATTTATAAAATTTGAAGGAAGTATAAATTTTAAACTAGCACATTTGTTTTCATTTTTGTGAATATCGTTCATTTAGTTCATCTTAAATTTTTCTGGTATAATATCCTCATTTTTTACTGAAGAATGATAAGTTCACAAACTTTTTCAATATAAGATACAGTGGCTCCAAAAAGTATTCGTACACTGTATTATAAGGAAATTCATGTACTTCTGAAATTCTGATTTCAATGAAATTTTATGTGTGTACAGAGCATGGTGTGTCCTGCGTCGAGCAATTTTTTTGGCGGCAAAATATCTTTTAAGGCGGCTGATAACGAAACTCAAAGTTTCAGTGATTTTTCACGCTTTGAATATAAGCTTTTCTGTGTTTCTTTTTTATGGTAGGGCGATAGGGTATTAAAAATTAAACACTTTCTATTTGAAAGGTTTTGCTTCAAGTACCATTACAAAGTTATCTTTAAAGAATGAGAGAAAATTCAGAAACTTCAACGCTGGTTTCACCCCTTTAAAATGACATTTAGATGAAAAGAAGAGATTAATTGATACGTATACCATTACGATCTACATACCCTCAATCTTTTATCAAATACTTCTATCAGACTCAGAATTTCAGGGTAAAACGAATTTATTTGTGACATAGTGTACGAATACTTTTTGGAGTCAATGTAGATCTAATTAAGAAAATCACGTCCAAATATCCAAACTCTCAGACTCAAATATGAATATTCGAGTATTCGGATACCCGAATCTATATATATCCCAGTGCTTGGATACTCGGACTTGAAATTGAACTGAGATTCGAATTCGGAAACTTGAGACTTGAGACTTGAGATACATATTTCAGACTCGGATAATCCTGAATTCGAGCAACAGTAAGAGCCCTAGTATCTTCAATTTGCGTGAACAATTGTTGTATATAAGCATTTGGATAATTTATTCAGGCATATGTGTTGAAATAAACAGAAATCTTTTTCACTCAAAAATTCTGGTAATATAGACTTTTCGAGGTAATGTAAGTTTAATATACAATCTCTTTCCTACAACTTCCTGGAGATAAGTTAATAATTACACATCGTTGATTGTAAAAACGATTACTTCTCAAGTCTACTTAAATCTGTTCTATCTTCGTCCGTATAGAGATTTGACACAACCTAGATATATTTTATGAATTGTTAGGTGTTAGCAACCAAGAGACAGAGACCCAAATTTATTGATTTTCATCTTATTTTGACTCTTAAAATTACTTCGGTAATTGTCGTTTTTCATCTGTTGTCAAGCACTATACAGGGTGTTCGGACAGCCCTGGGCTTAAATTGAAAGAGTAACTCCCTGAGACATTCTAAGACGAAAATCAAGAGTAACGATTTTGCGTTTGAGGCTTTGTTTACGAGTTATAATTAGTTAAAGATATCGTTTAATCCGGACCGTTCGACTCTTGAGCATCACTGTGGACTCAGCAACGTTACCGACCGAGTTGCCTCGGTTACCTGCTCTCAAGAGTCGAACGGTCCGGATTAAACGATATCTTTAACTAGTTATAACTCGTAAACAAAGCCTCAAACGCAAAATCGTTACTCTTGATTTTCGTCTTAGAATGTCTCAGGGAGTTACTCTGTCAATTTAAGCCCAGGGCTGTCCGAACACCCTGTATATGTATGTTGAAATTTCAATACTGGTTTCACTCCTTTAAAATGGCATTTAGATGAAAAGAAGAGATTACTTCATACGTATACTATTACGATCTACATACCCACAAAGTTTTATCAAATATTTCTATCAGATTCAGAATTTCAGGGTTAAACGAATTTATTTGTGACATAGTGTACGAATATTTTTTGAAGCCACTGTATGTTTCATAAAATCTACCTACACATTATCATTTTACATGTGACACTTTCGTAAAATTAACCTTTCCTTGTAACTGAAACCTTTTATACCAGAAACCAAATACTTTCAAACTGACTGATGTAATGTCTAATTGTTTCAACTAGTCTAATGTACTTCATAAAAGCATCGTTATCACGTATCTGCGAGTGTTAGTATATTTAAAGGGATTTTTTTGTTTTGATGCTTTAAACTGTTGGTTAATTTTGCACATTTAAAAAAAAGATAAAATTAGGGTAATTTCTTTTTCTTTATTGTCGCATCAACATTTCGATCATTAGCGACGTACGGATCGATTGTTCTAGATTTTGTGGAAGAGGTTGGTGTTCTTCAGGAATGTGATTGTGTTTTCTGTATGGTTCTTGCAAGTGAGGGCTTTTTCTGGTTTTATGTTGCAACTGTAGGAATGTGATCGAGCGGATGCGAGGCTGGAAAAGTCGGAGGAGTACTTGAGTTGGGCGATTGTCGTGTGGACGCAGAATGTTTGGGCTCGAATGTTTCTAAGGCGTGAAAGATGAGAACTTGAGAAAACAGTGCGACTGAGAAATTCTGGTTAGTCGTGACCGAATGCGTAGAGTGAGAAAGGTTGACAATTAGAATGAAAGGAAACGAGTGTTTGGAAGAGTGTATGACGGGGAAAATGCGAGCGCGGGGCAGAAAGTATTGGACGGTGAAGGCAGAAAGTATTGGACGGTGAAGTGAGAAGCTCACAAGGGGAGGACCTCAACTGTCCCTCACGGATTTCAACCATCTTTCATAAGATGATAGAGTACATATTGTTAAGTATGTTTGTCAAATATTAGCCGTAGTTATCTGGTAGTTTTAAAGATATAATTGGTTAAAGGTACATACCCCGTGAAGTACTATGATTGTATATCATTGGTTCCGAAGCCACGACGGCAAAGTGAAGTGTTGTACTTCTTATAAGCAAAAAGTTCCGCGATCGAATCCCCCCAGTTCACTAAAGTTTTTTTTATTTTTTTTTCGTTGTCTTTTTTTTCTGTCCCACTACTATTTCACTGTGATGAAACTGTACACGATTCAGGATGATAGTTATCGTACATGCAGAAAAAACACAAAGAAACTCGACACCAGGAGCACATAATAAAAGCTTGTTTATTGCACTGACATTTTTTAACTTGTATGTCATCCGAACATCGCACGCACAATGCTTATACTTTTCCCAAATGTGGATTGGAATTCTCGAAAGCAGTCTCCGATGCATAGTTAGACACATAGATAACATATAAATTAAAAAATATTCTACAATAAACAAGCTTTTGTTCTGTAATCCTGATTCGGAATAATTTTCGATTTGTATTTTTTTTACATCTACGATAACTATCATTCTGATAGTCAACTCATCATGCACAGTGTCACCGCAGTGAAGTAATAGTGACTAAAGAGAGAAAGAAAAAAGAAAAATAAATATAAAAAAAATTTACATGACGGGGGATTCGATTCGTCGAATTTCCGATTCACGATACATACAACCTATCGCTTCGCCACTGTTTCAATTTCAATTTTCAATTTCTATTTATTGTTATCATAGGTAGTTTACATATTATGTTATAATGTGTCTTAAAAGCTAGTTTGCGTTTCCTGTCCAGGGACATCTGGCGCTTTACATGTGTTTAATTCTTTTCAGAGCCTATAGTATAGTAGTTTCAAGAGGATGCGTGTTTAGGAAAAATTCTAGTTTAAAAAACCTTGCTACATGTGGGTTGATGCTTATATTATACGTTGGGCGGGAAGGGGGGGTAGGTTAGTTCACAGTTAGTGGGTGGCTTATGTTACGTTAGTCTGTTAGTAATGTATATACATTTTTTTTTTGTTTTACATTATTTACAATGTTATGTTTTTTACATATGTACAATGTGTATGGTTGTCACTCATCTTTGTGATTTCGTATTTTTGTGACTATGTATTCTTGTGGTTGATGGATTATTCAGGAGGTTCAATGAAGGTTTTTAGTCACTCTTAGTTGTGTGGGTGGGTTTCGTTGTGAGTTTGTTTGTACATTGGTGTGGTTTATGCTGGTGTACCCCATTTTGGTTTAGTGTTTGTTGAGAGGCCATGTAGGTGTGGATTTGTGTGGGTAAGGAGTATGCTATTTAGTTTTTGGTTGATTTTTCCTATGTGGTGTATTAACATGGGTATGTTTAATTGTTGGTGTAGGTCGGTAATTTCAGTGCGTCGATGTAGGTTGGCAGCTATCCTCAGGCATTTGTTTTGTATTGTTTGTATCTTTTTTAGGTTAGTCGGTCCGGTTGTGTGCCAGATCGGGCATGCGTAGGTGAGTGTTGGTCGGATGTATGTTTTGTATAATAGAAGTTTGAGGCTTGTTGGAATTTCGGGTGATTTGAGGAGGTAGTAGTAGCGTGAGAGTGCTGCTATTGCTTTCTTGGTTGTTTCTGTTATGTGTTTGGTCCAGGTGAGTTTGTTGTCTATGTGGACGCCGAGATATTTGACTGTGTGCTTGATTTGTATTTCTGTTCCGTGGATTTGAATTGTCTTTGGTAGTTTCTTCTTATATGTGATTAGGGTGACTTCGGTTTTACCTGTGTTAATGTGGAGTTTCCATTTGCTTAGTCTGGCTATTGTTAGGTGTGCGGCGTTACAGACCCTGTTAATGGCCTTGGTCGGTGATGCGCTAGCGGTGTATAATGCTAGGTCGTCGGCGAAGCCTGCTATGTTGACCTGCCGCGGAAGGTTGTGAAATGCATGTGCAATATATATATTGAATAGGGTTGGAGAGAGGACGGAGCCCTGTGGGACCCCGGCGACGATTTCGTGTGTACCTGAGTGGGTTTGATTTACCCTAATTGATATTTTTCGGTTGATGAGGAAGGAATGGATTAGTTTGGTCATTTTTAGGGGTACTTTATGTGTTAGGAGATGATATAATAAACCTTCTATCCATACTGAATCGAAGGCTTTTTCGGTGTCGAGGAGGATTAATGCAGTTGTGTTTTTCCTTGTCATGTGTGTTTTTAGGTCATGGCATACTCTGGCTAGTTGGTGTATTGTGGAGTGTTTGTGTTGGAATCCGAATTGGGTGGTTGGGATAATGTTGAATTCATTTAGGATCGTTGTTAGGCGCTTCAGGATAATTTTCTCAGCTACCTTGGAGAGCGATGGGAGGAGGCTTATGGGACGGTAACTGGATGTAAGGGAGTGATTTTTGTTTGGTTTAGGTATTGGTATGATCGTTGCTTTCTTCCATGCTTCAGGGAAGTAGCTGTGTGTGAGTATGGCGTTGATTATGTATGTTAGTCTAACTAATGCTTTTTTCGGCAGGTTTTTAAGGAGTGAGTTGTGTATGTTATCGTGTCCGGGTGCTTTATTGGTCTTGAGTTTTCGGATGATAGCAGATATTTGGGTGGGAGAGGTTAGGTTGATTGGGGGCTGAGACTGGTTAGAGTTGGTGTGGTTATTTAGCTGTTTCTTGACTGAAGTGTTTATCTGTGTTGTGAATGAGGAGTTTCCGTGTTGGCTCGCTACCTGGTGAATGGATGCGAAGTAGTGTGCTAACATTTCGGCTTTTTCCTGGTCTGTGATGGCTGTGGCATTGTTGTGTTGTAATGGGAGGTTGGTGTGCGTGGTTTGGGTCTTAAATTGTCTTGCTATTTTCCAAAAAGATTTGTCTTTTAAGTTTAATTTTTGGAGTTTGTTAACCCAGGTTTCGTTTCTCCATTTTCTGAGTAGATAGGTTACTAGTCTGGTGGCGGCATTGTATTCTATCCTTAGTGTACGAGAACGGTGGATTTGCCAGAGGCTGCGTAGTTTGTTTTTCTTTTTTATGAGATCAAGTATGTGGGGGGGAGGTTTGGGTGGTTGGAGGTGTATGGTTTTCAGTGGTACTGTTTGTGTTGCCGCGTGGCTGATGATGTTTGTTAATGTTTGTACTTCGTGTTCTATGTCTTGTGTGTCGTGAATGGTTGGTTTTGCGTTGGGTATGCATTCATTTATTATATTTCTGTATTTGTTCCAGTCGGTTGCCGGGTAGTTTGGGCGTGTGAGTGTAGCTTTTGGCGGGGTGGGGGTTGCAGGTAGGTCGTATATGACGGGTACGTGGTCTGATGATCCTTCTGTGATTGTGTGAGGATTAGCTGTCAAGTTTTTATTAGTCAGTACGAAATCTATTATACTCGGAGTGCGGTTTGGGATCGTAGGAAAATAAGTGGGTTGCGTGGGAAAATTGATGGTGAGTGGGTATTGTGTAATTAGGTGGTATATGATTCTGCCGTTATAATTGCTGGATCGACAATGCCAGAATTGATGTCTGGCGTTAAAATCGCCAGCGACGATTGTTGGTCCTTTGTTAAATAGGGTTTTAATGGTGTTTGTTTCTATTTTATTGTGCGGCGGGTTATAGATCCCTACTAGTGTTATGAGGTGTTTGTGTAAACGGAATTTGATGGCTATTGTTTCAAGGGTACTGTTGTTAGGTATCTGCGGAGTAATTGGATAGTGTGGGATGGTGTTGTTGATGAGGATTGCAACTCCACCTCCATGCGGGGTTCGGTCATATCTGTATATGGCGTAGCCTGGAATTTTAACGTTTGCTTTAGGAGCGAGTTTCGTTTCTGTGATGACTGCTATGTCGATGTCATGAGTCTGAAGGGTGTGTTTTAGCTCGAGTGCGTGTTTTCTTATGCCTTGAATGTTGTATATCATTAGTTTGGGGGTATGTGTTTGTGCTTGTGATTGTGATGGGATGGTTATGTTGTTATGAGTCATTGTGTTCGAATATGTGTGCGTATTTTAACACGGTGTGTGCTTTCTGAATTCCAGACGTTGCTAATTTGAATTCCCTGATGAAGGATTTGATGTCCTCGATGAGTTGGGGGATGTTTAATTTCCTAAGCTCTTCCTGTAGGTCGAGGAGTTCTGCTGCTAGGTTGAGGTTATGGTCCGGTTTATTGGGATGATTGATGGATGGCGTTGGCTTCGGTCCCTCGGCTTGCGTTTGGGTGCGCTTAGTGACTTCGGCAAATGAAATGTTGCTTTGTCGAAGTGCTGGGCGTACGTATGGTTGGGAAATCTTTATGGCTTCTTGCCTGTGCTGAGGCGTCTTTTTTACCTGGTAGTTGAGGCGGGCGGCACATTGTCTATAGCTGGCCACGTGCTGTTCGCCGCAGTTGGCGCACTTTATGGGCGTATTAGCGCGGTCACATTGCTTACTATCGTGATTGCTGCCGCACCTCACGCACTTTTGTTTTAGATTACAATGTGCGCTGGAGTGTCCGAATAATTGGCAGCGATAACACTGCGTTACAGTGGCTTTAGCTGTATATTTTTCGAAACAGCACTTGTGGTATAAAACTGAGTTGATGTTTCTCAAATGTCCCAAGGTGATATCTGCGCTTGTTAGTACGATATACAAGGGGAGTGGGGTTTTCTTCCCGTCGGGGTTGGTTTTTGCCATTTGCTGGACCCCTACTTCTTGGTTTAATTGCCTCTGTAGGTCGAGTTTTACATCTTCTGGTGCAAATGAATTGGGGAGGCCGCGGATTACGTATTTCCTCTTCTGGTCTTTTTTATAGCCGAAGGTGTGGAATTCCGTGTTCTTCGTTTTAAGCATTTGTGTGATTCTTTGGTGGTCTGCTGTCGTTTGTAATATAATGTGTGTTGTTCGTCCTGTATTTTTCAGGTGAAAGTTGGGGGTTATTTTTGTTATCTCTCTTATAAAGCCTGTGATATCAGCAGGAGTGCCATTTAAGACTACCGGTGGTGGTTTGTCTCTTTTTGGTGGTTCCGGCGTATCCTGTAGTGTTTGAAGCAGTGCGAAGGAGTTTGAGGTGGGGATAGTGGGAACTTCTGTTTCCATCGCTGCTTCTGTTGATGAGCCTTCGCCCGAGCAGGTTGCAATAGTCTTCTTTCTGGGTGGCATTTCTGGCACCTGTTTTAATTGTTGCAGGAGCTCCCTTGCCTGTTCCGGCGGAAGAATTTGTATTTTAGTTTTGCCGGTTTTGGCCACTGTCTTTTTTATTTTGGGGTGGCCCGGCGATCTCGGCCCAGCATTGTTGTTTTGGTGCACAATTTGCGACAGTGTTTGTCTTTGCGCTGTCACTTCACACTTTTTTAAATTTTCGCACTGATTTCGCGGCACTGGTATTGTGTTTGCGCGTTGTCGGTGGCAGTCTTGCTGCCAGGTAATCGCGCGGGGTTTTCTTTTATGGTATTTTACTGCTAGGCTTGCTACGATTCTGAAGACACGTCTGCACCCTACGGCTGTCAGGTCAGAACTGACTTCGCCACTGTTACTTTACAATTATAAATTTATAATCATGGTACATCAATACGTATATGTCTTTAATTGTTTATATCTTTAAAACTATCAGGTAACTACGGCTAATATTTGGCAGACATACTTAATAATATGTACTCTATCATCTTATGAAAGATCGTTGAAATCCGTGTGGTACAGTTGGGGTCCTCCCCTTGTAAGTAGCCAGCGTAGAGCGAAGAACTGGTGTAGTTTACGAAGCATGGGCGTAGTTTGCGAAGCATAAGCGTAGTTTGTTATTCTGTGTTCGTTTGTGTCGTTTTAGTTTTATTAAATACACGTATATTTATTATTTTATTCACTCTTCTTTCTTTTCCTTTTTTTCATTTATAACCTTTCCTATACTACCGTCCGAATACTTTTGTCCATGTCTGTAACTTACTTTTCTGGCTACGCTGAATACAGCTTCATGTAATACAACCGTACAGCTGTTCGATTGCATACTGTGTCTACAGTAGTGGCGTTCATCGTAACTCAGGCAGGCAAGGGCACTCGCCGATGCCCGCGGGCAGAGTTTTGGACAATATCGTCGGCTAGCAATTGACGTTTGTCACTGTTGACGCACAGTCACATTGCAGTTCCAAGAACTGTTTCTGTTAGGCTGCTTGCTTGCAAATTGATCGGACTATTCTTATGGACAAATCAGCGTTTAGACCGGTGTTTCCCAACGTGGGACCCACGCCCCACAGGGGGCGGGCGGGGGGGAGGGGCAATTCAAAAATGGACTCTACATGTGTTTTGAAATTTTACTTACTGTGTTTTGTTAACAATATCATAGTTAATGACCTAGAACCTATCATTTATGTTTCTTATGTGAACAAATCAATTTTTTAATGTTAAAAATTATGTATGTTACATAAAAACTTTAGTGTATTGCTCCCGAAATACTTCCCGACTTTTTCGTAATCGCCTTGTATGACGAAAGGTTTTTCTCTTGATGAGGTTGATATTAGGAGTTGGTTAGGTGTCAAATTGAACACGATAGAGTTGAGTGTTTATAATAGTTGTATTCTCTTGATGAGTTGTGCTCTGATTTGTGTTTGTTCTGTGTGTATCTGTCAATGCTTTTTTTTGGGAAGATTGCTGGCTGGTTGCGCCGCTCCTGTCTGTGAAACCAGACTTATCGGCTAAAATGTGTAGAATGGTGTTACCTACGGAAGTGAGCAGATAAAATCTGTAATTAGCATGAAGTGTGGGGAGGAAAAATTTCAAAAAACCTCCTACCCAGCAAGGGATTTACCGGAATTGTTGATAAGGCAATTGGGTTGAGTGTAGTGTGCGGATTATGGTTGGGCCTTGAGTGAAAGCGGTACGGAGATTTTTGTCCTGTAAGGAATACGGTTATGGTCGTAGGTCCCTGTGATTTGGACTAAGAGGTTATGGTGGTGGGCGACATCATATCTGCTAACTTGGGATATTGGTCTCGTTTAGGAGATCGTCTGTGGGGTATCTGAGAGGTTTGCCTGTTGTTGGATTCCTATCGTTCCTTCCTATCAACTATCCTATCGCAACAGTCATCCGTCCAATAGTCATCCTATTCCAAACATTGTACTGCTTGAACCCTCACTTTCTACTGACTCATCCACGTCCTTTGGCCGCTAACTCATCCGTACCCCTTGAACTCCAAATTTTCCTCATCCTATCTCATCCCTACCACTCTACTTTTCCTAACATTTAAAGGTACCAGATTCCAGATCACCAGCACTTAGAGTTCAGTCCACGACAGTCCCCGCTCGACCTCACTCTTAAGAATAAACTTTTTAAATAAACCTCGTGTTACGGTATTTCTTCTCACCGGGAATACAACACTGTAATAGTTTTTAGAATTTTGTTTTGGGTTCTCTTGAGGAGGGTATTTAATGGGTGGTTGTTGTTGGTGGGGAACCATCAAGAGTGAGCGCCGTAGGTGATAACCGGCCTAATGCACGCTTTGTAGATGTGTAACCGAAGTTTTAGATTTATGTGAGATTTATGGTTTATGATTGAGTGTAAGGCGGCGGAGATCTTAAGAGCTTTGTTGACTCTGTCCTCAACTGCGTGTGTATCTGTCAATGCTGTACATGGCTCGATATTTATAGCAAAAGTGATGGCAATCCCGAACCAATCACAATTGCTTACAGGTATTGTAGGAAGGGAGGGCTGGCAACCACTTCCCTTCTACCGAGGCAGGTATAGGGTCGTTACTGTACGTACTGCTACCCTAATTTAGGACGCAACATGTAGCATTAAATGTATACTTGTAGTATATAGGGTAAACTCGGGTTATTTCGTGATATTTCTTCAGCCGTCTGTAAAGTGAATAACGTTCGACCAATTTTGATTAAACGAAATTGGAGTAAATATTTTTAAGGCTCCAGTTTTTGTGATAAAAATTCAATCGGTTAGAATCGTGGTAGAATAATGGTGGAATGGGCAACCATTTTTGTTCGAGAGGAGCATTTACTTGCGTCATTCTTCATGCTAATTTCGGGAGATCTCATGTTTGTGTATTTATGTGCGATTCAAAGCAAATAAACTATTAAAAATGAAGGTGAATGATCTTGAAATGATTCTTTATCAAAATGTAAGCGTTAAATTATCATTTATAATAATATTAATGGTACTTTTGCTTGTGTAAGTTAGGTAAAGTTTAACACATATGTTTTTATTGTTAACACCAGGTATACGGGACCCGTTAATTTGACGGATTTCGAATTTGAAGAGCAAGAACTGCAAAGACAATTACTATTGTTTTTAGCAATTTTTGTTGACCGTTATTAATAGAGTAATACAAATACACCCTAATCTATTTCCCTCTAAGCTGTGCAATTTAAAATTCTACATGATGTATACCTATTTCTTAATTATATGTATATTACAAATAAGATATGCAAGAAATATCGGTAAATCCAGTGTTAAATATGTCAGTAGCGAGTGTTTGAATAATTTCGTGAGCTACTGTACGTGTAAATCATTTGTAGTATTCAATATAAGAAAATTAGTTTAGCAGAGAAAACAAAATCAGCAGGCAGGTATAAATGAAAATGCAATGTCAACTCCGGGCATTGATCAAACTGTATAAAAGCTAGTTAACGAACAAACTAACCAGTTTAAAAAATCCGCATGTAAATATTCATTAAGTAAAACTAAAAAAAATAACTTTTTTCAAAATATGTTATTTTTATGCAACTCACTAATTGTTCATGTTGCTTGATATATTCCATTTTTTAAAAAGTACAATCAAATTTTGGATTTTAAAAGTAAAATATTTGGATTTAGCAAGTATAAACAATTGAGGTTATGAGTTAATGAATACCGTTATGTTTCAGGTTATAATATATTTTTTTTCTAAAGCAGAGCACATGAATTTTGATTTTAAATGTGGACAATTTACAGATGATTGTGAACAGTTACAAAAGTTCTACTATTTATTAATTCATATTTGATATAACCTTATTTATCTTATTCGTTTTAATCCATCTTGGTATAATACATTCTAAGAGTCAATTTATAGTATTTTTGTTCAGTGTTCGCCCATTGTATTTCAACATTTATTCAAAACTTTATAAAACTTTTTACTATTGGTGTTACAATCTGCAAACAAGTTTTTCAATATATATAACAAACATTAAGCGGTTTATGACCAAGAGATTGTAATAGTATAATATACCGGATGACTGAATGTTTCAAAACACAGAAAATAACACAAAAATCCTTGGAACTTAAATATATGTGAATAAACATATGAGTTACTGTGTTCACTACCGACTAAAAATTTGAAATCATTATCAAAGTTACTATATCCGATCTCTCGACAACTTTTTCTCAGTTTGGAATTGATTTTCTACACACTAATAGTATTTTCATTTATTTAATTGAGGAATTTTCTAAGATATCACCATTGCGAATCCCTTTTTTTATTTATTCATACTACTAGAAATTCTACTGATCTTTTGACAACTGTTTCTCAGTTTAGAATTAATTTTCTACATAATAATAGTATTTTCATTTATTTTGTTGAAGAATTTTCTAAGATATCACCATTGCGAATCCCTTTTTTTATTTATTCATAACTACTGGAAATTCTACTGATCTTTTGACAACTGTTCCTCAGTTTAGAATTAATTTTCTACATAGTAATAGTATTTTTATTTATATTGCCGAAGAATTTTCTAAAATATCGCCATTGTGCATTCCCTTTTTAATTAATTCATAACTACTTGAAGTTCTACTATATTCAATCTTTCGGCAACTTCTTTTCAGTTTAGAATTAAATTTTTACATAGTAATAGTATTTTTATTTATATTGTCGAAGAATTTTCTAAGACATCGCCACTGCAAATCCCTTTTCTTTATTAAGTCATATGTATCTTGAAGTTCTACGGTGATTCCAAACTTCTGACCGGTAGTAAAAGTACGTCGAGGATCCGTCAATCGAAGTCAACGCCGAACAGGAAAGATCAATGTCGTATCTGTTTAATCTATCACTTCAAATCCTGTGATAAACGCAGAGACTTACGCGTACGCGTGTATGATTGATAATACGAATTCGTGGCATACAAAACATCTGTTATGATTTTCAAATAGCAGCAAACACGCTAATAGCTGTCACAGCGACGAGGAGTTATTATTCTCTCTTATTTTTGATAGGCAACGTTGTTGCTATGACAAACTGAGTAAACTGATTTGATATAAGCTTGAGACCGATTTGAAATTTTTTAAGAAAAAAAGTCACCGCACGGCACTTAAATTTAAACTATAAAAAAAAGCTTATATTTACTCTTTGGTATTGAACTAAGAAACAAAACAGGAAGAAAGAAAAAAGAAAGGAAATTGACCCTATGGCACTCACGTGTTCTCTGTCTCAGACACAAAACTCATCTAATACGAATGACATCGAAGTCAAATAGGCATCCTCGCTCTCGATATTTCTATTAATTAACATTTTGACTGTCACTAATTGGGCCCCTTGCCTTAATTCTGTTTTAGACAATACTACAAAAAAATTCTAATAGAGTAATAAAATCTTATAATATGATTTTTCTTACAAGTTCATCAGTGTACTTGCAAATTAAAAGCTCACTTTTCTTTTTAATAGAACTGTGTACTCTTTCCAAATAGACAGCAACAAGTGTTAAAAGATGAGAGAAAAAATTCTAATAATGGAATATTTGCGATTTATAAGATTCAGCAAAAGGTAAAATATTTTAACATTGTATTTTTAATTTTTCTATACATATGTCGTGGAGACTACAGTACATTTTGATGTCAACTCTTTGGTAAACGAAAGGAAATAAAATCTTCTAAATGTTAGCGACTTTCCAACGCTTACCAAAAACGAGAAAGTTCCTTAAATTGCTGAAGGAAAGTAGTTACATTGTGTTGCCACAGCCAGATGCGATATACTTTAAATTTTCATACTCAGTGGAGACAACCTTTAAATAGACCAGTGTAAAATTTGATTAAATACAGTTCACTGAAAACTTCAAATAAATGTTCCTCATTTGGAAGACTCTGTTACATCTTTTATTTTCCGCTCCTTACAATTAAAGGTACTGGGAAAATTAAAAGGGAAAAGAAAATAGTATAAATAGTAGCAATTATAAAGTATGGAAATAGCTTTCTAAATCTTTCAGAACTTCAAATCTGGGTAAAATTTATAAAACAGGAGGACTTTTGGCATTTAATGTTATCGAAATAACTTCAGGGATAAAACAAAAAAATTACTTAATATATTTATGTACAATTATTAAATATTTTCGTTTAAGTAAAATAAATTGAGCTGATTTTTAAAAGAAGAAAATGGCGAAGCTCCGATATATAATTTTTGCGGACATGAAAATTGTAGTGTAACAAATTTTTCGTGAAAGTTGAAAAAAGTAATCAGTTTCAAAAGTTAATATTTTTTTAGTAAAGTTGAACACCTGCAAAATAATAATTTAATCCTTTACTTCATATTGTAGTACATTATAATAGTACATTATAATTTTTTAATTTTCAAAATTTCAATGCAAAATAACTTGCGGCATATTTTATAGCGGTGAAAACCCAATCAAGGAAAAATATTGAAAAGTATTCGCGTGGCTGAATAGCGTGGAATAAAATTCAAATTTTAATGCATATACTTAAAAATAAATTTCGTATAACACGGTGCTTCCGAAGCACAATTTTCGTGGTATACTGCGGAACAAAAAGGTAGCACATACAGTAGCGGACAAAAGTTTCAGACCAAAGGGTTAAAGAAAATAAATTAATTAATTAATAAGAAATTAGAGAATAAATAAAATTTGTATTTTATGCTAATCAATAAATAGTGTTCTACCGCACTGACAATAAAAATGAATGGATAAACAATATTTGCGAACCATAACATTATGTTTTACATTATCCTGTCGTCTTAAACTTTTGTCCACTACTGTATATTGTATGAGGAATCGCGTTATATGAAAACATTTATAACGTTATATAACTTTATAGGTTATAGGAATTCACGATGTATCGTTTATAAATAAAAATATCTATACATCTCCTTCTTTTGTTAATAGTATAAGAAAGGTTATAGAAAAAGGAAAAAGGAAAGAGGAAAAAAATAAAAGGGAAAGGAAAAAGGAAAAAGGAAAATGGAAAAAGGAAAAAGGAAAAGGAAAAAGGAAAGAGGAAAAAGGAAAAAGGGAAAAGGGAAAAGGGAAAAGGGAAAAGGGAAAAGGGAAAAGGGAAAAGGGAAAAGGGAAAAGGGAAAAGGGAAAAGGAAAATAAAAGATAGGAAAAGGAAAAGGAAAAGGGGAAAAGGAAAAAGGAAAAAGGAAAAAGGAAAAAGGAAAAAGGAAAAAGGAAAAAGGAAAAAGGAAAAAGGAAAAAGGAAAAAGGAAAAAGGAATAAAGTGTTAAAGAATATATGTGCATTTGAATAAAACTAGAAAAAAGACGACATAAACAAAACACTACACAACATATGTATGTATAGTGGATCCAAAAAGTATTCGTACATTATATTACAAGGAGATTCACCTATTTGTATGTATATAGAGCACAATGGATCCTGTATGGAGCAATTTTTTCATCGACAGTAAATCTTATAGAGGGGGTGAAAACGACCCCTAAAGCTTCTGCGATTTTTCATGCTCTGAACACAGGTTCCTCTGGGATCTTTTTTTATGGCAGAGCGATAGAGCATTAAAAACTAAGATTTTTTTATCTGAAAGATTTTGCTCTATCATGCATCACATAAAGTTATGTTTAAAAAATGAGAAAAAAAGCACTGAAACTTTAACGTTGATTTCACTTCCTTAAAATGGTATTTAGTTATAAATATTAAATTAATTTTTAATATTCAATATTTATATATATATAACTAAATATAACAAGAAATTAATCCATACATATATTATTACACCCTACATACCCATAAGGTTTTATTAAAAACATTAATCGAAATCAGAATATTAAAATTAAATGAATTTATTTGTAATACAGTGTACAAATACTTTTTGGAACCACTGTATATCGAACAAACATGGTATTTACAAATGTCTAACCTGCAACCGACATTACCCTCTTTTAGACGAGGGGAATGCGTAATCATGGTTGAAATATGGCAAGGAGGTGGATGCGCCAGGTTGGAATATTCACGCCGCTTATAAGCTGCTGATGCGTCTCTTAGTCTTCCGGTTGTGCATTAAGACGACGGATAACAGCCGCAACTATTCAGGAAGTCTGCGAGCGTTACGATTCAGGATAGCGATGTCTTCGTAACATCGTTAATTTACGCGTAATACGCGATGCAGATAATGTTTCGAATCAAACATCGGCTACCGTGATTTTAATACAGTCATTACAGTATTTCTCTTAACTAGTTAACTGCGTGTATATGTGTAGGAATGCGATCGAGCGGATGCGAGTTTGGGAAAGTCTGAAGAGTACTTGAGTTGGGCGATTGTCGTACGAACGCAGAATGTTTGGGCTCGAATGTTTCTAAGGCGTGAAAGATGAGAACTTTGGAAAACAGCGTGACTGAGAAATTCTGGGTGGTCGTGACCGAATGCGTAGAGTGAGAAAGGTTTTGACAATTAGAATGAAAGGAAACGAATGTTTGGAAGAATATATGACGGGGAAAATGCGAGCGCAAGGCAGAAAGCTTTTGACTAACGTAGCAGAAAGTATTGGACGGTGAAGACAGAAAGGTTTGGTTGTGAACGTAGAAAGAGTGTTAAAGTTGCTAAGTTGTAAAGTCGTTTAAGTTGTTTTTGTTAAATTGTTTTAAATATATTGTTATTAAGTTTTAATCGCTTCACTTTTATTTTTCACACCTGAATTCCATCTTCTGTTCTACATTTTATAGAACATTTCCTATATATGTTACAGTGAAACACCGAAATCTGGAGAATATCGACTTTCACCGGTGAATGTCAACATTCACATAGTCGCTTGGTGTATGTCCGAAATATTAGGTTGGTGCGTATGAAATGTCGGATTTTTCAGTAAATAGATAAAACTAATAGATAAAGTTTTTTTCAAAAGCTGTTTATTTAATTAAAATATGCTCCATTTGCTTCAATACACATTTCCCAACGAGATTTTAATGCATAGATGCCTGTCTTAAAGAAATTCTGATCTTTAGAATTAATAAACTTTAAAATGGAATTTTTCAGGCTGTCTTCATTTTCATATTGTTTAACCTGTAAATAGTGTTCTAAATGTTAAAAAAAACTGAAAGTCAGTTGGCGAAAGATCCGGTGAATAAGCTGGGTGTTCAAAAATTTCATATTTTAATTCATTTAATTTCGTAATTGTTTTGTACGACGTATGCGGCCGAGCGTTGTCGTGGAGAAGTATTGAGCGATGTCGATTAACAAGTGATGGACGTATAATTTTCAGTTTTTCATGCATTTCATCAATGTACCGACAGTATTTTTCGGGGTTATGCCAAAAACAAAAGCATAACGAAAACAGAGAGACAAACGTTCGCATGTAAAGAAAAAGCGACATTTCATATGCACCAACCTAATATTTGCTAAATACCCTTATTTCTGACTTACACCGGTAAATGTTGACATTCACCATGCACTAATGGTGAATGTTGAACATGTTGGAGATTTATATTTTCTTCTCCGTAATTCAGTCGCTATAAAACGCCACAAGGGTGACGTAACTTTTTCGCCTCTCTTTCTGAAAGGAACGACCAAGAATTTAAAATACACAGTACATTCTACATGAGAAAAGAAAATAATAGTAATAAAAAAATTACTTACTTATGCGATTCAAATCTTATTTATTGCAACAACTTAAACTATTATGACACTTTGAATTGCACAAGAGTCCCTTGCTTTTACAACTGCATTTATTTGTGGAACTTGTTTTTTGACTCTTCTGTTTTGGACCTCCACCAGAGCATATCTGTGATTGTCGACACCGGAGAGGGTCCGAATGTACAACAATTAAATATTCGATCTTTCACCGACGTATTTGGTATCTGTTGACATTCACTGGTGAAAGTCGACATTCTCCAATTTCGATCATTCACGGTAACATATACACGTCAATCGAAATCTTTATCACGATGCGGTTAACGCGTATACACTGCGTGAAAAATAAAATATTACCATTCAATATAAACGCTGAAAATTTCAGTAAAATGTAATACAAATATTATTTAGTGGTATGTTTCTTTTATATTACCAGTAAGCCTCAATTGATTTTAATTACGCGCCCCGTGAGGAACTTTTAAAAATAAATTCCGCGGTTAATTGGTTAACCATATTGTTACACCCGTAATACCGTAATTTTTTGTGTGAATTTAACAGGTTGCCGCACATTTTTAACATTATTCCTACCATAACCGGTGAAATGACCGTTTTTAAAATTTCGATAAAAATTTCATAGATACAACGTAATTGAATCGCCTTTAAACTTTAGACTTTTCCTCAAATATACGTATAATACATTTTTCAATATTTACTTCTTTTTTCATTGATTATTTTTTGAGAAAAATTTGTAGTCTATTTTATGTGGGAATATCGCGGTAGGAATAGGTATACGTGAAGTGTCGGTAGGAATAGTGTTAAATTGACGATCGCCCTCAGAAACACGTTTTTTTTTCGATTCTTTATGACTGCCAGATGAAATCGAGTGTAAGTTTTACGTTTGGAAATGAAAATTATCACATTTGGCCACAGTTTTTCCCAAAAAGCTTTCGACGGCTATAACCGTAATTTGCTCATCATGTCATTTTTTCTTTTCCCGAAGCAAATGACGGCTATGACCGTCGTGACGACTATACGGCATTTGCTTTACTAATTCAAAATGATTCCTATGAATAAAAGTGAGTTAACAGGTGTAAATATAACACAAGAAAATCAGTTTGTAACAAAATTATCATTTGTAATTTATGTTGCTTATAAAATAGTATAATAATAACCGCATAAAAAGAACAATTAATATGCTGTCTGGTATGCTATAACTTTTTTTCTAGATGTGTTACTCAATAATTAATAAGTGTATGTGTTAGTACACTTCACACTAACGTCGTTCTTTTTTTTATTAATTAAAATGTGCACAACGGTTATAGCCGTCATTTGCCTACACATCGCTAAAGATCGGACGGCTATAGACGTCATTTGTGGCAACATGTTAATAACGACGTAATAACAGGGTTGAGTCTTTCGAATCGATTCAATTTGCAATGATATCCAACTGGACTACAGTAAGAAATACAGAGGCTCCAAAAAGTATTCGTACACTATGTCATAAATAAATTCGCTTAACCCTGAAATTCTGAGTCTGATAGAAGTATTTGGTAAAACTTTGTGGGTATTTAAATCGTAATATTATACGTATAAATTAATCTCTTCTTTTCATCTAAATGCCATTTTAAAGGGGTGAAACCAGCGTTGAAGTTTCTGAGTTTTCTCTCATTTTTTAACACGGTTCGTCGTCACGTCACGCTCTTTTTCTTAAAGTTAAATAGGAATTTAAATTAGGATTTTAAAAGGAATTCAATGGAATCAGCATTGAAGTATAATATATATAAATATAAAATACATAAAATAAAAATAAAAAGTTACAATTTTTGCTGCTTTTATATTTTTTTACCCCAGTTTTCTATGCAATCGGATTTGGGCCCAGCAGAAAACTCAATCGAATCACGCTGGGCGACGAACGTGTTAAACATAACTTTGTAATGGTACTTGATGAAGCAAAACCATTCAAATAGAAAATGTTTAATTTTTAATACTCTATCGCCCTGTCCTTAAAAGAATAACAAAAAGCTTGTATTCAGAGTGTGAAAAATCGTTGAAACTTTAAGATTCGTTATCAGCCCCCTTAAAAGATAGTTTGCCGCCAAAAAATTGCTCCATGCAGGTCACACCATGCTCTGTACACACATAAAGTTTCATTGAAATCAGAATTTCAGAAGTAGATGAATTTCCTTATAATACAGTGTACGAATACTTTTTGGAACTACTGTAAAAGTATTCGTACGGGTGGAATATAGCAATACTTTTTATGTTATCGAATATATTTATGTATATTTGATCATATATTGTTACATAAATGCTTACAGTGTACTAAAATAAAAATCGATTTCATTTTTTCAGTAACTTATAGTGAGATAAGTTTTACAGAATGCTATTCCTACGATTATAAAGTAACGTTAATATTATACATTTTATTTATTTTTTCATATACATTATATATGTACAATATATATATTTTTATATACATTAATATTATACATACAATTAACATTATAAAACTTAATTTCCACTCTAATTTTTTATATACTCTATTCAAATTTTATTTTTCAGAATTCTTAATACAAGTTATCTTATTACTTTTCCTAACATATCACTTTTTTGTAGTACTGAAAACTTCCCATAATATTGATATCGTATGCTACTTGAAAAATTATCTATGGTTCACCCTTTAGTGGAAAGATATGTGTATCTTATAAAGTAGGATTTGTTTAGTTTTATGATATTATTAGTAAATTTCTATAGTACTGATAAATCTATTGGCTTATGTATTCATAAATTTCATTCGCCTACTAACGACGATCTACATTTAACTCTATTATAATTATATAATTTATTTAAGTTTTTATAAACATTTTTGTAAATTGCTGATGTACCAACATCGACATCACTATCGCTGTCTTTCCTTGTCACTGTCACAACATATAAAATGTACACGCGAATCATACTGATTCGCAAAACATGTCTTTACGCTTCGACGGTTGAATCCTGACTGACATGTCTTTTATTTTTTCATTTTGAGCGTAACAGTAGTTTTGTCATACAGCGCATAACACTAGTTCTAGTTACGCAGTTTGATTTGATTTTATATTTTTGAAACTAAAGAAGAAGTTCAGATAAACCTTAGTATAATGCACGTTACTATCAGAAGAAGCACTGTAGGTAATGCTAATTATCGAAGTAATATATAATTGATTGGTTATACAAAAAAAGCGAGAATAGATTATTTGTTATTAAAATTTAATGACATGTAATTTCACTGATTAAGAAAAATCACGTTGTGAAGGAAATTTAAAACACGATACATTTAAAACTAATTTTAATACTGTTACTTTAATACTTGGAAAATTTTATATATTTTTATACTTATACTTTTACATTATACTTTATACTTACTTTTTTACATACCTTAATTTTCTATAAATGCTTGTAAAATCGCAGTCTAGTCATCAGTAGAGAAGAAATAAGTAATCACATGATATTATTATTTATGTAGATGTTTTGCAGCTGGAGGACAAAAAAATATTCGTGCCAGACTTATAATCAGTACTTCTGATATTATTTCAATATAACTGACGTGTCCTAATTTTTATATCATTTCATGTTAGGGGAACTACTGATATTCTTTATTTCTAGTTGAGCATTCCACTATTTTTTTTTTTTCTATATCACCGACCCTTGTCTCGTAATTGTTTTGTTTTGTGATGCCATAGGAAATAAAAGATTCATATAATAGAAGATTGTTGTGTAGTTTTCTTCATCGCGTTGCGTTTATTTGAAGAATTGTACAGGGCGCACATAAAATTTAATAATGTTTAAAATTAAACGTTGTGCACTTCGAGTGGTAACTTATACACTCGAATATTTGAGGTTGATGCAGGTACAGCACAAGAAATGATTGATGTTTTTAGATATAAAAAGACTGAATATATTTCTATTACACGAGCGTGGTTGAACGTTACTGTTTAATGTATTTTTACAAAATCTCTCGCTGGAGGGATGTTATGCGCTTATATAAAGGTGTCAGGAGTGGGGTGTTTGGTTCCCTTTTTGAGGTGGGAGATATTGTTGACTGTCGAAAATGTTTCCAGCGACTTAAGGTATATTTTGTTTCATCGGTCGAAAGTAAAATGTACCGAGGATAACCTTAATCGCGTAAACTACCTGAAATTTTTAATGGTAAATAAGGCAAATAAGGTAAACATGGCAATAAGTACGTTTGCTGAAAACGGTATTATTTAGCCTTAATGATGCTGTCTCCAAATATACCCTTGAATTACGGCTGAAGTTTATAAATATAAAATGAATGTTGTTACAACGTAACAAGAATGACCATATATAAATGTTTCCAATGTCAGTGCTATATGATTTCTGAATTCTCCGTTCTTGCTCCATCCTGTCTGTATTTTCTCTGCAATCATGTAGACTCGTGTTCATATGGTGATTTGATTGCGATTGATGTATTTGGAAGCAAAAACGCTTTTATTCCATCTAACGGAACCGCTTCAACACGTACAGATGAAGTTATCATTTTCTGATTTTATTTTTCAAAGGATTCTTTGTTTACACACGATGGGATTGAGTTTTGCAATTTTCGAGTAGTTATTGGTTATTTTCATTGAGAGATAGCCAAAAACTGCAAAAGTATCTTTTGCTGTTATTTATTCGTGCGTTAGAATTGGTTATTTCACATGTTAATACTGTGTTAAATAAATAATGTTAAAAAATCGCACTTGTGTTTTCAGTAATCCTCAATTTTATAAATTGCAGAGTTAGGTTTCAAATTAAATTTTATTGTCACTTCGTGTTTATCACATTCGAATAATGATTCGTTTTATAAGCAACTTAATATTATAAATAATTTTGAATTAACAGCAAATTTTTAATTATAAAACTGCTAATGAATGTAATATACTTTTATTGGAATAATTTGAATAACGTGCACGCCATATTTTCCTGCGGCTACAAATGTTGAAACATTTAACACAAAGCGGTCCAATTAAACTTTGACATTTCCACGTATTTAAATTAAGTGAACAATGCTGCATCTGATCTATCTCGTTTTCTTTTATATTCACAGGTAACCATTCTATTTCCTACCTAGAACTCTGAGAGTGTACGTACGCCTCTGAATTTACAGAAATTTAATTGTATGTAAATTGTCGACATGTCTTATCGATAAATCTGTTATTAAAATTATTTACAACATTTATGTTAAAAATATTTAGGTCTAATTAAAGTAAATATCTATACAGGGTGCTATAAAAATTGCTACCTTTATTATACAGGGTGTTCGGACAGCCCTGGGCTTAAATTGAAAGAGTAACTCCCTGAGACATTCTAAGACGAAAATCAAGAGTAACGATTTTGCATTTGAGGCTTTGTTTACGAGTTATAAATAGTTAAAGATATCGTTTAATCCGGACTGTTCGACTCTTGAGAGCGGGTAACCGAGGCAACTCGGTCGGTAACGTCGCTGAGTCCACAGTGATGCTCAAGCGTCGAACGATCCGGATTAAACGATATCTTTAACTAGTTATAACTCGTAAACAAAGCCCCAAACGCAAAATCGTTACTCTTGATTTTCGTCTTAGAATGTCTCAGGGAGTTACTCTTTCAATTTAAGCCCAGGGCTGTCCGAACACCCTGTATAATAAAGGTAGCAATTTTTTAAGCCTTATTAAAATATAAATAGATGCTAAAAATAAAAGCCACCGTTTTTGTATCCATATAGAGCTACAGTGGCTCCAAAAAGTATTCGTACACTATGTCACAAATAAATTCGTTTAACCCTTAAATTCTGAGTCTGATAGAAGTATTTAATAAAACTTTATAAGGATGTAGATCGTAATAGTATACGAATTGATTAATCTCTTCTTTTTATCCAAATGCCATTTTAAAGGTGTGAAACCAGCGTTGAAGTTTCTGAGTTTTCTCTCATTTTTGAACATGTTCGTCGCCACGTGACGCCATTTTTCTTAAAGTTAAATAGGAATTTAAATTAGGATTTTTAAATGAATTCAATGGAATAAGCATTGAAGTATAATAATTTTAAGGTGGAGTAAATGTAGCAGTGGATTTTACTTTTGCAGTGATTTAATTTTATATATTACGACAGACTTAGTATACAAGGCGGGGCAATAATTATTAGCACTTCTGATATTTTCTAAACTATAAGTTTCACAGAATGGTTATTTTATGCTCAATCTCTAATGGTTACTTTTAGACTACGAATCATGGTTACAAA
The DNA here is from genome assembly GCA_033822845.1 of Tetrapedia diversipes. Classification (NCBI taxonomy): domain Eukaryota; kingdom Metazoa; phylum Arthropoda; class Insecta; order Hymenoptera; family Apidae; genus Tetrapedia; species Tetrapedia diversipes. Next base: position 52,300 of record JAOPTO010000918.1, read on the forward strand.
TGATACCTAATTAGACACTAAGTATCGTTATGTTCTATACACACTGTACATTTACATATCGGTAACTACATTACCGATAATACATATATATACAGTGGCTCCAAAAAATATTCGTACACTAAGTCAAAAATAAATTCGTTTAACCCTTAAATTCTGAGTCTGATAGAAATATTTGCTTTGTGGGTATGTAGATCGTAATATTATACGTATCAATTAATCTCTTCTTTTCATTTAAATGCAATTTTAAAGGCGTAAAACCAGCGTTGACGTTTCTGAGTTTTCTCTCATTTTTTAAAGATAACTTTGTAATGGTACTTGATGAAGCAAACCCTTTCAAATAGAAAATGTTTGATTTTTAATACTCTATCGCCCTGTCATTAAAAAAGAACAGAGAAAAGCTTGTATTCAAAGTGTGAAAAATCGCTGAAACTTTGATATTCGTTATCAGCCCACTTAAAAGATATTTTGCCGCCAAAAAGATTGTTCCACGCAGGACACGCCATGCTCTGTATACACATAAAATTTCCTTGAAATTAGAATTTCAGAAGTAGATGAATTTCCTTATAATACAGTGTACGAATATTTCTTGGAGCTACTGCATTTAAATGTTATAACTATAACTGAGAAGAACGAATTAGGTGTTACAAAATTAATTACATCCACATCAGATAAAATCCGAAATGTTTCAAAATAGTAAGAATGAAATATTCAGTAATTTTATTTCTTATATCTTCAGACTTGTTGCAAAATCGGTGGCAAAAGTAAGAACATCTGTTTTGAAATATTATTGTGAGACAAGAAGTGTCGGAATCAACGAATATTATAAAAGTACAGCAAGACCTCCTTTATCTGATCTGCCATTATCTGAACATCGCGCCTAATTATTCTAAGTATTAAAGAGATATCTATTCTATTTGATACCTACTTCTTTGATACAATTCAGTATTTGATCGAAGTTTGTCAACTTGATACCTTTCAATAGGTATCGATGCGATATCAGTGTCAACACTAATGCTGGGGTCTCATATTAAACAACTTTATCCTATAAATACTGTAATATTCAACGTATACAGCGTGAAAATCAAAATTATATTGGAGTTCAAATACTTTTTGTGGTAACTATACTCTTAGGTGCAGTAGCAATCCGTTGGTTACAACTTTTCTCTAAGTTTATACTGTTGTTTGAGAAAGTACCCTTGCGTGCTGAGTTTTAATTGCGAAGTTGAAAATTGTATTTCAGTGTGAACGTTCACTGAATAGAAAGTATTACCTGTGATCTTATTAAGTCAAAAGGTATAACAAATGTGTGGCAGAAATCAGTTTATTGTTTATGTTAAAATACACATTCTTTATTATTAAGAATTGAGCATAAAATAATATAGTTGTTTGCTGTACATTAATGACATGGAAAAACTGTACTATATCTTGTCTCTTTCGAGCCGCTTTTCAAATTCTTTTTCAAACAGCAATCAGTGTTGCCAACCAAAATTAAAGTTATTCCAATCTTTCAACAGTTTAGTGTTTATTAGATGTACAAGTTAATTTTAGTCTTTCATATTTCGATGATGATACAGACTATTTATAATTTGAATATTGTAACGATACTTTTAAAGTCTTATAGTGTAGACATATAGTTTTTCAAAACGTTAGAAAACTGCTTGCTTCGGTCAACTTGACCTGGGTAAACAACAGTTTAAATGATGACGTGCAGCAAAGAGCAGATTCGTCATTGTGTGCTCTTCGCACTTCAGTTAAAAAATAAACGCCGTTGAAGCTGCAGAAATCATCTGTGATGCTCTTGGTGAGAATAATGTATCTATTCCACCTGCAAATACTGATACCAAAGGTTCCGGGAAGAAAATTTCGATCTCCAAGATGAAAAACGATCTAGATAACCGCAAAGATTCAAAGACGAGGAATTGCAATCACTTTTAAATGAGTTCATCGAAATAAAACAGCCTAGTTTCTTCAAATCAGGCATACGTTGCCCGAAAAACGGGCAAAGTTTATAGAAAGTGAGGGAGATTGCTTCATCTACTAACTTTTGGGCATAATAATTTAAATAAACTCTGAACCTGCCAAAAGAAAGACTAAAATTAACTTGTACAGCTAATAGTAATCGAAATTTCGAAGTCAATTCATTTTGAAAATTTTTCGGTCTTATCTATTATAGTGTGTATGTTCTTATAGCAATGAGTATGACGTAGGTGGAAATAATTAGTATTCCTTAACCCTTTGCGATCCGCGCTGCATTCGCAATTTCGTCACAGCCAGTCCGCACAGATTTCGCTAATCGTTCATTTAATAATCGTTCACTTTGGAAAACATATATGAGTTTACTAACTTATGTAACTTATCTAATTACTAACTAACGTACTTATGACTTGGTGAATGTATAAAATAAAAGTTTAAACATTATTTAAACATAAACATTATTTTTTTAATACTTTCAGTACACAGAAAAGTTTCATTCATTAGTTCATCAGTAGTACTTTCACTATTTAAATCCACAAATTTTTCGATAATAAACTGTCAATACCTTGAAAGTTAATCTGAGAATAAACGTTCTACCACCAAATTTTTTAGCTTTCATTTCCAAGCATATTTTCTGTACAGCTCAAACGGTTCTCTTTTTTATTTTCACTTAATTTATTTTTCAACGAAGACAATTCTTCTGTGAACAGAGATTTTTATATTTCCTTTAATAAACGAATCGTTTTTCAGCGATCGTCGCACGCAGAATATTCAGTGTTCAGTTAATTCGCTTCTAATCGATTCGAAACTAAATTTGCGTTGTCGATTCTATTGTCGGTTTACGACGCACCAGATTGCTTCGAATCAATTCGCATTCGCAAACATCGTCTTCGTTCTGGCTCATTCCGAGTGCCATTCGACTCATCGGTTTTCGGGCCACGGATTAATCGTGGCTCTCATCGCTCTGTAAGCACTGATGCATCTGTTAATCCGACTCTATGTCACTTAGTTCAACCGTTTATCGATTTCGATCTGTCGTTCCGTTATATAACGACAACCGTTTCTGCTAAATTAAGCTCGCAGGCTGATAACTTGATAATCGTTCAAACTATCCTTTTAATTACAAACTTTTCCTATTTTTAATTCAATGTTTCTATTGCATAAATTCAATATTACTAATGAGTTAGTTACAATTTTACTTGGTTTTTTTAATTATAAAACTGTATTATTTTTAATCTTCGTTCGTGAATTTTAGTTCATGTCTTCCTCTATACTTATTCATAATACACAAAATATGCAGGCTGATAACTTGATAATCATTCAGAATATCCCTTTAATTACAAACTTTCTCTATTTTTAATTGAATGTTTCTATTGCATAAGTTCAATATTACTAATGAGTTAGTTACAATTTTACTTGGTTTTTTTAATTATAAAACTGTATTATTTTTAATCTTCGTTCGTGAATTTTAGTTCATGTCTTCCTCTATACTTATTCATAATACACAAAATATGCAGGCTGATAACTTGATGATCATTCAGAATATCCTTTTAATTACAAACTTTCCCTATTTTTAATTCAGTGTTTCTATTGCATAAGTTCAATATTACTAATGAGTTAGTTACAATTTTATTTGTTTTTTTAAATTATATAATTGTATTATTTTTAATCTTCGTTCATGAATTTTAGTTCATATCTTCCTCTATACTTATTCATAATACACAAAATATGCAGGCTGATAACTTGATAATCATTCAGAATATCCCTTTAATTACAAACTTTCTCTATTTTTAATTGAATGTTTCTATTGCATAAGTTCAATATTACTAATGAGTTAGTTACAATTTTATTTGGTTTTTTAAATTATATATTTGTATTATTTTTAATCTTCGTTCGTGAATTTTAGTTCATGTCTTCCTCTATACTTATTCACAATACACAAAATATGCAGACTGATAACTTGATAATCATTGAGAATATCCTTTTAATTACAAACTTTCCCTATTTTTAATTCAGTGTTTCTATTGCATAAATTCAATATTACTAATGAGTTAGTTACAATTTTATTTGGTTTTTTAAATTATATATTTGTATTATTTTTAATCTTCGTTCATGAATTTTAGTTCATGTCTTTCTCTATTCTTATTCAATACACAAAATATGCAGGCTGATAACTTGATAATCATTCAGAATATCGTTTTAATTACAAACTTTTCCTATTTTTAATTCAGTGTTTCTATTGCATAAATTCAATATTACTAATGAGTTAGTTATAATTTTATTTGGTTTTTTTAATTATAAAACTGTATTATTTTTAATCTTCGTTCGTGAATTTTAGTTCATGTCTTCCTCTATACTTATTCATAATACACAAAATATGCAGGCTGATAACCTGATAATCACTTAGAATATCCTTTTAATTACAAGCTTTTCCTATTTTTAACACTTGGGCGACCGAATGGGGAGATCTCCCATTTTTTCCTTGACAAAGCGCAGTCATTAATTCTATTTACTTTCGTTATTAGTTCGTCTTGAGCTAGTATTGAATTTATTAAAAATTGTACTTTGGAAAAGCAGAAAATGCATTTGATGAACTGTAAACAATACTAGTTGAAGACTAACTAACAACAAAAACGAATAGAATCAATGGTAAAACTTTGTTGAGGAAAAAATGGGAGGTCTTCGCATTCGGTCGGCTAGGTGTTAACACGTTGCCGTGAATGACGTCTATAGCCGTCAGATCTTTGGCGATATGTAGGCAAATGACGGTTATAGCCGTCGTGCACATTTTAATCAATAACAAAAAGAACAACTAAAAAGGATAGAAGTGTACTAACACATACACTTGTTAATTATTGAGTAACGCATCTAGAAAAAAAGTTATAGCATGCCAGACAGCATATTAATTGTTCTTTTATGCGGTTTCCCTTGTCCTATCGCTTCGGAACATTTGGACATCCACAGACAAACATAATTATGAAAGTGGTCTAAGTTATATATTTCTTGTTTCGAGATATTTAATGGATTACATTTGAATAAGTTAAAAAATATTTTTATATTATGCAATATTTTAATTTAAAATTTTATTAGTCTTGATTAATGAAAATTTATTAAGAATGTGAAATTTTGTGTGAATCTCATACGGAAATGTTGTTTTTAAAGTTTGAATTGACTTGGACCATTTTCAAAATTAACTGAATGGCCTATAAATGACTTAAAGCGATAAAAAACTATAAGTTTTATTAGAAACAATAATTTTAATAAAATAATTCATGAACATTTATTAATTACTTTTGTAAAGTAATCCATTTTTATCATTTTAGGCTTTTATCATTATGAGTTTTGAGATTCTTAAAATGTTCCTGCAAAACTGGAGGGATGCAGGGTGGTAGTAAACACATAATATCTTCGTTTTTCTTTTGTTACTTGTCTAGTGGTGGTGTATAATGGAAGTAATTTAATATTTCCGTATATTTCTGGTCAACATGGCAAAATAGCTAACACAATGTAACGGTTCATTTTTTACAAATTCACCAATGAATTTGTGTTTCTCGTTCAAATAATGTGTTACCATCGTTACCATTATCATCGTCGGCTGATTTGTAATAACTAATAAACTCAAATTTTTCAAATTTTTGACTTAGACCACTTTCATAATTAACACTAAATGAATTCCATATAATGTTGAAATTACAACTACCATATAATGGTTCATTTTTGACGATATCGTAAAAATTACATTGAATAAATTTAGTTTAAAATAATGTGGTGTAAAATAACTGATAAACTCATTTTTTGAAAATTTTGACTTAGACCACTTTCATAATTATGGGCACATATGTTCTTGAATTTAAACTTCTAAATATTTTTATACCAAAAGGAAAGTAAAAAGTGAGGATTTCAGTTTTCCTAAAAGAAATTGTACAAATTTAAATGGCTCTCGGATCTTTCAAAAATTCTTTTCACAACTAGAACAATCATGAATTTGAAAATCGAAGTATCTTCTTTTCAACGACCTCCCTAAGAAATGGTCTGCGGCTTTTCTCGTCTTATTATCCTACTTTTTTACAAAATTACAATAGCTCGAAGATTGTAGGCGTTAAGTGCAGTAATACATGTGCAATTAACTACTTAATTATTTTTTTAAATGGAAATGCATATCTTTGGTTGCATAAATGTATTCCTTTCTTCATTTTACGTAAAAAATTATTAGGGTATCATGACGAAAAAATTGTTAGTTCTCGAGATGTTATAGAAAAATTCTACTTTAACAACATTAGTAGAGCGAGAGATGGGACTCAGGTGTGGATAAAATAAAAGTGAAGTGATTAGAAAATTAATAAATGTATATTTAAAACAATCTAACAGTAATAACTTAAACGACTTTACAACTTGCAAGGGAACACCGCGAACTGTCATTCACGGATTTGAATGAAACTTTGTGGGATTATAGTGATCCAATACAAGAAAACGGTATGCTTCATTTCGGCCCAATCGCTCTTTAAGGGTGTGAAAACTAACCTCAAAGTCAAATCGACACTTCCACTTTTTCGCGTATATCTGTTAAAGTATAAGAGACAGAGAAAAATGTTTTAGATAAAAGTTTAATGGTATAACGGGCGCTATAATTTTACTTTAAAAAAATTTTTTGAAACGTCTTCCTTGTTAAAAAAAAAAATTTTTCTTGCGTTATTTTAAACAATTTTTACATTTTCATAATCACTAAAAATATTACGTATTTTATTCTGAATTCAACCACATATATTATTTTTAATATGCAACACCAACTTATCTAAATATACGACGTAACGTACACCGCGCGCACGATTTCGGCCTAACAACTCACAGTAAGTTACATACTCGGATTTTTTTTTCTCGTTAAAGGTCATAATATATGACGATTACGAATGTGATAACATAAAAACAGCAAAATATAAAATTATAATATGAAGATTGATGGCATATCACATACATTACACTATGTTTCATATATACATGTATAAACATTGATTTCATACTTATTTAACATTTTATTCTACTTTGAATGCAAGTATACATGTATTTCACCCGACATAGATTTGACAAAGGTGATGTTCGTCAAAAAAATGTTCTGAAGGTAGATACTTTTTACATCAAGCACATCTTATAGTAGCAGGCTTATTACACAGATCGCAACGTGGCAGAGTATGTACTATTTCAGTAAATTTGTAACAGAAATCTACTGAATTTTCTAATTGCTCCGAACTTCATGCAAAGTATCCAGTTTTGTACCAAGCGTAATTTCCGGAATCTCGGAGAAGACAACTGATTGTATGTAAGAAATTGCAGTTTGATAATGTTATTTCGTAAATGTAAATTTACGTTAAGATCATATAATAAAACCCGATCCGGAAAAGTTCTCACAAAATTTTTCCATACTCGAAAACCGAAAACATCCAGCCGTTGTATCAAACGTGCTTTTCCTTTCTATTACAAATTTACTGAAATAGTACATACTCTGCCACGTTGCGATCTGTGTAATAAGCCTGCTATTATAAGATGTGCTTGATGTAAAAAGTATCTACCTTCAGAACATTTTTTTGACAAACATCACCTTTGTGAAATCTATGTCGGGTGAAATACATGTATACTTGCATTCAAAGTAGAATAAAATGTTAAATAAGTATGAAATCAATGTTTATACATGTATATATGAAACATAGCGCAATGTATGTGATATGCCATCAATCTTCATATAATATTTTATATTTTGCTGTTTTTATGTTATCACATTCGTAATCGTCATATATTATGACCTTTAACGAGAAAAAGAAATCCGAGTATGTAACTTACTGTGAGTTGTTAGGCCGAAATCGTGCGCGCGGTGTATGTTACGTCGTATATTTAGATAAGTTGGTGTTGCATAGTAAAAATAATATATATGGTTGAATTCAGAATAAAATACGTAATATTTTTAGTGATTATGAAAATGTAAAAATTGTTTAAAATAACGCAAGAAAAATTTTTTTTTTTAACAAGGAAGACATTTCAAAAAATTTTCTTAAAGCAAAATTATAGCGCTCATTATACCATTAAACTTTTATCTAAAACATTTTTCTCTGTCGCTTATACTTTCACAGATATACGCGAAAAAGTAGAAGTGTCGATTTGACTTTGAGGTTAGTTTTCACACCCTTAAAGAGCGATTGGGCCGAAATGAAGCATACCGTTATTCTTGTCTTGGATCACTCTATAATCCCACAAAGTTTCATTCAAATCCGTGAATGACAGTTCGCGGTGTTCCCTTGTTAGAAGTTTGCCGCGATGAGTTTCTTTGGAACGAACAAGCTCGGTCAGAGCAAGGAGAGTTTTACGTAACGTCGAGAGACTCGCCTCATGAACGCGTAATTGAACTCGCTAATTTCCCAGTGATTGAGGGGCAGTCAGGCGGAATAAAAGAATTAGCAACAATTTGTCGAACGCTTTGGCGTGGCATGCGATAAATGAAAGATTGATACTGTGATCGTAGCACGCTCCAATGGTAAATTTGAAATTAACTCTGTAGTGTGGAGACGAAATTTCTCATAAATTTCGTTCATCGATATGCGCAAGTAATTTTTCATTATAAAAACTACTTACACTTATATAGAAAAATTCTATAAAATGATTTTAGTAGAACGAAAGATGGAATTCAGGTGTGAAAAAATGAAAGTGAAGTGATTAAAATATTAATAAGAGTATGTTTAAAACAATTTAACCCTTAACGAACGAGCGCATTTTTCTAAAACTATGACCAGTAGGTCGACGGATTTTTAGAAAATTAAGTACTTCATTTCCAGATCAAAAAGGTGCATAATTAATATCGCTTTATTGGATTTTATGAAAACTTACAGTAATAATAGGTAGTATATGAACAGATATGTCCATACAAAAGAATGCTGAAGTGAAAATTTCAGAATAATAATAGAAATTGAAATAAACAAATAGATGCGTGTATGTAATGTATAGATTTGTATACATTTATAAATTTATTTTATATAGATTAACGATACATTTATACAAAATTACTTATATTTTTTTGGGGTGTGGCACTTCTCCCTACAGTCCCCAATATGAATACCAGGTTTTTTACTACAAGTATCGCAATAATTACGTGTTTCCCGCCTTCCTTCCGGCATTTTTCTATCCGAGCAATCAGCACAATCTTTTTTATTGACCGTATACGGGGTTTTCGGACAGCCCTGGGCTTAAATTGAAAGAGTAACTCCCTGAGACATTCTAAGACGAAAATCAAGAGTAACGATTTTGCGTTTGGGACTTTGTTTACGAGTTATAACTAGTTAAAGATATCGTTTAATCCGGACCGTTCGACGCTTGAGAGCGGGTAACCGAGGCAACTCGGTCGGTAACGTCGCTGAGTCCACAGTGATACTCAAGAGTCGAACGGTCCGGATTAAACGATATCTTTAACTTGTTATAACTCGTAAACAAAGCCTCAAACGCAAAATCGTTACTCTTGATTTTCGTCTTAGAATGTCTCAGGGAGTTACTCTTTCAATTTAAGCCCAGGGCTGTCCGAACACCCTGTATAAAACGATGTATTTTCGATCAATCCTCGGAGAGGAATGAGAGGAATGCGCTCCAGAGCGCGACAAAAAACAATTACAGGTCGCCCTTAATTGTTGCATGTATAATTAAGGCCAAACCTAACAGATTTCCTAAAATAACACGTTATGCCGTGTGTATGGCGGCATTCGATTTTTTTAGAATATAATGTCGTGAGTATGGCGACATTCGATCGTTAAGGGTTAATATTGGAGATTATGGATTGAAAGGAATAAAATAACGATAACTGTTCACTTAAGAATTTACTAAACTTTATTTCTAAGGGAAGGTATATCGCTTTCTGATCCTGATCTCTACACAGCGAGAGGCAAGACTCGAATGAATAGAAAAAAGGCTAAAGGACACAGTTCGTTAGGGTCCGCTAATTCTTACGCACAGCGTGGTAAGGAAAACCACTTAACCCATTCCTGAAACCTCCTCAGCCGACAGCTCGACCTTACATAAATATTTTTCGAGGCGATTGATTTTCGTTTATTCGTTAGGATACGAATTTCCAACAGTTAACAATAACAACTTAAACGACTTTACAACTTAGCAACTTTAACACTCTTTCTACGTTCACAATCAAAACCTTTCGTCCAATACCTTCCGCCTTCACCGTCCAATACTTTCTGCCTCGCGCTCGCATTTTCCCCGTCATATATTCTTCCAAACACTCGTTTCCTTTCATTCTAATTGTCAACCTTCCTCACTCGATGCATTCGGTCACGACCACCCAGAATTTCTTAACCCTTTCGTTACCAGCACCAGATTTAGCTGGCATTCATTTACCGTTCCTTATATTGCATTGTTATTAAATTGATTCCTCTTAGTGGTGGATACTAATTGTTTGGGCGTATTGATACCCAACGCAACTTGTATCTTCTAATGGCTGGGTTAAATAATTGACAACACTTTTTTTCTCTACTTATTAAATTTAATTGATACTAGTGCTATAGAAATTAAGAAAGACTAGTAGAAATTACGCAGCCGAATTTTTTACTTCAGCAAGCTTTTTCTGTTCAGTAATTAATTAAAATTTTCCGTTAATTGCTTTCTTTTACAGCGTTACACCTGGAGGAAAAGAATAGAATTGAATTCAGTAAAAAAATAACCAAAAATCGTTTCAGAGCACTTGTTCATTGGCGTAAATATACGGTTGGTCGAATCGCAACTATCGTGGAAACGCAGAAAAAGGATAAACTCTCGAAGACCTGTAATTACAAATGCATGAAATTTTGTTCCCAGTACTCCTGGGACAAATATGCATTTAGATCGAACATTAGCGAGGAAATTAGCTGATCTTTATCCTTTCTAGAATCGCGTTTAAGCGGAACGACGCAATGTCCATTGAAGTGATAAAGCAGATAGAGGGGAGAGAGTATACGAAGTACGTGAAAAATTGGAGCAGTTATAGTTCCACTTTGTGATATCCATTTCTTTATATTAATATTAGTATAACTTGTTTTATACAGCTTGTCTTTAAACGTATCACAATGGAACAAAATATTAGGTGTACAAGTTAATTTTAGTCTTTTTTTTAGCAGGTTTAGAGTTTATTTAAATTTTTATGCCCAAAAGTTAGTGGATGAAGCAATCTCCCAAACTTTCTATAATCTTTGTCCATCTTTCGGACAACGGATGCCTGATATGAAGAAATTAGGCTGTCTTATTTCGATGAACTCATTTAAAAGTGATTGCAATTCCTGATCTTCAAAATCGTTTTTTATCCTGAAAATCGAAATTTTCTTCCCGGAATGTTTGGTATCAATATTTGCAGGTGGAATAAGATACAGTATTCTCACCAAGAGCATCACAGATCTTTTATGCAGCTTCAGTTGCGTTTCTTTTTTAACTGGAGTGCGAAGAGCACACAGTGACGAATGTGATCTTTACTGCACGCCATCGTTTAAACTGTTGTTTACCTAGATTATGTTGATCGAATCAAGCAGTTTTTTAACGTTTTCGAAAGCTAGATGTCTACACTATAAGACTCCAAAAATACCGTTACGATATTCAAATTGTAAATAGCCTTTATCACCATCGAAAGATAAAATACTAAAATTAACTTGTACACCTAATATTAACCTTTAGTACTCCATTGGCTCCGCCAATTTTGTATTAAATATGATTACATTCTTTGATACTTTACCATTAAGTTATTTTTTGACCTACTTTTACAGTTAAAGACATGGGAGAATGTTATGTTGAAAATGTAAAGCTGAGAGACAGTAAAAATGAATTTTCAACAAGGAAATCAGAATTGTTTGAAAAAGGGACTGTTGTATATGAAGAAAAGAAATAAGGGTTAAACATGTTTTCATATTTTCAGTTATTTTACAATTAAATTATTTTAAATTTTGTTACCAAAACGAAGGTTACAGACCTCTTTTTGTTAATTTTTTACTTTATTCCTCACACATCAATCTGTGTATAGGTCTTCAAAACTTATTCAGAGAGGAGTAAAATAATGATTGTATGACAGAACTGTTTCCTCGCACTGTTGGTTGGTTTTACTTCATCAAATATTTATTAAAGAAACTGCCCATAAGGAAAGTTGATACACTTTGTTGGTCGGGTTGGCGTTGGAGAGCGGAAGAAGAAGTAGAAAAACACAGGTTATGTCGGAGGGGTGGCTGTAAAAGTTTTGGGTAAAACGGTGAAACTATGGAATCTAATATTTACAAATTGTTATTCAGAGTTGTTTGATACTTCAGGGTTAGCTTCCAGTTAGATCTGCTGTCGTCTGTCAAATTCCTGGAATTTCTTTTTGCTGGAATGAATTAGTTAGAGTTCTGTTAGAATTCAGTTAAATAACGATAAACGGCTAGAAAAATTTGATACTGCAAAATAATAGATGAAAATTTAAAAATTTATAAAATTGATGATTTAATAAATGATTGAATGAAAATTATTCAGTAAATTTAAAGGTAAACCGCAGGTTCACTTTATACCAACTCTATTTATTTTATTTTATAATATTTCTTATCATTAATCGTGAGAACCGTGAAAAATAAAAATTATCCGTGGTATTGTCAATAAAGGGTCAAAAATAATGATTTCTGTAAAATAATATTGTCGAATGTTTTCTATTCAATTTTCGGAATAGAACTACATTTATCTAAAATGAAGCATGTGTAACAAAACATCTGGTGTGCTATACACATTTACGTTGCTGCTCAGAAATTTAAAACATGTTATGATTTTAAAACAAACTAGAGCATAAACTTTTCCTTAAATAAATAAATGATGTTTTATTGAAAACAATTGTTTTGTTATTACATTTATTATATTATTTTAATTGCTTTATTATTACTATAATTAGAAGTAAAAATTATAAGTATATCTATAATTATATATAATTGTAATTATTTTTGCATGAACCTTCCTTTTATTACGTTTACTTTACGCAATTTCAACATTCTCATGACTAATCTTGACTATTCTTGGTTTAATATTACTTCAGGCTTCTTGTAAATATTAACAAAGGAATGATACGTTTGAATACTTAAAGTACTTTTAAAATTACGAGAAATTAATATGAAATGGAATTTTATAACTAATTTTTAATATTTTTTGTGCTTTTATTAACCCTTTGCACTCGAGGAGCGACTGTTAGTCTAATAATAGTGATCTCAAAAATTTTCAAATTCAAAACATTTACTAAGATTCGTCTATATCAAACGTCATAAAACTTAGTTAAATGATATACTGCAATTTACATGTATAACTATTTAACCTCTGAGTCTGATTAATAAACAAACTGACTAAACTCTGAGAATTTACAAAAACTATCATTTGGTGACTAATAGTCTCTCGAGCGCAAAGGGTTAAGACACTTATTTCATAAACTAGCGATCATTCTTTTATTCCGATTCTAGTTCTGAATCACAGCAACATAGATACATGTAAAGAAACTCGTTTTTCTTTTTGAATGATCATGGATGCTCAAAACTTTTAAACGAGAATATACAATGGATCCGAAAAGTATTCGTACACTACATTTCAAGGAAATTCACCTGATCCTAAAATTTTGATTTCAATGAAACTTTGTATGTACATAGAGCATAATGGGTCCTACATAGAGCAATTTTTTCATCGACAGTAAATCTTATAGAGGGGGTGAAAACGACCCCTAAAGTTTCTGCGATTTTTCGTGTTCTGAACATAGGTTCCTCTGGGATCTTTTTTTATGACAAAGCGATAGAGCATTAAAAACTAAGATTCTTTTATTTGAAAGGTTTTGCTTTATCATGCATCAATACCAAGGTATGTTTAAAAAAATTTAGAAAAAGCACTGGAACTTTAACGTTGATTTCGTTTCCTTAAAATGGTATTTATTTATGAGACAAGAAATTACACCCTACATACCCATACAATTTTATTAACACATTGTATGCCGGCCCCGCGAAAACGCGGGATTCGAAGTCTATCGCTTGAGCGCCGGCCCCGTGAAAACGCGGGTTTGGAAGTCTGTTGCTTTAGCGCCGGGTCTGCGATAATACAACATTCTTTTGTTTGGCGATTTGTTTGTTTCTATTTTTCGTTATCGTTAAATTGCATACAATGAATATGCAAACCAATTTTAGTGTTTTACAATAATGTATAAAATTTTAAATATTTTCTTCACCTACTCATTGGTCGTCAACAAGCGAATTATGCCAGCGCCGAGGCTTTATGCGGTCGATACTGTGCCGGCGCTCAAGTTTTAAATGCCTCAGATGCCACCGGCATACAATGTGTTAAAAATATTGTTTGAAATCAGAATATTACAATTAAATGAATTCATTTGTAATACAGTGTACGAATACTTTTTGGAGCCGCTGTATATGTGTAAAACGTATTTGATTTGAATCGGATTTTGCGAAACGAAGTTGAGAGGAGCCGTTCGTTCAACATCTAATGCAAAGAGTTTCATCCGGGCATAGTAAATTTGTTTTAAACATACTCCTCTGAAATTCCACGTTTCGATACCATATTATTCTCATAACGTGTACAATATAAGGAGGAGCAGTCTGAAGGAAGCTTTACTGCTGGATTAATTAGGAAAATGAAGATTATAGAGCCGATTATCAAAGCATCAGTACAACGTTAAACTTTATTACCATTGTTTCTGTTGACGAAAACGGCAATGGTAAAAATGTGTAATTATATTTATTTTATGATACTCCTCTTATACGATTCACACGTATGATTCACATTCAATCAATGACAAAAGATGCACGCTTACGATCCTCATTCATCTTTTTTCATTCTCTACTCCATGTTGCGTTGCGAAGCTCCTTTGATCGAAATGTTAGCCAGGAACAGTCATTAGGAGAAATTTATGATCGTTATGTTCCCAGATTGTTAAACGACAATTTGGTTAACCCTAGATTCATAAACATCGCGAAAAACGTAAACGCTTGTAATTTTTGAAGCGAAAGAGATAGAAAGATGTATTCAGAATAAAGTATCAAGTGTTTCTTTAGTCACTGCACCGGCATTGTTATTATACAGTCCACTTACATATAACCGGTCGCATAAAGTTAATTCGGCGTGCGACGTACGAGTTTAACTACCCAGATACTGGCGGTGGAAAACGCGTACACGACACTCCATTCACTCATATTTTCATCCTTCCTTTTTTCAAAAAAAATTCCTTCTCATTCTAATTCCTTAACCGTTCATTCTAGAATCTCTTTCGTATGCAAACACACAAACAAACATACACACGTCAATAAACTTGCAATCACTACCACAGCTTCATCATTTTTTATTAATCTGTTTAACTTCTTTACCCTAAATCAACTTTTTCTTTTCTTTTCCCTTTTTTGGGGGAGCTTAAACATGTGCTCATGATATTTTTTGGCAGAAAACGAGAAAATAAATTGATTCAGGGCAAAGTCACTAAAGTAAATTTTTACTGTTCACTAATTTTGTTCAGAACAACGTAAGGATGCAAAGTAAATTCAATGAGATGTTGGGTCACGTATAGATCATGGATCAGTAACTCATTGTCAGCTTTGTTTCATCTTCATCCTTTTGTGCATAACCGGGACGAGAAGACGTAAAGGAACCTTTAACTTGAGGTTTGTTGAAGAGGCAAAGGATAAGTGGTGTAAGACAGGATTAGCAGCGCCATACTTGCGCATGACATTTTGTACTGACATTTAAGAAGGTTCCCTCAGGATGATGCTCGCTTAGATTACTTTGAGGATCATAATTAACTTAATATCCCTCTTGTTTTAATGGCATGCCATACACTTTGTTTTTTATTATTCTCCAAATTTCTATTCCAATGCCTACATTTGATCTGCTGCATGTGAAATCGTCTATTTTTTTGCAATACATCGTTGATATCTTTTGAACTCGATACATTTATTCATATGTACGAGAAACGGATTTTCTACGTCGAACGATTTGTAAAATATTAAACAAATTGATATCCAGAAAATTGAATAAATTTGGTGTCCCTTTATCTTCCATATTTCTGATTACGTAAAATATAATTTTCTGTTGGCAATATCGATAAAATGTTTACCAGAAATTTTTGTGATTAGTAATACATACAAATAGTTATATATTTTGATGTTATAAATCTAGTGTTAATAGTGTTTGGCACTATTCTAATTCTTAGATTTGATAGAAAGTTTTTGTTTTACGAAATAAATTCCTATAAACAAGAAGTCTGCTCATAATTTGTATTTATAAAATACGCATTTAAAATTCATTCATACTGTATTTAACTTGTAAGTAATTAACACTCTTGTATGTAAATAACGCTTACTTTAAACTATTTATACCATAAACTATTTAACGACACATTAGACAATGGACTCTGGCTCTTTAAATTCATCCTTTCTCATACACATAAAACCAATACATAAGTTTTTCATGTCCAATTTATGTTAAAATGTCCTAAATTTGTTTTAAATCTTAGGACTCTAATTTCGTATGTTCCAGAAATGTCCATTTCTTAAGTTTTAGGGTCGTCCTTAAAATAAACTTAAATTTCAGATGTTTTAAAATTATTCTCCTCTAGAGTTCTGCAGATATATCTTTGAGGTTACAAATTTTATTAGATAAAAATTATACGTACGAGTTTCACTCCAGTGATACAGCTTAAAAAATGGTAACTAATGATATTGGATTTTTGGGGCAGACGGCTTATGGATTTTTAAATATTTAACGTTAAAGTTACGCATCATGTTTTATATAGAATAATTCAAGAGTATCACTAACAAGTGTTAATTGTAAACAGTTTGCGATAACGTCAATAAAGTATTGATCTACAAGGGGGGTTACTAGTCTTCATTGTAAGTTCGAATCTTCCATAACTATTTTTTTTTCTTTTTAACCCCTTAACCCTTTGACTGCTATGGGCGCGTATATGCGTCTGACGAAAGTTACTCGCGTGGATTATGGACGCGTATATGCGTCTCTGATGGAAGTTACTCGTGTGAGTTATGGACGCGTATATGCGTCTGATGAAAGTCACTCGCGTGGATTATGGACGCGTGTATGGGTTTCTCAATTTTTCCGATTTCCAATTTAAGCAACACAATTGCTAATAGAGCGCTGTCCACGCGAGAATATTTAGCAGTCAAAGGGTTAACCAACGATATATGTTCAAGAATTTTGGGTCGAAGTCGTAAACAAGCTTGTGCAGCCTTCGAGCCATTCGCACGACTTGTATCACACCATTGCAAATTATTAATTTTCTATTACTGATTTTTGTATAAATCAACTTTTTGTAGTACTTGCATCTACCACAATTATTACATCAGGTTGTAATTACTTATCAAATATTCCATAAATATTTATAACTTTAGGAGGACGCCGCCTCTAATATTTATACTTGACCCAATCATCGTATTACGGACTTATGCCCATAATATTTACGTCTGATTCGATCATTTACTACGGGCTATGCCCGTAGTTGTAGATTAAGGAGTTAACATACATATTTTACGAAACGTATTTTATATGTTAGAAATTATTTAAGCTTGCCGCGTCATCTGCACATACGGCGTATCGATATCTGTCGAAGTGGCGTGAGTGCTCTCCGTCGTTAGCAATCAACCCAATATTATATGACAGTGAATAGTATAATGATTAAGGTTTGTAAAAAAGGAATACAGAATTTAATAAGTTTTCGTATAGTCACCCAATATACAGTGGCTCCAAAAAGTATTCGTACACTATGTCACAAATAAATTTGTTTAACCCTGAAATTCTGAG
The DNA here is from genome assembly GCA_033822845.1 of Tetrapedia diversipes. Taxonomy (NCBI): domain Eukaryota; kingdom Metazoa; phylum Arthropoda; class Insecta; order Hymenoptera; family Apidae; genus Tetrapedia; species Tetrapedia diversipes. The sequence goes on from JAOPTO010000918.1 coordinate 70,081, forward strand.
TCTGATAGAAGTATTTGATAAAACTTTGTGAGTATGTAGATCGTAATAGTATACGTATGAATGAATCTCTTCTTTTCATCTAAATGCCATTTTAAAGGGGCGAAACCGAAGCGTTGAAGTTTCTGAGTTTTCTCTCATTTTTTAATACGTTCGTCGACACGTCACCCAAATATGGATGACGCTCTTTTTCTTAAAGTTAAATAGGAATTTAAATTGCGATTTTAAAAGAAGTTCAATGGAATAAGCATTGAAGTATAATATATATAAATATAAAATACATAAAATAAAAATAAAAAGTTACAATTTATGCTGCTTTTATATTTTTTTACCCCAGTTTTCTATGCAATCGGATTTGGGCCCAGCAGGAAATTCAGCCAAATCATGCTGGGCGACGAAGGTGTTAAACATAACTTTGTAATGGTACTTGATGAAGCAAAACCATTCAAATAGAAAATGTTTAATTTTTAATGCTCTATCGCTCTGCCATAAAAAAGAACACAGAAAAGCTTGTATTCAAAGTGTGAAAAATCGCCGAAACTTTGAGATTCGTTATCAGCCCCCTTAAAAGATAGTTTGCGGTCAAAAAATTGCTCCATGCAGGACACACCATGCTCTGTACACACATAAAGTTTCATTGAAATCAGAATTTCAGAAGTAGATGAATTTCCTTATAATACAGTGTACGAATACTTTTTGGAGCCACTGTAATCTGAATACTTTTTACACTTGATGAAGCAAAACCTTTGAAATAGAAGATATTTAATTTTTAACACTCTATCGCCCTGTCATAAAAAAAGAACACAGAAAAGCTTGTATTCAAAGCGTGAAAAATCGCTAAAACTTTGAGATTCGTTATCAGCCCCCTTAAAAGATATTTTGCCGCCAAAAAAGTTGCTCCACGCAGGATACACCATGCTCTGTACACACATAAAGTTTCATTAAAATCAGAATTTCAGAAGTAGATGAATTTCCTTATAATACAGTGTACGAATACTTTTTGGAGCCACTGTATGAATTTTATGATATTACTAAAAAGTTTTCAAAAAATCTTAAAATGTTCATAAAATATACACAGAATGTTACTTTCAGATATTTAAGAAACGTCCTGAGAACATCCTGAGAACGTTGACACAGTACGTCCTTGAACGTCTTACGATGCAAATAGGACTTTCGTATGACATTTAAAGAACTTAAACAGGACATATAGGAAACATACGACTCTTATTGGGACGTCTCCTTTCTGGGAATGTCCGGAACGTTCAAAGCGGACGTTCCTTGGATGTACAGTGGCTCCAAAAAGTATTCGTACACTATGTCACAAATAAATTCGTTTAACTCTGAAATTCTGAATCTGATAGAAGTATTTGATAAAACTTTGTGGATATGTAGATCGTAATGGTATACGTATGAATTAATCTCTTCTTTTCATCTAAATGCCATTTTAAAGGGGTGAAACCAGCATTGAAGTTTCTGAGTTTTCTCTCATTTTTTAAAGATAACTTTGTAATGGTACTTGATGAAGCAAAACCTTTCGAATAGAAAATGTTTAATTTTTAATACCCTATCGCCCTGCCATAAAAAAAAGAACACAGAAAAGCTTGTATTCAAAGCGTGAAAAATAGCTGAAACTTTGAGATTCGTTATCAGCCCCCTTAAAAGATATTTTGCCGCCAAAAAAATTGCTCCACGCAGGACACACCCTGCTCTGTACACACATAAAGTTTCATTGAAATCAGAATTTCAGAAGTAGATGAATTTCCTTATAATACAATGTACGAATACTTTTTGATGCCACTGTACATAGGAGAATGTCTTTGTGCTCTCTGGGTCTAGCACCTAACTTTTCTGCGATTCGTTTTAAATTGGTTTCGGAAACTTTTTAATATTTTCATTTATCCATGTTTCCTTCGATAAATCTTAAATTTTCTAACCGGAATGATCTTGCATATATCCAACGACACTACCAGCCATGTTTAAATTTTTTCTGTATGATTTTGATCGCACCTTGTTCATTAATTTAACTTAACTTATTAACCAACTTATTAACTGATTATTATTTTAACTTATTAACTAATTTATTAACTGATTATTATTTTAACTTATTAACTAACTTATTAACTGATTACTACATTAACTTATCAACTAATTTATTAATTGATTATTTCCTTAACTTATTAACTAACTGATTAACTGATTATTACTTTAACTTATCAACTAATTTATTAACTGATTATTACCTTAACTTATTAACTAATTTATTAACTGTTTCTTCCCTAAATTATTAACTAAATATCAACTCTGTTGCTACCAATGACAAGATACATCGGTTTCACATTATCACATACAATACTACAGATGAGATATGTACCTTGCAATCTTGATCTCGTAGATATAGTACTATGGACAGCATTAACTCGTTAATTTGATATCGTCTATACAATAGTATCGAAATACGTGATATCTCGCATACTTTTATTATTGACACGAAGCGTATCTTTTAAAATTTTGCTTGAACAATCGATTTATAAAACATTTTATCGTCGGTGGAATTTTCACAGTAAAAGTTGATTTTATGTGTTACGTACAAAATAAACAAATATAAAAAATTTATTTGTGGAAAACATAAAGTATTCTTTATTTACAATCTTTAAGCTCCTTTTTCCAATAATAAAATGTCTTTTATATAGATTATTTAATCAAAATTTTTAAATAAAACACTTTGTATCAATAGCAAAAGTGGACAAGCTATGTCGTTTATTTGTAGAAAACATGAAGTATCCTTTATTTACAATCTTTAAGCTCCTTTTCCAATAATAAAATGTCTTTTATATAGATTATTTAATCAAAATTTTTAAATAAAACACTTTGTATCAATAGCAAAAGTGGACAAGCTATGTCGTTTATTTGTAGAAAACATGAAGTATCCTTTATTTACAATCTTTAAGCTCATTTTTCCAATAATAAAATGTCTTATATATAGATTATTTAACCAAAATATTTAAATAAAACAGTTCGTATCAATAGCAAAAGTGCACGAGATATGTCGTTTATAGCACTGTACATGTAGACATCATAGTAACGAGATATCTCGTTCATGCCATCGTATCTGCGAGATCATGATAGCGAGATATCTCGTCAGTAGCATAGTATCTACGACGTCCTAGAACCGAGATATATCTCCTCTTCGGTAGCGAAAGGGTTGATGTAACTGTACTGGATCAGACAGCAAAGCTATACTGGGTGTTAATCTACTGGTGGGCCAAAATGAAAGGGGTGATTCTAGGCACTGAGATCAGACCAAAATTAAGAGACGAAATTTCGTTAAACAGTTCATTAATTAGTTATTAGCAATTAAAGATTGCGCAAAATTAGGCAATCCACCTTGCACAAGGCTAACTCAGGACAGTATCGATATGAGAGTTACAACGCTTACCTCGTGGGTCGCAGGAAAATTTGTTTATACTTTACCAAAATCAAAACTTCGTTCGCCTTTCAGAAAGTATTAAATGAACGTTGAATGACATTGAACGTACTTCCTCACAAAACCCACAAGAGCATATCAAAACTCACCTATTGGGATTTTCGAGTAAAGAGGATCATTGATCTCTTAAAGCAGATAATACACAAAGATAAAGCATCCAAACGCATATAAATTACGATCGTTCTGTGCATGAGAGTTCATTAAACAATACACGTGTATATCGACTATCCCTTACCCGAATTTGTATTAAAAAATACACACGCATCACGATTATCTATACACTCGTAGAATATTGCTTACACAGGCCTGTATAATATTAATATCTTAAAGTTTAATTTTACGTATGTAGTTCAATAATGCAATGTCGCTACTTCCTCCTGTTTCCAATTTGCTTAAACAATTGAGACATTGAAACCAGCAGAATTTAACACATCAATAAAAAGAACCATAAATATCAATAAGGTGTATGAAAAATGAGATTGTTGCAACTTTTCATCACAGTACAATGATTGCTAATAACTTCACAAAGTCCTTTTGATTGAGTTGAATTTAAAGAAGATATGGATATTTTTTTATAATTGTTACATTTTTATGACGATTGATACATATACGACTGATATATATATATGTAAGAGAAGTACGCTGGCTTCACTTATAGATATCGATATAGATATAGATATAGAAGGAGCTATAGTTAGATGACATACGTGCTGAATAAGATTAGGTTACGGAAAGATAATTATAATTTATAACACAAAGGAGACAGAGACTTATAAACGTTGTAGGATAACAAAATAGAGAATAGACTTTAATTGTCGTTTCTCTTTTTACAGGTAAATGTATATACTGTAAATAATTTAACGATTAAGAAAATAAAATTAATCTCTTTTTACAGAGCAACACATTGTAATTTATTCTCTTATTGAAAATTCTCAACGATATTAATTACCTTATATATATATGTATATTGTTAACGCTTTATCTACCGCGTAACTTATTGTACGCGCACTCCCGATCAGCTTATTTTGCCGTGGATGCATCGCTGATGAATTGATCACAATAATTTTCTTCGAGTAATTGATAGTTTAATATGTCTTTACACTATACATACGATATCATTCGAAACAGTCACCTTCGTGTAAGGAAACATTGCAAAATTTACAGACTAATTGTAAGCATGAGAAAGCCGATTAATAGGCTTCCGGTCGATAAAGTGTTAAGATATTAATATAGGAAATGTTCTATAAAATGTAGAACAGAAGATGGAATTCAGGTGTGAAAAATAAAAGTGAAGCGATTAAAACTTAATAACAATATATTTAAAACAATTTAACAAAACAACTTAAACGACTTTACAACTTAGCAACTTTAACACTCTTTCTACGTTTACAACCAAACCTTTCTGTCTTCACCGTCCAATACTTTCTGCCTCGCGCTCGCATTTTCCCCGTCATATATTCTTCCAAACACTCGTTTCCTTTCATTCTAATTGTCAACCTTTCTCACTCTACGCATTCGGCCACGACCACCCAGAATTTCTCAGTCACGCTGTTTTCCAAAGTTCTCATCTTTCATGCCTTAGAAACATTCGAGCCCAAACATTCTGCGTTCGCACGACAATCGCCCAACTCAAGTACTCTTCAGACTTTCCCAAACTCGCATCCGCTCGATCGCATTCCTACATTAATGTTGTGTAGGCATGTGTAAGCAATACTCTACAAGTGTGTGATACATGTAGATAATCGTGATGCCTGTGTATTTTTTAATGCAAATGCGGGGATGGGATAATCGATTTGCACGTCTATTGTTCGATGAACATTCGTGGACGGAACGATCGTAATTTAGATGCGTGTGGGTGTTTTATCTTTGTGTATTATCTGCTTTAAGAGATCATTGACCCTCTTTACTCGAAAATCTCAATAGGCGAGTTTTGACATGCTCTTGTGGATTTTGCAAGTAAGTAGGTTTAATGACATTCGATGTTCATTTAACACTATTCCTACCGACACTTCACATATACCTAGGCTTACCATAATTACGAAGAGCCAAACCGGGACGCAGAAGAGAAAGAGGCTCATTTTCATTTTGCTTTTCGCTTAATTTGTGTTTTTCATATTTGAAATGCAATCAAAATTATTATGAATTGAAAACATATTAATAAATGTGAATATATTTTTTATTAAAAAGAAAAAGAGACAAAGTACAATTAATACAAACAACACAAAAAATTTGCCCGGTTTTATTATTCACCCACGCTTGCTTTATATTTTTCACTAGAGTGCACTTTCTTCAGAATCGTTTTGTCGTGCTTAATTTTGTCATAAAATTCACTGCATGACATGTTCAAGTTGAGTTTGCACGGGAACGATTGGTTGGGGTGTCGGTGCTGTTCAAGTTTGACCGGGACGCCGGGACTGGGATCTCAAACCGGGACTATCCCGGTCAAACCGGGACGTATGGTAAGCCTACGTATACCTATTCCTACCGCGACATTCCCACGTAAGACAGACTACAAATTTTTCTCAGAAAATAAACAATAAAAAAAGAAGTGAATATTGAAAAATGTATTATACGTATATTTGAGGAAAAGTCTAAAGTTTAAAGGTGATTCAATTACGTTGTATCTATGAAATTCTAATCGAAATTTTAAAAACGGTCATTTGACCGGTCGTGGTAGGAATAGTGTTAATACTTTTTGGAAGGAGAACGAAGTTTTGATTTTGCATCGCCCGTCGCTTGAGTGGTAAGCAATTTTTTTAGTGTTCCACAAGGTAAGCGTTATAACACATATCGATACGGTCCTGAGTTCGTCTGTATGTGGCCAGCAAAACGGACGGCAGTGCAAGGCGAATTGCCTAATTTTGCGCAATTTTTAATTGCTAATAACGAATTAACGAAGCGTTTAACGAAATTTCGTCACTCTTAATTTTCGTCTTATCTCAATGCCTAGAATCAGCTCTTTCATTTTGGCCCACAAGTAGTTTAACACCCTATATACAAGCATTTTAACCACACGCGACAGAACCTTGTAAGCATCCGATCAGGACACACCCGTCCTTAGTCGCAGCACAATCCAGTCGTTTGAATTAAATTTAATAATATGAAAAAAAGGTGTTATCAATTATTCAACCCAGCCAATAGAAGATACAAATTGCGTTGGGTATCAGTACGCCCAAACAATTAGTATCTAACATTTCCTTTTCATGTCATATAAAAAATATAGAGCTCTATAGATGTTGCGAATATCGTAGAAATATATATTCAGTTAAATTACTTTGTAATCTATAGCATCCTAACATTCCTACAGTATTTGCTTAGCGATTAATATCTCTATACTTGGAGGTAAGCAGTTTAATCTTGACTACACTGCCCAACTTTGTTTCTCGTTATTCATAATTGACCGCAATAGATACAAGCCTCATAGAGATAAACTGTATTCCTAATAATAATCAGGTTAGGTTTGGATTCAGGACTGGTTTCGGGTTGGGTTTGGGCTATTACGCTAAATCTAGTTCAAACATAAATGTAAAATCGCACTGAACGCGAGCTAAGCTTAATTCAATCATTTGGAATAATGAATTTAATATTAAAAATATTCTTGCATACAGCTCGGCAACTATAGCTGTTCGACGGTTATATGTACATATACATATGAAGTGACATATACATACAGATGTATATATAATTTAAATGAAAACATTTATTAATATATGAATAAATATATTAATTTTATGTAAATAAATATTAATATACAAATAAATATATTAATATTATGTATACAAATATTTATATATGTAGTAATGTGATCGAGCGGATGCGAGGCTGGAAAGGTCAGAGTACTTGAGTTGGGCGATTGTCGCGTGAACGTAGAATGTTTGGGCTCGAATGTTTCTAAGGCGGGAAAGATGAGAACTTGAGAAAATAGTGCGACTGAGAAATTGTGGGTGGTCGTGACCGAATGCGTAGAGTGAGAAAGGTTGACAATTAGAACGAAAGGAAACGAGTGTTTGGAAGAATATATGACGGGGAAAATGCGAGCGCGAGGCAGAACGTATTAGACGGTGAAGTAAGAAAGTATCAGACGACGAACGCAGAAAGTATCAGACGACGAACGCAGAAAGTATCAGACGACGAACGCAGAAAGTATCAGACGGTGAAGATAGGAAGTATTAGACGACGAAGTAGTCAGCGTAGAGCGAAGGACTGTGTAGTTTGCGAAGCATAGGCGTAGTTAGCGAAGTATCAGCGTAGTTTGCGTAGTATAAGCGTAGTTTGTCATTTTGTGTTCGTTTGTATCGTTGTAGTTTTATTAAATTCACGTACATTTATTATTATTATTCACCCTTCTTTCTTTTCTTTTTCTTTTAATTTATAACCTTTCCTATATATATTTATTTATATAATTATTATATATATTATAAATATTAATTAATATATAAACTATGTATATTTATAAATAAAAATTTTCGTACATTATATTAAACATAAATTCATTTAACCAGATAATTCTATTTCCAATGAATTTTACAATATAAGCATGAATTAAATTTTTTATCGAAATACCACTTTAAAGAGGTGAAGTCAATGTTAAAAGTTTCAGTTTTTTCCCGTCTTTCAAACATAACTTTATAATTGTGTGTGATAAAGTGAAACATTCCAGATGAAAAATGTTTAATTTTCATGATCTATTACTCTGTCATAAAAAAGTTGGATTCAAAACATGAAGAATTGTTGAAGCTTTAAGGATTGTTTTCATCCCCTCAGAAAGATTTCCTGTTGACAAAAAAAAAAATAAAACTAGATATATATTATAAAAATTTTATTTTTGAAACTCTTTGAAGAAATTGTATGAGTTTATATTTCCTTGAAAATTTTTAGTTTGAGTTTATAGTCACTTAAAAGTCTCCTTATTTTCACTATTTTGTTGTGGAGTGCAATAATTGTTGAGGGGTTATGTGAAAAAGAACTTAAATAACGAAAAATGAACTATATATTTATTAATGAAGTGTATCGGTGGTCTATATGACTGGTGCACAATACAAATAGCGATGGACTAACTAAAAGCGGCGACAGCGCAAACACTTTATACCTGGCTACCCCCCAAACCATTTCAGTATGGAGAGTTTTCAGGTAGAAATAAGTTTCCTATACCTCAACAATAATGACTGATGGCCTGGCACTGAGGAACCGTCATTAGACAAATTGTTATTTAACTATCCTGGCCATCATTTCGATCAAAAGCTTCGCAACGTGACACCATTATCAATTTTATAAATCACTTTTAAAATTATTTTGTTTCCCAATTATAATATCATTCCGTTACCCGGTTATCTCTCGTTTCCAATGTTTCCTTCTCGATATCGGATTCATCCCGACGGAGTTACATTAATCGTGTTAATTCGATAGAAATTAGATTGGCTTGACGTTGCCGGTGAAGTAGAATTCACGAGTGCGAGGATTAAAACCGCGAATTTTGATTTCTCTGCTGATTAACAGCGAGAAATCGCGTATTTCCTTTTTTCTCTCCCGTTCCCTTTAATATTTGAAAATGTAACCGCGCAATGCGAGGCATTTACCTGTCGTTAATGAAGTTACAGCTGCGGCAAGTTTCAAAGTAGCTCGGTACAGTTATCGAACAACTTAAGAGTGGTTTCCGTAAACGCGAATCGACCCTTGGAAAGTCGAAGGGGGCGAAGGGGGGCGGGAGAGTCGACCGGGGAAAGACTCGGCCGGTGGTTAAGGTTTTACCAACTTTATTTTCAATGCAGACGGAACGAAGTGAAACGTTTACCAGTCTGATGAAAGCTTCGATTCAAAATTCGTTTCTGCCACTCAAACTGCTGTTTCGATCTACAGCGGGTTTCAATCTTAAACGTCAAGACCGATTCTTTTACTTATATCGAATAGCCTTGTAAACAGGTAGCGCGCGTACGGTAGCTGACTTGATCTTTTGATATGCGATTTACGACGAAAAATAGTCACACTAATTTTTGGTTACTCTATTTTACTTAATTATCATAGACCGTTTTTAATTGTAATATTATTTAGCAGAAATAATATGTTTTTAAACGTTATACTTATGTAGGATTCTTCCACGGAATAACCGTTGGAGATACATTGTATTTGTCCGTAAAATAGCCGTTACGAAGGTGACACGTGTCGGTACATTTACAGTATATTTACAATAATAATTACGTGTCGATAGTCAATTGTTTTGGTAAACTTGTTGCGACCTACAAATTTAGCGGCAGTCGTTTTCTTGCGTGTATAAGAAGAAGAGTCGCGGAAAGCAGTGCCGCTCAGATTCTTATTCTTTTCCTTGCGTGTGTTCAAACAAATTAACTTTCTTGTGTGTTTTTCTTTTAATAAACTGTTGTTTCTATTTGTTTATGACTCGTGTGTTTTTCCCCTTCATCCTCATATCCTACACATATGTTGAACAGAGCGTTGTTGAATGCAATCAGAAAATAGGTTCATATGAAAGTGTTAACGGAATATTAACCCTAGAACTCCTGAGCCTCGATCTGTTACGCGAACTCCTAAGGGGGGGTTCCTCGAACCCATACTTCTTTTTATACATTTATCCTGGAAAAAGTTGTTTTTTGGAAAATTTTTTGCAATGTCAGGATATGCTATAGTTTGTAAACAAGACAACATATGTTTTTGCGTTCAATTTGTATTGATTTATGTATATTTATAAAATTAAATACTATTATAAAATAGTATAGTAACGTGCAGCTAGTTTGAACTTGATTCTTCTGATAAACATGAATGACAAAGTATAGTATTAAATGAATGTTTTCTGCAAACATGGTTTTTGCAATTGTAACAAATTTGCATTAATTTTAATAAACTGTTATATTTTATGCGTCTACTTTTAGCCTCCAGTATACACTAATAACATCTTTCGTTTTTCGTCGGTTCTGTATCTTTTGGTATTTTAGTTCGTAGTGTTTTTCCAGTTAAAGTTCCCAATTAGTTACATAGCTTCATTCTTCGTTTTGTAATTTTTATTCTTTGGAGGAAAGGAGAGCGTCCGTCTTACCGTCATCACGGCGCGTAGTCAGTTATATTTCTCTCATACTTACTAATTTTTTACACGTAGCAACGGGAACTTTTTAATATCAATCTTAAATGTGTATACAATAATAAATAATTTTAAGAGAATTTTTTATGAAAGAGAAATGATTCAAATTTAAGGTTTTTCAATTTATGGATTCGGGGACCCCCCCCCCCCCTTAGGAGTTCTAGGGTTAATGTTAACCCTTTGACTACTGCTGGTGCCTATTGGCGTCTGAAACATGTTGGCTTCCTGGTACTGTAAACGCCAATGGGCGTCAGGATTAAATTTTCGCTTTTTCGTGAATGATAACCATTTTTAAATCTTAATTATGTAACACGTTACTATATTATTAAATTTGATTATTAAATATTGTAAAGAATGCTTAAAATTCATGTTCACTTTTTAATATGTGCCCTAACAATTTAATGCAGAATATTAATAAATAAATAATATCGATGTAATGTAATAGAATTCGGTGGTACAATTCGGTGTGTGTCAAAGTCTGCCGTAGCCAAAGGGTTAAAGTTGACTTATCTTTATGTTAATGTTTTGTATACATCTAATTGTGGATTCTAATTAATTCAAGAGTTCAGTTTGATATGGCTATCACACAGTTTCTTAATATTTTATTGTTTCATGTGTTTTTAAACATTATACTTATGTTGAGCAGAGCGTTGTTGAATGCAACCAGAAAATATGTTCATATGAAACTGTTAACGGAATATTAATGTTAAAGATGAGTTACCTTTATCTTAATGTTTTGTGTAGATCTAATTGTGCACTCTAATTAACTCAAAAGTATTATATTATATAATATATAATAATTCATATACTTATTTTTATCATCATTATGATAGAACACTATTTATTGATTAGCATAGAATACGATTTTTATTTATGGTGCCATTTCTTATTAATTTATTTATTTGTTTTCTTTGACCTTTTGGTTTTGAACTTTTGTTTCCATGAGAAGGAGGAAGGAAAATTTTCGAACAACTCCCAGCTTGAGTTTAATACTTAATTCTCTATTTTCCAAAAATTGCATGGTATTTATACAAATTATTAGGTTATAGTTAGATGCTAATCAGTCACAACAGTTTAAAATATTTGACACTACAACTACCGACGATTGTAGTGTAATTATTTGTATGAAATAGATCAAATTGAAAATTACATGAAAAAATATCAAATACACAGAAAACAAAATATTTATTTATACCTTCGGCAGAACATCGTAGTAAATTTTGGAAGCCTAGTAAAGTGAATTTATAAGATTGCTATGAATAATCATGAATCCGTCATTTTAACGGCTCCTGTAGTTCTAGTGTCAAAAGGAACTGATACAGGTATACTCTTAGCTAGGGTAGTTGAATCGCAAATATTGTTTTCAAAATAATACTATTAAATCAAAAAATCAAATTTAGAACGTAACAAAAAGTGTTTCATTTCAAAATTCCAAAATTTTAACCAGTAATGTCTGCAAAGAGATAATATAGAATCAAACAGAAATGTTAATTGTCGGAAATAGCCGAATATGCAAAACAGCCTAATCACGACATCTTTGGTTCGGTAAAACTTTTGTCATGTGTTGTGCGCCCTCTAGGTTGCAACGTGCGTGCGTGCGAAATGTGTTGATCGTCATTTATTCATTTTAATGGCGACCGTCGCGTAACAAGGACTAAATATACAGATAGATTATAAAAGTATTTTATTTAACACGTTCTCTGCCGGACATTTTTTTAAAGACTTTCCGTTCAGGCCAGCGTGGGGCGTATACGCCCCACATTTTTTTTATGGTTGACATAAGCATGTTTTTGTGGTATAATACACAATATTTCAGTAATTTAAAACCATAAATTTGAAAGAAAGGCATATCTCTTTATAAATTTAAACCAGAAAAACAATCATTTTTAGTTTATTTGACAAAATATTGTTAAAAGTATGCCTTTTTTTAAAGGCTTTTTTCCGGCGTTGGAGGAAATTTTAGCATGGGGCGTATACGCCCCACGCGGCCGGGAACGTGTTTGTTAGGTTTTATGGGGTGAAGAGAAGTCTGTTGGAATAAACCACTAGACGATATATATATATTTCACTGTTTATTAATATTTAAATGATCTTAACACTTTACCGACCGCATAACTTATTGCATACGCACCCCCGATCGGCTCATTTTGATGCGGATTTATCGCTAATGAATTGATTACAATGATTTTCTTCGCGTGGCTGATAGTTTAATATCTCTTTACAGTATACATACGATATCGTTCGAAACAGTCATCTTCGTGTAAGGAAACATTACAAAATTTGCAAACTAATTGTAAGCGTGTAAAAGCCGATTAATAGGCTTCCGGTCGGTAAAGTGTTAATAGATATAATTACATTCTAACGTTCGTACGCGTCGCGAGCTCTTTGCTGACTAACTTCGGTCACATATTTCTGGTAGAGAAAGGGAAAACAAAAAAAAAACAAAACAAAACAAAGACACCTTATTAACTATCGATATCGACGGCTATGATCGATACTCTATCAGTGTTAACCATGCAGTTTCTGAAAATAAACCCCAACATTAATTTTTTCGGAATCTATTCTGAACTTGATCAGGCGAACAGGCGGTGTAATTGTGAACGTCAAGAAAATCGTGTTCCGATCGTCGATATTGAACTAGGTCTCTTCTTCCGCCAACATTACTCACTTTTCGACGTCCAAGTGATCTGTTAAAAAGTTCGAACGGAAAACGGAAATTGAGGCGAATAACTCGCAAGCTACATACGTTCCGGATGTCAAGAAGTTGGAAGACCCGCGAAGGGAGAATCGTCGTGGAGCTATAATACGTGCTTCTATCGCGCTACAATAAGCTGTCGTTGCGTCGATACGAAAGGTATTTACGATCAAAACATTTCTGTGTTTATTTTGTTACGGGTGAAGAACCGACTACCGGTTAAAAAAAAAAAAAACTATTATACAGGGTGTCCCAGGTTTTAATGTTCAAACTTTGTTAATGTATTCTATGTCACAAAATAAGAAAAAAATGTTATGTAAACATAGGTCATATAGAGTTTTATTAAGAAATTATAACAAAAATTTGATGTAGTAGCACGGAAGGAATTTTGCAAATATCTCGGAAACTAAGGCCGAGCGACGGTTATATGTATAGGAAAAAGTTGTTCAGAATACTCTCTTCTATAACATATTTCAGAATTATTAAAATCGGAGTTGAGGCCCCTAAAGTAAATAATTACCTATTTCTTAGCGTTTAAACGTGTCCGCTTGAATCTATTCACACGCCAGCCCTCGTTGCGATCCTCACAAGCTATCATTGGCGAAAATTCGTTTCAATGTTTGGTGACCTCAGATAGTAAACATAGCTTACATAAACACACTGAAAAATACAATACTGTTGATCTATCGAAGCCAATGCTCGCAGTAACAGCAAGTTGATTACTATTCCTATTCTGAATTTTTGTTATAACTTCTTAATAAAGCTCTATATGACCTATGTTTACATAACATGTTTTTCTTACTTTGTGCCATGGAATACACTGACAAAGTTTGAACATTAAAATCTGGGACACCCAGTATATTGGGTTGTTCGGAAAGTATTTAACCCCCATGGGGGTGGAATATCAGAAAATCCTTCCTCAGTGGGCGCCTACGTCATCAAAGGAACCCATTGTTTAGATTTCATGTTTTTACCTTCGGTAGTTTAGATACTGCAATTATGAATCAGTCAGTCAGTCAGGACGTGTCTTTTTATATGTATAGAATTACAAAGTACGGATATCAACACTTTGCTCTCGAGAGGTGATTGTTAGTCACCAGATGATAATCTCAAATTTTCAGACTTTAGTTAGTTTGTTTATTAGTTAGACTCAAAAGGTAAATAGTAATACATGTAAATTTTAGTATACTACTTAACTAAAGCGAGTGAAGTTTAATATAGGCCAATATTAGTAAATATTCTGAACCTTTAAACTTTTGAAGTTAGTATCATTAGATGACTAACAGTCACCTCTCGAGCGCAAAGGGTTAATAACTACCAAACTACCATCAACAGATGGAGCCATTATGCTCTACAATTAATTCCTACAATAGTGCGATCAGTTTCTGGGATTTATTATTCCCACTAATCGGTACCTGGCTGTATACTCGAGGAAAAAGACCATTGAACGCGAACCAAAAGCATCAGCCAAAATACCTGCCCTATTAGCGTAGAAGCTTATTCGGCTGATTTATCTTTAGACACGTCCTCGCGGAAGCCCAAGTTGACGGAAAGTATGCGGGGATCCGAGGCAGGTAGAGCTAGTCCCAGAACTTTCGGATGCAGATATCAAGCCCTCCGCCTGTAAATCTGCCAGAGACCGGTGTGAAACGGGGGGTAGGGGGCGGCTGGATTAGGAGGGTGGAGGTCGAGGACTGGTCGACCGCCTACTCGGAAACGCGCCATGAACTATTGCATTTGATATCCAGTCCGATGAATGGAAACGATGAAACCGTATCCACGCCTGGTGCCATCTCTAGCCACGATGTACGCGAACGCTGGTATATAATGCCCCTTCGTGCTTCCGCCGAGTATGATAACCATGTATTTACGGCTTCTCTTGCGAAGTTCTGTAATTTACGGAGACACACAGGCCGCCTACGTACGCAACTGTATGTCATTGTTGTTTTTAATCCCGGGCTACCCGTTGTTTTAATCCTCTCCTCCCTTGGGACGCGTGCTTGGGACCGTCTTTAATTTTTAGACCCCTTCCGGGAGTTCGTAACTGCTTGTTTCCTTTTTTTTGTAGGAAAATAGACACACGGGAGAAGCGCGCCACGTTTGAAACACCGGTTTATTTAACCGTTTTTTTTTGTTTTTTTTTTGAAAATAGAAACACGGTCGAAAAACGCCAAGGAGCGCGATCGCACTCTTTCAATTATGTGTCGAATAAAGCTGAGGAGTGCGGCAGCGCTCCTTTGATTATGGGTCAAAATATTATTTGTTCTTCAAATTTTTCACATTTTTAATTTGTAACTTATTATTTTATGAAATACTATTATATACTAGTATTAATATTATTATTTATATATTACATACTAGTATTCACATACTATTATTTATATATTATATACTAATATTAATACTATTATTTATATACTATATACTAGTATTAATACTATTATTTATATACTATATACTAGTATTAATACTATTATTTATATATTATATAAATTGTGAGTGCACAGCCAATCGTCTGGATCGGTCAAATGCGCTGGATTTTCTCGACAGGAAATCGGAAGAGCGCGAAAGCGGCTCGTGGTACGCAAACAGTTAAGACGAATGTTAGAATTTGAATACAGAAATATTACGAATCAAAAATTAACCGAAAAACAAGCTTTCTCTTAACGTACTTTCTGAGTGATTTCTTCCAAGTACCCAAGCCACATTTGGCAATTTAGAAAGTAAGAAAACGTTAACCCCTTGACGTACAATAACGTCTGGGAGACGTCATTCATTTTATGTGCCATTGTAGACTTTGACGTCTCTGACACGTCAAAAACTGTCTCCAGTGAACGCCGTTCAGTGTATTATTAGATTATTCAATTATTCCACTCGTCTGTTGTGTTTAGAATGTTCAAGATACTCCCCCTGTTCCCTTTCAAAATGAATTTCAAAATAAAGTGTTCTGTTTCCAAGCTTGTACATAACCGTTCAGTTGAGCCAAATTAAATAATATTTTTTGGACGCATCAAATTCCATTTTATTTGTATGCCAAGAAGTTAAGGTAACAAAAGAACTAAAGGATCTGAACGGCGTCCACAATTTTGACCACTGCGTTTGCCAATCTTTTTATAGACTCTTTAACAACTTGTTGTTATTTATTATATTTAAATGAGTTGTTTCGTCTAATTTTTTCAAGTTTTTATTGGCATAAAACGGAAAGAAGTAATTTGAAACAGTGAATAACATCAGGAACATCGTTTACAGGAAAGCGTCGATAAGTAAAGGAAGTGAAGCATGCTTGGAATACCAGGTTGTTTAAGATAAAGAAAAAGTTATGGCGGAGGATAGGAACAAATAAAACTGCAGGGAAACTGTAGGGAAACTGTAGGGAAACTAATAATCTTATACATTTTAAACTTTTAGTAATAATGAAAAATAAGGAATATCTGAAACTTTCATTTAATCGAAAAATGATATAAAGTGACAATACTTTTACAGTGCGAATAATTTGAGATGGCAATATTTATTTATTCATTTATTTATTAGGTGTACAAGTTAATTTTAGTCTTTTCTTTGGCAGGTTCAGAGTTTATTTAAATTTGTATGCCCAAAGGTTAGTGGATGAAGTAACCTCCCTCGCTTTTTATAACCTTTGCCTATCTTTCGGACAACAGATGCCTGATTTGAAGGAACTAGGCTGTTTCATTTCGATGAACTCATCTAAAAGTGATTGCAATTCCTCATTCTTAAATCGTTGCAGTTGCCTAGGTCGTTTTTTATCCTGGAGATCGAAATTTCCTTCCCGGAATCTTTGGTATCAGTATTTGCAGATGGAATGAGATACAACATTCTCACCAAAAGCGTCACAGATCATTTCTACAGCTTCAGCGGCGTTTTTTTTTTAACTGAAATGCGAAGAACACACAATGTTGAATGTGTTCTTTGCTGCACGCCATCGTTCAAACTATTGTTCACCTAGATTATGTTGACCGAATCAAGCAGTCTTCTAATATACAATATTCACATTATAAACAGCCTTTATCATCATCGAAAGATGAAAGACTAAAATTAACTTGTACCTAAAATTTAAATAAATTTACGGACAAGACTCATTAGTGTACATATGTAGAGTCTACTAATTCAAAACAGACGACATTACATATAAAATAAAAATAAATAATCACAATATTTACACCACAAAATAAAATAAAATATATTTTAGTTTACCTTCAGTTTATTACATTAAAAAAAAAAAAGTAAGTAAATAATAAAATAATTTTTTCTTATAATCTAATTAGATACAAAAATCCCAGTACAGTAACAACCATCTTAGGTATATACAGATTCCAACTGTAAAATTTACTTGCAGCAGACAGAAATGTAACTTTCTGAGTCATAATCAGCATATTTACAGTGTAACCACATTTCACACATGAAACATTGCATCCGCTTTTCTCCCTTTTTGTCTTCTCTGTAATTCACATTACGGAAGAGGCGCACAGCATCCATCTCTGCCGGTTTTCCTATGCTCTGGGATATTCCGGAGTATATTCATCTTCAACGTGGCATTGAAACCTAAAATTTCATATCACATTTTATATTCCCGGAGTGATCACAAAATCGACACAATTTATATAAATGAGTATTATTCTAAAGTTCTAGCAAACTTTAATCACGATTACAAAATTTAAATGCTTGTTGAAAAGCTTGTATAAATTGATGTTTGTTTATTTTGTAAATTAAGTTAGAAATGTCAAAATGACAGTTTTTCTACAAATTTCATTGGTTAACAAATCATTCGTTTTTACTATTTACGATGTTATAAATAACGTTAATAATTGTTTAGATATTTCGATATTTCAAATTATCAACAGTAAATTAAGTTCAATTACTAATTTACTTCAAATTTGAATATCTTCCAAACCTACAAATTTCTACAAATTTTGTTGGTTAGATATCATGACACATTGCTGTATATAATGGGATTTGATTTGGTATGAAGTCTCATAAATAACATAATTACTTCTCTAACTTTTTATTAAAGTATCAGTAAAATTTATGTTATCATGAAAAGAGAATCAGATGAATAAATTTTAAGATATTTCATATCATCGAAATTCAGTGTTTATGTTTTGTAACACATATTTTAAGAATAAAATATTTTAAACATAAAATCTGTTACATATAAACTACGTCTGACATATTAAACTACGAATTTCAAAATAATATTAGGAAATACAAAATTTTGTCAGATTTAACGGACTATATATCAGTTCAATCGCTATATTTAAATATTTTAAACAGCATTTGTTGCATTGAAATGTATGTGATTATGTGCCACACTAGCAAACAGCTCCTTTGTACTTGGAAAATTGCATTCCGGCCAGCTTTTCGGCAAACGGCACCATTGTGCGACGTGTTGCTCGTAAAAGGAAAGAGTTTCGATACTACATCCCCGTATATACAAGCAAAAATGGAGCAGACAGGCATCGAGAGAGAAATCATTTCACAGAAGATTGTTACAAATATGGTAAAAAGGTGCACAAGGTGGATGCACGCTGATTTATGCACTATAAAAAAACATAAAAGAGACACGGCATAAATGCAGTGAAAAATTTTCAAACAAAATGTCTCTTATGGCATACAATTTTCTTTAAAAATACCTCAGTGCACTTAGATAATGCAATTATAGCTTCTCTTTTACCTTTCATAGGTATATTCCTGCGATTTTACGTGATTAACATTAGAATTACCGACGATTGAAGTATATGTATTTGCAGCGAAGAGATGAAATTAAAAATTAAATTTAAAAAATGCATAATATAAGGGGAACAAAGTTTTATCTATATTCTTTACAGAATACCATGGGAAATCTTTAAAAGTGCGTCATTCTAAATTTATAAAACTTGTTTTTTAAATTATAAAGTGGTAATTTTGTTTTAGTATTAATATAAACGTTGCGACAGGTTTCTGCTCCAACTACAAAATTTTTATTGCAGTGCAGCATGGTGATTTCGCGCTATTCATAGCAATTGTGTAAAAACTGAAATACCTACTTTCCTAAGGAAATGCTTCTATCAAGTTAATCACAGAGTATTTTTGAAGATTTTCGGTAGGAATTAGTCCACCGCTATTTTGTTGTCCAACAATTTAAGGGCTCAGACAACTATATTTGTGACTATTATAAATTATTTTGAAACTGTGCCACAATTGTATTAGCTTCTGGGTTATATTTAGTACTATCTCCAGTGCTGCGTTATGATGTCCAGAACTGTGCTATATCTAGTGCTATGCTATGTCCAATGCTGTGCTATGTCTAGTGCTATGCTATGTCCACTGCTATGCTATGTCCAGTGCTATGCTATGTCTAGTGCTATGCTATGTCCAATACTGTACTATGTTCAATGCTGTACTATGCCCAGTACTGTGTTATGCCCAGTACTGTGCTATGTCCAATGCTGTGCTATTTCCAATGCTGTGCTATGTTCAATGCTGAACTATGCCCAGTACTGTGTTATGCCCAGTACTGTGCTATGTCCAATGCTGTGCTATTTCCAATGCTGTGCTATGTTCAATGCTGAGTACTGTGTTATGCCCAGTACTGTGCTATGTCCAATGCTGTGCTATTTCCAATGCTGTGCTATGTTCAATGCTGCTATGTCCAAGTACTGTGCTATGTCCAATGCTGTGCTATTTCCAATGCTGTGCTATGTTCAATGCTCTACTATGTCCAGTACTGTGATATGTCCAGTACTATGATATGTCCAGTACTGTGATATGTCCAATGCTGGGCTATGTCCAGTACTGTGCTATTTCCAGTGCTGTGTTATATCCAATGCTGGGCTATATCCAGTACTGTGTTTTATTCAGTGCTCTGTTATGTTCAATGCTGTGCTATGTCCAGTACTGTGTTATTTCCAGTGCTGTGATATGTTCAGTGCTGTGCTATGTCCAATGCTGTGCCATGCCCAGTGCTATGCTATGTCCAGTGCTGGGCTATGTTCAATGCTCTGCTATGTCCAGTACTGTGATATGTCCAGTGCTCTGCTATGTCCAATGCTTGGCTATATCCAGTACTGTGCTGTTTCCAGTGCAGTGCTATGTATCACTGTAGCCAATCAAATCCGCATTCCTGTCGCATGCAATTTTCTCAGCCGCGTACCGTACTAGTTGCCACTTACTGTTTCCTAAGAACCATATACCAAGCAATAATATTGTTTTCAGTTTAAAATCATAATGTTGACATCTTTGCTTTATTATTTTGATTACTTATATTATTGACACGTGATTTTTGTATCAAAAATAAATACATATTTTACAATTTTCCACTTATTTAAAGAAAACCTTAACTGACCGCCACTAGAAGAACTTCCCCTACCACTCCTGAGATCACGTGCCTTTGGCAGGAGTCACTGGCACATCACTCTAAAAATTACAAGTTTAAAAGATATCCTACCAGATAAATGTTTACTCGGCGAAACGGCAATTCCATTATCCTTTGCCTTTGAAGGTGGATGAGCGTACCGCGAGCGAAAATATTACGGACGCCAATAGCAAAACCTGTGGGGTACATAGGCGTAGAGAATACGTGATCGTGTGTTGGTAACCACAGCACAAAGGCTAAGCCGGAAATACAGGTGTACGCGTAGACGATTCAACGAACAACTTCAATACGTCCCGGTACCTGATGTGAATAGTTTTTCATATTTTCAGCCTCTTTTACAAGCGGATCACATTTTTTTTAGCGGCTTGATTTATTACAAACTGACAGCTACATTTTTGAAGTGGTGACGCGTGTGCCCACGTACACGGATTTTTTCATGTTTCCATTTTCCTCCCCTTCTTCTTTTTCGTTGTTTCATTTTCAAGCCGCGCTAACGTGCAGCCAACAAAGAAAAGTCTTTAAAGTATAATTGTTATAAAAAATATTTGCACATAGCTGTATACTTATATTTTACAATGAAACATTTTTTTTATCAGGACTTCATGTTTTATTATATTTTTACATCAAATGTTTACCTGTACGTAAATATTAAAATAAATGCATAATGATATACAAATACTTTTTATGGTCACCGAACTGAAAAAATGTTTGCACATTACATAATTAATAGTTCAAGTTATATTTTTCTTATGTAATCTTTTTAACGTATTTTAAAAATTTATGTGAGAAATTTAGTTTACTCGTTCTAGAAAATTAGATAATGGTTTGAAACAAACTATTTGTTCAGAGTGTTTAATAACAATGTCTCTCTATCTTACCCCCTATTAACAAATTAATTAGACATTGTACGTTTTAAATGATAGGAGGAGTTTTCGTTTCCAATATGGCTGCAACAGAAAAGAATTTATCTACTACTGATTTTTGAATACTTTTATATAAATTATAGATAGTTACAAATAAATTATAAATTATATATAAATAGTTACAGTGCATACATAAGTATGATGTTCGTTAATTTGATTCACTATTCTGAAATAACTCTAACACTGTTAATAGAATGTCCTTTTTGTTGAAACGATTGTAACTTATCACAGTTTTTAGTTTTTTGTACTGAATCAATTATGATTTGTAATTTGCTCCAGTGTGATAGTTTTAAATTAAATAGAACTTTGAGAATTTCATAATCTATATACATTGTCAGTTTATTCAGATATGTCATCTGTTTGCTAACTTCCACAATTCGTTGGAAATGAAACTACAACGCAAACGGAAATCTAATAATTCAAATGCAACAGGTATTTTGATGCAGCCATGCTTTCATTTGTCATACTTTTTCAAACTGTTCTTTCAGAAAAAGTTCTGCTATTATATCACAACAATTTATTAGAATCTGTAATATTTCAATTATTTGATTTAATTCAATGTTTCATATTTTTATTATTTTAACATTTGTGACTATTTGACATGTATTGTAAATCTTTCAAGTACCATAAAAAGAAAATATACATGCATGTATAATGTTAATTCTGTCACTATTTTTTTTTCAACTTAAAAACACTTGTTTTTAGCAATATAATTATTATATTACAATAGTTTAATTTACCAAAATTAGTTAGGAAAGAAATTACTTACGAAAATAATAAAAAGTATGAGAAATAATTGTGGACAAACGTGAATCATTATAAACATATCATGAAACAATTCTCAGTTTTATTTTATATTTTAATGATTTTTAATGTTTAAATTTAACAATCTGTGCAACAGAGCATTCTTGTTAAATAATATCGCTTGAATATTTGTCATACTTTCTACCGTATAAGAAAACTTTTCGGGACAGAGTTTCATTGTTTTCACTGAAAAGATTCTTTCCCAAGATCATTCTTTCCAAGATTTCAAGGTCATTGATATTTTTTTCAACGACACGCCATCCTTTCCTTTTTTATCCTTATAAAGCATGAAAAGCAAATTCAACAACAATAATAATTCCATGCGTGCGTTAACACTAGATTGCTGGATGTTGGGTATATACCTATTTTGCATGAAACGAGTCAATTTGACTCAAACATGAGGATTGAAGTTTAAAAAAAAAATAAAACTTTATTTTAAAGAAAGTTTATTCAAAACAATTTTTACATATATATTCTGTGTTTAAAATACATTTTCCACAGATTTTTTTATTACACTTAGCACAAACGCCCTTACTGCTATCCCTTTCACGTGATATTGGAACTTAACAAAATTATAAGTGAGTCATATTGACTCACTCCGGCAATCTAGTGTTAATTTGCGTCAAAAGATATTTCAATTTGTTTTAAAATTGACCTTCGAAATCATACGGTTGTGATACACCTAATAAAAAAATGTGTATAAAAGCAGTTAAAATTAACACATTGACAGCCGGCCCCGCGAAAACGCGGGTTTCTGAGTCTGTCGTTTGAGTAGCTGCTCCACGATGATATAGATATTTTTTAACGTTAAATTGTATATAACGAATATGCAAATAAAATGCACTATTTCACGAAAATATATAATGTTTTAAATATTTTTTTTGGCTATTCAGTGATCAGAAACAAACGAATAAAGCCGGGGCTCAGGCTTTAAATGTCTCAGGTCGCCGGCTGTCAATGTGTTAAGATAGATATTTAGGTGATCCCGTTTAGCACATATACATGTTACGTAACTTTTACTTAATACATCGACTGCAAAAGTTCGAAATGCAACGTTTCTTCTTTACATTACAATGATCACTTTCAATTTGTTTTAGGTAGCATGGCTTCGCGTAGACACCCAAACAATATTAACGATAGCTAGCCACGTTATCACGAAGAACCATCGAATAGCCGTTTCTCACAGTGATCATCGCACGTGGTTTCTTCACATACGGGAAGTAAAAGAATCTGATAGGGGATGGTACATGTGTCAGATCAATACGGATCCAATGAAGAGTCAAATTGGCTACCTTAAGGTTGTCGGTGAGTACGATGTGTGGTTGCTTCATATTAGTAATATTTTTCAATCTTCTGATAAGCAGTGAGTCCTAGAAGGAACACATCCATTTTTACGTGTTATACGGTTTATTCACATACATTAACTCTTTACCCTCCGCAAAGCGAGCTCCGTCTTCAAAAATTTCCAACTGCAGAGTATTAAAATTGAACTGCACCAGACTAGTACTTACAGTTGCGGACAAAAGTTTAAAACAAGAATACAACGCAAAACATATTTTTATAGTATGCAAATATTGTTCATACACTTATTTTTATTGTCGTTATAGTAGAATACTATTTATTGATTAGCATAGAATACAGATTTTATTTATACTGTTATTTATTATTAATTAATTTATTTGTTTCCTCCGATCCTTTGGTCTTAAACTTTTGTCCGCTACTGTAACACTAAAATCTATTCAAATTTTGATAAACAATAGTGGAATCTTTAACACTAGAATTACCGACGATTATAGTGTACTTATTTGCATGGAACAGATTAAATTGTAAATTACATGAAAAAATATTGAACACATAGAAAACAAATCTTTATTTAAACCTTCTGCAAAAAATCATAGTAAATTTTGGAAGCTTAGTAAACTGAATTAATAAGGTTGCCATGAATAATCATCAATCCGTCATTTTGACTGCTCTAGTGTTAAATATAACAGTTTGCAGTAGGAAATTTGTGAAAATGGTATCACTTGATTATCAAGAATCACCTTTCGAGTGCAAAGGGTTAAAACAGAGTAAGAAAAACTAAATGTTAAGATCAAATATATTTTCAAATTAAATATATATTGTTCTGTGTTAAACTGCAAAATTAACAAGAGGCATTATTCATTCATTCGAAATAAGCTCGAAATGATTTCTGTGCGGTTTCTTTTCACGAAAGTACAATAATTCAAATATTGACAACGTTGCATTACTCGAATATTAATTCTAGTCACTGTAAATATGCATCGTCGTGAAATGCGTGTTTAAGTACATACTGCAGTTGTCTCATTCATGAACACATCAAATATGCATAACGGTGCATATTGAACAGAAAATGAGCGAAAAGCAATAGTGGTGAATATAGTTGTTTCATAATTTATAAAGCGTTTCAGCCATTTATTAAATACCGAAACGTTTAGGTATTCATAAAGAGCACACCGATACAGTTTCCCGATAATATAATACTTCACGCACGAATACTCACGGAGCACTAACGTCAGTGCTTCCCATTTTTCTTATTCTGAAAAAATATACAGATCTGTACCAACATACAACCAGCAAAATTTAGAAAATTATTGAAAACAAAAAGTTGTTAAATTACTTATAATTTGCATATCTGAATTGTTTTACTAGACGACAAATGTTTGGTGCCATTATAAAAACTGAAACTGTGAATCGTGTAGGGTTATAAAAAATGTGTCTTCATTCAAGTTTTATCATTTTTTTAATGAATTTCTTTCTGTTTTTCAGCTTTGACCTGATTTATAATTTTTAACGTTTTATTTCATTTTAATTTTTGTGAGCATTCTCACTTCGATAGGATATCAATATTAAATTAACAAAACTTACAAAAAATATGAGTTACCAATATCATAATATTTGAATACATACTGAAAGTATTCTAAATTAAATAACATGACAGACTGTGTCTTTACAATATTCTATAAATTCCTCTTAATAAAATCAGGTAACGTGTGGCCATCTTCCTATCTTTGGCACTAGGAAGGATTAATCAACGACCTTTCTCGCCAATGCTTGAGTCCATCGTTGAGTTTCTGTACAGGGTGACCCAGATTTCAATGTTCAAACTTTGCCAGTGTGATATATATGGCACAAAGTAAGAAAAAAATGTTATCTAAACATAGGTCATATAGAGCTTTATTAAGAGGTTATAACAAAAATTCAGAATAGGAATAGTAATCAACTTGCAGTTACTGCGAGCATTGGCTTCGATAGATCAATAGTATTGTGTTTTTCAGTGTGTTTATGTAAGCTATGTTTAATATCTGAGGTCACCAAACATTGAAACGAATTTTCCATGGCACAAAGTAAGAAAAAAATGTTATCTAAACATAGGTCATATAGAGCTTTATTAAGAGGTTATAACAAAAATTCAGAATAGGAATAGTAATCAACTTGCAGTTACTGCGAGCATTGGCTTCGATAGATCAATAGTATTGTGTTTTTCAGTGTGTTTATGTAAGCTATGTTTAATATCTGAGGTCACCAAACATTGAAACGAATTTTCGTCAATAATAGCTTGTGAGGATCGCAACGAGGGCTGGCGTGTGAATAGATTCAAGCGGAAACGTTTAAACACTAAGAAACAGGTAATTATTTACTTTAGAGGCCTCAACTCCGATTTTAATGATTCTGAAATATGTTATAGAAGAGAGTATTCTGAATAACTTTTTCCTATACATATAACCATCGCTCGGTCTTAGTTTCCGAGATATTTGCAAAATTCCTTTCGTGTTACTACATTGAATTTTTGTTTTAACTTCTTAATAAAGCTCTATATGACCTACAGTGGCTCCAAAAACTATTCGTACACTATATCACAAATAAATTCGTTCAACCCTGAAATTCTGAGTCTGATAGAGGTATTTGATAAAACTTTGTGGGTATGTAGATCGTAATAGTATACGCATGAATTAATCTCATCTTTTCATCTAAATGCTGTTTTAAAGGGGTGAAACCAGCGTTGAAGTTTCTGAGTTTTCTCTCATTTTTTAATGATGCCTTTGTAATGGAACTTGATGAAGCAAACCCTTTCAAATAGAAAATGTTTAATTTTTAATACTCCAAATCGCCCTGTCATAAAAAAAGAACAGAGAAAAGCTTATACTCGAAGCGTGAAAAATCATTGAAACTTTGAAATTCGTTATCCGCCCCATCACAAAATATTTTGCCGCCAAAAAAATTGCTTCACGCAGAACACACCATGCTCTGTACACACATAAAGTTTCATTTAAATCAGAATTTCAGAAGTAGATGAATTTCCTTATAATACAGTGTACGAATACTTTTTGAAGCCACTGTATGTTTACATAACATTTTTTTCTTATTTTGTGTCATAGAATACATTAACAAAGTTTGAACATTAAAAACCTGGGACACCCTGTATATACGAGTTCCGACCTGCCCCTTCCTATTTCTATGTTTAACACATTCACGCCAGTGCCGATTTTCATGTTTTTCGCTGTAAAGGCGACGCTCGAATTCATGCTGCGCTTCATTCGGCGGCGCACGATTGTTGAGATAAAATAAAATAAATACTATCTCTTTTCAATCAATATACGTTAAATTTCAATTATTTAAATTTTCAATTATATGACAATTTTTTCCAGTTATTAAACAATCTATATTTTTGATGGTGAGTGGCGTTTAAACGAATGTTCAAGCGTAACCCACCGGTGATGCTTATCGTAACGTTTACTTCAGTTAGGAAAAATTGAAGTGAACATTAAACGAACATTAAACGCACATAATCTTCAGCATTCAAGACCAAGACTTTTGTCTCAGAAACGACTTTTTAACTTTTAGAAGCAAAATGATTCATGTTCATAATTTTTCCATGAACATATTTTTAATTCAATAATACAATTAATATTTTTATATTATACAACAAAATAGTAACTATAATTATATATATGATTATATGATCATAATGTTGACCAATAACATTTTAACAATCATATTTTGTATGAAACTCCTCGAAACACGGATAAAACTTGACTTTTGGCTCCATTTTTATGGTAGATGATAGGGTGACTATAGTCACCCGTCGTGTATAGGTGGCATCTTGTGGCCGGTGACTATAGTCACCCGTAATAGCGAAAGGGTTAACTACCACAAATAAATCAAAAATACTTTTAAATATTTTTTACTGCATTAATTTCTTTACACCATGGCATTAACGATGGTAATAATGAAAAATTGATAAGTATTGACATTTTTCTAAATTATGTATTTCTATCAATTTGAGCGCGCCGGTCACCGGGGACCCCCACGGCGCCACCGCCAAATTGAGTGCCGGCCACCGATGACCCCCATGCCATTCAACGTGTTAAAGATGACTTAGAATGAATAAGACGACTCAAATATGGAATAGAAAAATAGTAATATATTCTAATATTGTTTTTTTGTGTGGTAACGTTCAAAACACTGTAGTTTGCAGCTATTGCATCAGCAATTGCGAAAAACTCCGGGTCGAGGTAGTTAACAATGATACAAAACGAGAAATGCGTTGCTAAAATCAAAATGAGAAATCTCCCCGATCGGTCGGCTAAGTGTTAAGAAAATGGTTATTGTACGAAAAAGGCACCGAATTAATTTGCACACCTAATATTTAAGTCTGATTAATCTCACACTTAACCCGTTGCCGCAAATGACGTCTATAGCCGTCCGATCTTTGGCGATATGTAGGCAAATGACGGCTATAGCCGTCATGCACATTTTAATCAATGAAAAAAAGAACAGCGTTAGTACGAAGTGTACTAACACATACATTTGTTAATTATTGAGTAACACATCTAGAAAAAAAGTTATAGCATGCCAGACAGCATATTAATTGTTCTTTTATGCGGTTATTATTATACTATTTTATAAGCAAAATAAATTACAAATGATAATTTTGTTTCAAACTGATTTTCTTGTGTTAAGATTACACCTATTTACTCCCTTTTATTCATAGGAATCATTTTGAATTAGTAAAGCAAATGCTGTATAGTCGTCACGACGGTCATGGCCGTCATTTGCTCTGGGAAGAGAAAAAATGACATGATGAGCAAATGACGGTTATAGCCGTCGAGAGTTTTCTTTGGAAAAACTGTAGCCAAATGTGATAATTTTCACTTCCAAACATGCAACTTACACTTGATTCCATCTGGCAGTCATAAACAATTGAAAAGAAAGTGTGTTTCTGAGCACGAGCATCAAATTAAAAGCATGCGACAACGGATTAATTTCTATATTGAATCGTTCTGCATTTATGTCGCTGTCGCGAATAAATGATTCTGTAACTGTTGTACGATAGTTACCATTTGTTTATGTGGTTCGTCGACCGCGACTCAATTCACAAAAAATCACCGGCTGATCGATCGACGATTAGTAAAATCAGAATCACGATTGTATGTCCCACGAAGATCTCCGTTTGAATGTTCCATTGAATTACATGTACAATCGGTATCCATTATATGCAAATTGCCGCGTGAAAGAGGTCTAAACTGATCGCATCTGAACCGATCCGCGACTCTAGATATGAATAGTCATATGTTTTTTCCTACAACAATGTTTGTTCGAGCCTGATCGTGTAGCAAATGTTTCGTGCTTAACCGGATGATATAAATCAGCCTTTAGTTAAAACCAAGCTTAAAGAAAAAGAGGATCGCGAAAAATTTGTTACTTATAGGAAACTGACCCGCGATCGAAAGTCGTTAAAGTTTAGAAGTATGTTAACCCTTAGCGAACGAATGCCACCATATTTGCGACATTATAAATATTTAAAAAAAATCGAATGCCACCGTACAGTCGGCATAACCTGATATTTCAAGAGGTATGTGCTTGTGCACGTTAAAACTAAGGGCGATCGGCAATTATAAAGGCGATTGAAAAATTTCATATTATTCTTACAAGTACGAAAAAAGATTTCGCTATTTGCTCGGATAGAAAAACGCCGAGAGAAAGGCGGGAAACACGTAATTATTGCGATAATTGTACTAAGATACCTGGTATTCACATAGGGAACTGTTGGGATAAGTACCACACTCAAAAAAAATATAAGCAATTTTGTATAAATACATAATAAATCTATAAAAAAATAAATTTATAAATGTATACAAACCTATACATTACATAAGTACATATGTACATCTATTTGTTTATTTCAACTCCTATTATTTTTCTGTAATTTTCACTTCAGTATCCTTTTGTATGGACATCATACATCTGTTCGTATACTTATTATCACTGAAAATTTCCATAAAATCCAATAAAACGATATTAATTATGCACTTTTTCTCGTTCTGGATATAAAGCAATTAATTTCTTAAAAATCCGTCGATCTACTGGGCATTGTTCTACAAAAATGCGTTCGTTCGTTAAGGGTTAATTGTTGGTGAAAGTGATATGGTTGGAAAGTACCACAATTGTTTAACACTAGGATTACGGGACCCGTCAATTTGACGGGTTTTGGACTTCATGAGCAAAATTTGCAAAAATAATTACTATTATTCCTAGCAATTTTAGCTAACTTTTATTGATAGAGCGATACAAATATAGCCAAATCTATTTCCCTCTTAATTCTGCAATTTCAAATTCTATTCGATGTATACCTTATTTCTTAGTATATGTATATTGGGAATAAGTATACAAAAAATGTCCGTAAATCTAGTGTTAAACACCATTTGTTTGATTTTTACACTTCCTCATGTAACGTGATTATAGATCATTAAAAAAAAAGATAGTAATTTTGTATCATTTTTTTTTTCTGAAATTGACAGTAAAATGGTTATTTTTCGTACTATGTAAAGAAAAATTTATCCTCGTTCGTAATTCTAATTTGTAAGCGTAAACTGATGGATGAGAACCTTTGATGGCACACCGGCTGATAATCACTGGATTAATCTATTATATTTTATGAGCGATGGCCCTACAACTCAGTGTCGAAATGGCACCGTGCTTTATCTCGTATAATAGTTACCATTGTGTTATATACAAGACCTATAATTTTAGTGAAACTGTCCGTGACAAAAGTCCTGCGAATGAAATTGACGGTACTCTGAAAAGTGTTTTGAATGATAATATTGTCACGGGTATTTCCCTCGGATTAGAAACTCAGATGATATTTCGACCCTATCGTGGAAACTCTCTTAAGAATAGCTCAGAGGATAGGGTTTGAAAATGGTAACGCCTCACTTTGTGGTCAAAACGATAACTGAACTGTTCTTTATTGTGACGCTCTTTTATATAATACAATATTCGAGTAGTGGGGGTAATAAAAAGTCATGTGGTCCGCAGGATGTTCCTGGATAATGAAAAGTCATCTGGACCGCAGAATATTAATAATACAATCTGGCCCTGATAAACAAGGACCTCTTTACAGCCAAATGTTTCTAGATAGTAAGAGTTATTTGGTTTGTCGGATGTTCCTTAGTAGTAGAAGTCATCTGGACCGCAGAATGTTAACATAATCTGGCCCTGATAAACAGGAGGATGGGGCCTCTTCACAGCCAGATGTTTTTGGGTAGATAAGTGTCTTCACACTCCTCTTCCTAGCTTGGTCTTCACTCCTGGGAAGCGTATGATTTCTGTATTTACTTCTATCGGCAGGTATTCGTCAGAGTCATCGGTGTGTACCTCTTGTATGACTGAGTCGAATGAAACTCTTCTTTCTGGGGTTGATTGTCTGGCTATGTAGGTTATTCGTGGTTCGTTTACATTGGTATTTTCGTTACAAAGTAGCTTAATACAAATATTTTTTGGTATAAATTTCGATAAACATGAAAATACTCCTAGTTTTTTGAAGGTATACAAAGTTATAAGTCCTAATGCTATATATCCCGCGTATTGTAAAATGTTGTATATAGTTTCTTTAGTGGATAGTATGCGTAGCGATATTGTTAGTTCTTATTTCTAAACTGTGATACTCTGTGTTTTTACAAGTTTCAATGTTATGTGTGCAGAAATCGTGTAGATTAGTATTAAATAAATGTATGTTTTCCATGTCTAAGGTTAATTCGTTAATTTTAAATACTAGATTAATTCTAATTTCGTTGGTATACGTATATGTTGTGCCTAGGTCTTCCGTTATAATCTGGGTATAATTAATAGGTCGCAAGTTAATATTTCTTCCAACTCCTATTCTTATCACCTGGAATAATATGGTTTTAGTCTGTTACCGTGTATGTTGACTAGTTTGTGATCTATACTAATCGTATAATTAGGTGTATTAACATTTTCAATCATATATGGTCCTAACCATTCATCTGATAATTTGTGCTGCTTACTTTCATTATGCAATAAAACTAGGTCACCTACTTTATATAAGCTTTTAATCTTTATTCTTTTGTCTTGTTCCTTTTTATACTTCGCTTTATTTTTATTTATTATTCTCTTTGCATTATTTAAGTACTCTTGATGCCGTAGCTTCCAAAGTTTAATTAATTCGTTTTTTGATAAACTAGTAGTAGTAGAAACAGACGAAGGTAAATTAGCCTCTCTACCAAAAGTAAGTTCGAACGGCGTGTACCCTGTTCCCGAATGAACTGAGGTGTTATATGCCATTGAAATGTAGTTCAAATGATTATCCCATTCGGTTTCATTTTGTTTTATGTTAGTTTTGATCATATCTTTGATCATCGCGTGAGTTCTTTCAAGAGCTCCATTTGATTGCGGGTGGAAGCTAGTCGTCTTTATATGTTTAATCTGGAATAGTTCTTCCAATTCTTGCATAAGTTTGCAAACAAAATTTTGTCCTTGATCGGTTAATATGTGTTTTGGAGAGGAGAAAATATAAATGTAGTGTTTCATCAGGGCTTCTATTATAGTGCTAGCTTTTTGGTCTGGTAATGGGATAAGAAGGAGATATTTAGTAAGGCAATCTTGTATCGATAGGATAAAGGAATTTTTTTGTTTAGTCAAAGTCAGTGGTCCAAAAATATCCATGCTAATCTTATCATTTGGATTTTCGGGTGTATCTGGAATTTTAGCTTCTTCTAACGGTCTGACTCTAGTCAATTTGTATTTTTGGCATATGCCGCATTTTTTTATGTAATTAGCAATGTCATTGTCCATATTTTTCCAATAGAATCTAGATCTTATTCGGTCAATGGTTTTATTCTCGCCTTGATGCTGTTGTAAGTCATGATTTTCTTTTAGGATAGTTTGTATTTCTTCAGGGGTTAATTCTTTTACTGGGTAGTTAGCAAATTTAAGAGTTTTGTCGGGATAATCTTTCATAAGAAATCTAAGCATGAGCTGAATATTTACTAATTCTAAATTAGGAAAGGTGTGCCTAACTCCAAATTTTATACTGTTATTATTTTGTTGGAGCGCCATTAAATCATGCAATCTTAATAGCCAAATCTTCTCATCGTATTTGCCTAGTGTGTTATAGGATAATTGTTCCCAATGTGGTTTGTTAGCTTCCAATTTTAAGGGAAAGGATGTTGGATTGGATTTCCAGTCTGTGTATTGTTCGTGCAGTTCCTGTTCATTGTCTATCATTGTGTCAGTCATTTCTGAATTGGTAACCGAGAGTACGTCTAAGAGTTCGTCGTCCGGTAGTGCGTCTTCTAAGTTTTCTGGTTTAACTACAGTTTTGATTTTTAATTTAACTGGTTTATTCTCTATTATTTTTAATGGGTACATTCTAGATAAGGCGTCTGCTACGGTATTATCTTTACCTTTTTTATATTCAATGTCGTAGTCGTACTCTTCCAACCTGAGTCTCCACCTCATTAGTCGAGAAGAGGGATCCCTAACGTTATGTAACCATTTCAAAGCTTGATGATCTGTCTGAATTATGAATTTACGTCCTAATAAATACTGTCTTAGTCTTTTGATTGCCCAAACAATAGCTAATAACTCCTTTTCAGTCGTGGTGTAATTTTTCTCTGCTGCATTCAGTGTTCTCGATATATAATTACAAGGATGTCCGTCTTGTGAAAGTACACCGCCTAAACCTTCGTTACTAGCGTCTGTAGTCAGTGTAAATGTCTTGTTGAAGTCAGGGTAGCAAAGTATGGGTTGTTCGCAAAGCTTATTCTTTAGAGTATCAAAAGCGTTTTGTTGATCATTAGTCCATCTGTAGGGTTCGTTCTTTTGGGTTAGAATCGTTAGTGGTTTAGCAATTTTAGCGAAATTTCTTATAAATTTACGGTAATATCCGGCTAGGCCTAGAAAGCTTTTGATTTTTGTTACAGTAGTAGGAATAGGAAATTCTCTAATAGCTTTTAATTTCTTAGGGTTTGGTTTGATGCCTTCTGATGTTACCATATGTCCCAAATATTCGAGTTCGGGTTTTAAAAATTCGCACTTGTCTGCTTGTATCTTTAATCCTGTATCTCTTAATCTTTGAAATATTATAGCTAGGTTCCTATTGTGTTCTTCGATTGTACTTCCGAATATTATGATGTCGTCTAAATAAACGAAACAATGTCTGTCGATCAGTCCTCTTAAAGCTGTATCCATCATTCTTTGAAATGTCGCGGGCGCGTTCTTTAATCCAAATGGCATGCGTCTGTACTGAAAGTGTCCGTCAGGTGTACTAAATGCTGTGTATTTTTTATGTAGGGGATTCATTGGTATTTGGTGAAAGCCTGAGGATAAGTCTAGGGCACTGAAGAATTTCGCGTTGCCTAAATGAGTTAGTATTTCGTCTGAGTTAGGGAGTGGATATGCGTCTTGGTCAGTGATTTCGTTTAATTTTCGAAAATCAATTACAATTCTCCATTTCTGTTTTCCTGAACCATCGAGTTTCTTCGGCACCACCCATACAGGTGCGTTGTATGGAGAGTCGGAGTTCTCAATGATTTCCTTTTCTAACATTTCTCCAATTTGTTTCTTTATTTCGATTTTATGGCATTCTGGAGGTTTGTAAGATTTTACGTTAATTGGTTTGTCTGTTTTTACAAAGATGCTATGTTCTGTCAGGGATGTACAAGGTAAGGGATCTTGATCTAAGGAGAAAATCATGTGATAACTACTAATTATTTTTCCAATCGACTCTCTAATTTGTGGCTCTATATGATTCAATCGTAATTTTTGAAATACTTCATTAATTCTAATTTGATCATCGGATTGTAATTCAATATTATTATCAATTTCTATTTCTTGCTCACCGTTATTAATAAAACAAAGCCGAGTGGGTTCATTGTTGATTGAAATGATTTGCTCTTTTGCTTCCCCTGGTTGAATCTTACTTCGGGTAGAGGTTGTCTGTAATTTGATTTCAAGATCGTTTAATTTTAATGTATTGTTAGTTAGAGTGTAATTGTATTGCTGTAAGAATGGTAATCCTATAATGCCGTCTTCTATTAAAGGAAAGTTATCTTCAACTATTACAAAGTTATGTCTGATTGTACCGTTGTTATGTGTAAATGTTAGTAAATCCTGACTCTTAAAAATTTGTGAACCGATTTGAATTTCTTTAGGAGTTTGGACTTTTAATAATTCTGAAACCAGTCCTCGTTTAATGATGCTTGTTCCGGCTCCTGTGTCGACGAGATATTTTCCTGGTCCTTTTGTCTTTGGAAATCTTGTAACGATATGCTGTAGTTCTCCTGGGCTGTAGTGGATTCTTGTGGGTAGCTGTCTTCTTCCGTTACTATCTCCGTATAATGTATCCTTGGTGGTGGTAGTTTTCCTGTTTGTTGATAGGGAAAATTTTGTCGCTTCAACAAGTAACACTGATTTTTTTCGTGTCCTATTTTTTGACAATGTTCACACTTCTTAGGTTGGGGTAATTTTGCACTAAGAGGGTTTGGTCTAAGGTTAGGATTTATTGATGGTCTAGGAGGTAGAGGATTAGGAATGGGATTAGACTGTATTTTCCGGAAGGGTTGTCTTCTTTCGGTTTCCTTTAACCAAATTTCTAAGTTTAATGCCTCTTGTTGCGCCGCTGCCAGTGTCTTCGGTTTCATCGGTAATATGAGCTGTGCCAGTTCTCTTTTCATATTGAGAATGTAAAAGCGGATGGCTTCTTCAATTTCTTCTTCCAAAGCTAAGTTTCTTGCGATACGATTGGGGTGTTTGGCTTGCACTGCATATTCTAGTTCGGATAAAGCTCGTTTGAATCTTGTGGTGTAACTCTGAACAGTTTCCATGGGGCCTTGGTGTATACTTTGCATGCGGGAGCGACTCCCACTAACCGTTGATGGTGTTGACAGTTGAGTACGTAACGCATTGTATAGTTCCTCATAGTTTGATATTTGGCAAAATCGAATGGCTTGCTTCGCCTGATCAACTATTTTTTCAGTAATGATCATGCGTAGCAACATTGTCGTATCGTTCGTTCTGCTCTTTGCAAATCTGACGCTTTTAATAAATTCTTCTACTCCAGTATCGTTAACACCATTTAGAATTTCGACACTGCGTAGAGCCTTACTTGGATCAGTCAGTTGAATTCCAGCTGTGTTTCCCATGATCGGAGCAGATGGTATCTGGTAGGCAGAAGGTGGTTGCGGCTGGTTGATTTCTGTTTGGTGTCTGGTCATTTCAGTAACGTCGGAGTCGTCGTCCGTCATCACGGATTCAGTATGCACTACACTCGTTCGAGTGGTAATATTCAGTAGTGATGCGAGGTTTTGTAATTCTTTCTGTTGCTCGGTGATACGTTTATCTATTTTTGCGATGGTAGCGTTAATTTCTTCGCGGAATTTACGATGATTGTCAGCCATACGGTCGACTCTTTCATTTAGTTTCACGGAGTTATCTTGTAACGTGCCGATTTGATTTAATATGGTAGACTGAGTCATGTTGATTCTTTCCAACAATTCAGCAATATTAATTTCTTGATTTTTTGGCATGATTACCTGGTTCTTTTCCTTGCGTTCCCTCGTAGGTGTGGCTCACGTAGTCCCAATGATCCGGTTGTCCGTAGAAATCGGAGATTGTTTCCCTCGAGGAGTAGCACTTATTGGTTCCTGGGAGGATCGCCAAAATTGTCACGGGAATTTCCCTCGGATTAGAAACTCAGATGATATTTCGACCCTATCGTGGAAACTCTCGTAAGAATAGCTCAGAGGATAGGGTTTGAAAATGGTAACGCCTCACTTTGTGGTCAAAACGGTAACTGAACTGTTCTTTATTGTGACGCTCTTTTATATAATACAATATTCGAGTAGTGGGGGTAATAAATGTCATGTGGTCCGCAGGATGTTCCTGGATGATGAAAAGTCATCTGGACCGCAGAATATTAATAATACAATCTGGCCCTGATAAACAAGGACCTCTTTACAGCCAGATGTTTCTAGATAATAAGAGTTATTTGGTTTGTCGGATGTTCCTTAGTAGTAGAAGTCATCTGGACCGCAGAATGTTAACATAATCTGGCCCTGATAAACAGGAGGATGGGGCCTCTTCACAGCCAGATGTTTTTGGGTAGATAAGTGTCTTCACAATATGAAGTTGTTGGTATTTTTGATACACAATAAACTTTGTATGTAAAAGCGTTTATTAGAACGAAGTAATTTTACATTTTGGAATCCACAATTTTACCACTGTCAAACCGAGAAGAACAAGTGCCAGAAGATGAAACACATAACAGTTTCGCGATATGATTACGTGACTATGTTGGCTATTAGTTTGGCAACTAAATCAAAAAATATCTCGATTGATCCGTCTTCCTATTGAAACTCGACAAGGATATTCAGCCGAAATGGAGAACACTCGAACGTATAAAATACTTGTATGTTTATATTTAAATAACCAATAAATATACATACGTATAAACCAGGCCTGTTTGCGAATTAGGCATAATTGATTCGAAAATCGTATAAAAACTTAATCCATAACTTTTAAAATACCATAAGTCCATCGAGCAACATATTCAGAAAAGCAATTTGTTTTTGTTCGATCTTCTGCTTTCTTGTAAACTTTAGTGACTTTCTTTGCAAATATTGCTTATTACATACCTTAGGAATGAGTTCTGTTACATTACATTAAATTATATGGAATAAATCTAAGTGAACAAAAGACAGTTATACAATTAATTATTATTATACATATTATTATTAATAATAATAATTATTATTATTATATATATATTATTATACAGGGTGTTCGGACAGCCCTGGGCTTAAATTGAAAGAGTAACTCCCTGAGACATTCTAAGACGAAAATCAAGAGTAACGATTTTGCGTTTGAGGCTTTGTTTGCGAGTTATAACTAGTTAAAGATATCGTTTAATCCGGACCGTTCGACGCTTGAGCATCATTGTGGACTCAGCGACGTTACCGACCGAGTTGCTTCGGTTACCCGCTCTCAAGAGTCGAACGGTCCGGATTAAACGATATCTTTAACTAGTTATAACTCGTAAACAAAGCCTCAAAAGCAAAATCGTTACTCTTGATTTTCGTCTTAGAATGTCTCAGGGAGTTACTCTTTCAATTTAAGCCCAGGGCTGTCCGAACACCCTGTATATATTATTATTAATTGTATAACTGTTCTATTGTATAACTAATAATAGTTTAATATTTCTTTATAGTATGCATACGATATCGTTCAGAAACGTGTTACCTTCGTATAATGGAACAAAAGGAATAAAACTTACAAACGAAGCATGCGAAAAGCCGATTAATAGGCTCCTGGTTGGTAAAGTGTTAACATCTATACCTTTATTCTTTTTCTTAAGACTTCTCAATCAAGTTCCAAACCTTTCATTCACCTGTAGAACACATTCAAGCTTCTTCAGTATCATATTATCATAAGGATTCAAATCTATAATAGAATTCCGGGCTTGCCGGGATAAGCCGACCGCTCAATTAGCTGCGCGCGACAGAACGGCGCTTCGTGTGAAGGCATATAACATCGTTAATTTTTCGAATTCTGTTAAATCCCTTTGGGAACAAGTTTTTAACATATTAAAGTTTAAGAAAATGCAAAAAAAAAAATTCGATTTTTTCAATCCGTCACAGTAGAATAGCCCCTTAAGTGTTAAGACGTTCAAAACAGTTCTTGGCTCAGTCTACATGACTTTTCCCATGCGAACCCCTACCAGACTTTTAAGAAAATGCAAAAAAGAAATTCGATTTCTTCAATCGGTCACAGTAGAATGGCCCCTTAATTAAACATAAATTAATCGTTATAAACTGGAGTAAGAGTGCATTTGGAGGTTCTTTTTTCTTGCCAGTGGTAAACACTTCATGCCATCGTTGTTTATTACGTGATTTGGCGAAGGTTAAGCTGCAGGCTAACCACTTCTTCTCGTCTTTCGAGTTGTTGAACCAACCTCATCCCGAGTTACTCTTAGCCGGTGAGTACACTTCCCCCGTTTCTTCCTCGTTGCCACTCAGTGCTATTACTTTTCCCCTAATATCACGAAATGAGTGCAATCTGGATCTCTGCTCCAGTGGCCGACAGAGCCCTCCGATTCTCCGGCACACGGCCGAGTAATCAGACCAGCAAAGGACCCGTGGTGGATTTCCCGTTTTAAAGGTGCAAATATAACGCTTTGACGGCGAGCGTCATGTCGTAAATTCGCCGTAAACCCAATCTTCGGGATTTCTTCGTGCCTCGAGCAGAGCCGGTGTTACCTGACGCGCATAAACGGCGTTCTTTGTGCTTCTTTCCTTTGAATTTCATCCTATACTATTTGCAAGGAGACTTACGGTGTAACGATAAATCGAGGTGGTAATTTTCTGTTTGATGAAACGTGACAGTCCAATATGTAGTTAGCGCAGAAAATTAAGACGTGAGAATCTATCGTGCAGAAACAAAGGAAACTTGTAACATGCTTTAACGCTTCGTTAAAGGGCAGTTTTTAACCCTATGGCCTATAACCACGACTCTGACTCGTGGTAAAGAATTTGTGTCATAAACAAGAGCCACGAGTCAGACTCGTGGTGTGGAATTTGTGTCATAAACAAAAGCCACGAGTCAGACTCGTGGTGTGAAATTTGTGCATAAGATGCCGCGTATTATTATTAGGACAAGCGATTGGAGTTATACCACATCAAATATTTTTCCTTTGATTATGATTACTCTCTAGACGTCTTAAAATTACTGTTTGTACCTAAACATTGTTTATTATTTCACAATTCCTTTCGTTGCACTGAAATATATACATATGTCATGAAAAGTATACATTTTACGCCAGTTCAGGTACACGGCTGAACAGTTGAATGCCACGGCGCGCGACTGACTTTCTTGTTTACTATAGTTTGCGCAATTGGCAAAAATCGTGTAGGCCAGGGGGTTAAAAAACAGTATCCTACGTCACCGGTTTTTTTTTTCATGGAATAATCGTCTAACTAAGTTTATACGAAATAAAAATACTATGAGTGTTGGTTTTATGGGTATGAGAGGAAGTGTGAATTTGATGTATGCGAGTCCTTTGTCTAGTGTATCGTTAGATAGTTTATGGCGCATATATTCTAAAGTGAGTGTCGTATCTAGTATGTTTTGTATTGTGTATACAAGAAGTGTCCAGAGCCGAAATGAGTCAGTTGAAGTCAGAGAATCCGAAGAACGAGTTGAAAAGAGCACAGCAGAGAGAACGAGTCATAGAGGATAAAAGAAACGAATTTTAAAAATCAAATATATTTTCAAATTAAATATATATTGTTGTGTGTTAAATTGTAAAATTAACAAGAGACGTTATTCATCCCATTCTACCCACAAATACCTAATAAACTAATACACTTATATCATTCAATTTATTTTATAAAATGTAAGCTTTTCGGTAATAGAAGTAAATGGCTTTTATTACCATTACAATTTAATTTTGTACATGCGAATATGGTTGAGAGATAGCCTTTATTGCTAGTTACATTTTATTCGCTGTATAAATATTTTTAATACAAGAAAAATAAAACTGTTTTGTGGATAAAAGTAGCCTAATATAATATTGCCTAATTGATGGGAATTAGTAAAAATTTTTAACACGTTCGTCGCCACGTCACTCAAATGTGGGTGATGCTCTTTTTCTTAACCCTTTCGCTACGAGCGTCGCCTATAGGCGACATCCACGCGACGACCTGTGTGTTCGAGTGCCGACTTTTAGAATTTACCATTCTGAATTAAATTACTATGAATTATAATTCGATGTCTAACTATCCAAAATTGTATTTTTATTTATAATAATAGCAAAATTTAGAATTTTAATTTGACATATCAATTACCCTAAATTATATTTTTATTTATAATAATTGCAAAATCTCCAAATATGTTACTACTGGTCATCTAAAAATGTCGTTGTGTAATACTTATTGAAAAAGACGATCCGGAGAATGACAAGGCTGCACCGAAAGATGTAAGTCCGAACATCAGTTTACCGAAGCGCAACGTGTACACTTTTCGGCGCAGTGCTCCGTACAGCGGAGTCACTCGGACGGAGCGCGCTGCCGTAGCGAAAGGGTTAAAGTCAACACGTTCCCTGCCGGACATTTTTGTAAAGACTTTCCGTTCAGGCCAGCGTGGGGCGTATACGCCCCACATTTTTTTTTATGGTTGACACAAGCATGTTTTTGTGGTATAATACACAATATTTCAGTAATTTAAAACCACAAATTTAAAAGAAAGGCATATCTCTTTATAAATTTAAACCAGAAAAGCAATCATTTTTAGTTTATTTAACAAAATATTGTTAAAAGTATGCCTTCTTTTAAAGGCTTTTTTCCGGCGTGGGAGGAAATTTTACGTGCGGCAGGGAACGTGTTAAGTAGGATTTTAAATTGAAATTTTGAAAGGAATTCAATGGAATAAGTA
This sequence comes from Tetrapedia diversipes, assembly GCA_033822845.1. Classification (NCBI taxonomy): domain Eukaryota; kingdom Metazoa; phylum Arthropoda; class Insecta; order Hymenoptera; family Apidae; genus Tetrapedia; species Tetrapedia diversipes. The sequence goes on from JAOPTO010000918.1 coordinate 111,187, forward strand.
TTGAAGTATAATATATATAAATATAAAATATATAAAATAAAAATAAAAAGTTAAAATTTTTGCTGTTTTTATATTTTTTTACCTCAGTTTTCTATGCAATCGGATTTGGGCCCAGCAGGAAACTCAGCCGAATCACGTTGGGCGACAAACGTGTTAATAAGAGATTGATGTTTTCATAGTCTACAAATACGAGTGGGAGTAACTATTTGTTTTGTATTTTATTCTGCTCTTTTATTTCTGATTAATTATTTTATGCGCAAATATATCGTTTAACCCTTTTAGCACCGAAAGACGATATATCGTTGCGTACGCCATGGCGCCTATTTGCAATCGCGAGAGAGCTCTATCTCGAAATAAATTTATAAACTGTTATAAACGTTTCAATTTTTTCTTTTATTCCGTAATATGCTTCTTGTTGAATCTTGTAAATATCATTCTTACTTCCGTTTTTATGAGCTGTTTCTCAAACCTTAGCAAATTCGTTAAATTTGCCTGGTACTAAAAGGGTTAAGTGCACAAAAACGTATATCGTTCCATTTCACCCACAATTTCTTTTTACCCCACAGTTATCTGGAATTTTCCTCGTTAACCTGCAACGATCCGATGTATACACTTAATGATCCATACGAGAAGCATTTGTGTACGAAATAAATAAACATGCTCAGAACCCATGAATCCTCTAGCTACGTGTTGCCGGCGGTTGTACAGTTTCGATCGAGCTCGTGAATTTTCCTGCAGATCGTGTGTCTCGATGAAGTGATCTATTGTTCTCTGAACTCGATTCTCGTTTCGGGTGTCGAACTTTCCACGTTTCCTCCGCCATTGCCGTTGTTACACACACGTTTTCGCCTTTCTTCCACCTTCACCCTCTTCCTTCTGTTCTCCGCCAATCTGTTTCTCTTTTTGTCTCCTCCCCGTTCCTTCGCTACTTCTCATCCCTCTTCCATTCGTATTTCTCCATCTTTCGCGTAGTTCTTTAGCAGATAGCAGGGTGCAGCGGACCGTGATGGAGGATATCCTTCAGCTGAGAAAATTGCCCCGGACTCGTCACAGGAAACACAGGCAACACTTGAGAACAAAGAGCGAAAGGAAAACGCGGAAACAAGAAGGAAGCGGAGAACTGAAGGGTGGTCAAAGGGGTAGCATGTGGAAGAAAGGAGGGACGGAGAATTTCTCTCGTTATCCAACAACAGCGTTGGAACGTATAGCGTATCATAAATTTGTTCACGAGTTCTCGACATGGTTCTTTTTTTAAAAATCGCAATCAGACGTTTCATTGTAATAGTACAAATATAGGGTGCAGTAAGTATAAATAATTGGCATAAATAAATAGGTTAACGAACATCTTTGTGCTTCAAGGAAACTGTTTTCTCTTTCAAAACGCTCCTCGCACGTCAACTTGACGTGTGAGTAGTTGGTGTAAAAAAATGAGATTCAACAACAGCGCAACAGACTTCTCTTTCAACTAACCTTTCAACTTAGGACTGAATTTTCGACTGACTGCTGATGTCGTTACCACCAACCGTCTCTTGCATTGTTAATACTCGCTGATTGGTCCTTCCAAATTCGGAAAAATACCAATTAGCGAGCCTAAGTTTGGCTAAGCACTCTTCTTTGAGCCCTTAATTCGTTCATAAAGGAGGGGTTTTGCGATGTTAGTTGCGAGGGTGGTGGTGGCGAGTAGCGACGACGAGAAATTCCTCCAGGTTCTGACATTCGGTATTTTACTGTTACAAATTACTTTTACCGTTGTCAAACCAATATCTGCTATGTGCATTTTTTGGAGAATTCCACATTTTGACTATTATAACTAGTTTATTAACCAGATTTTTGTATAAAAAGACTGCTACGTGACTCTAAGCATTATACGGTAAACTGTGGTCGTTAAAAAATAATATTTCCTCAACGCAGGCGTCTTCCTCGAGAATTTGGAAATAACTCGATCTAAGTTCCATCAGTTACAGGAACTTAAATCGTGTATCTTGTAATTATTTAAAGTATAGATCTAATTAATACCTGTTTTTTTTCATTCAACAACAATAAAATACTAATGTAAATTAGCCATGTGTTTTTAGTAATAATTAACAATTTATAATCTACTATGTGCACAAATTACTCTAATTTGATAATAATAAATAAATTATTACATTTGAGTACCTAAAAATCAAATAAAATAACGTATAACACGTATTACTTTAATTTAAATTAGTTTTCAAAAAGTTTCATATAAAATTTTACAGAACGTTTCTATTCAATATCTCAAAGTTATACTTTTTGCACATGGCAGATATTGGTTTAACAACGACGAAATGTATGTCAGAACTCTTCAGACCTTCCCCGTTATGACACGTCCTCGGCTATTGAGGACGAGAGAAGCAAAATTCTAAACACTCGAAGTTTAAAACTGCACTTTCTCCCGCCAGGTCATAAACAAATCTTTTAACTACATACCAATAAAATGAAATCCTAAACTCAAAAAATAGTGTTCGTTCCACGTCTGTGTCATAAACTATGTAGCTGGTAATACGACGATGCATTATATATCTCAAATAGGGATCTCTAAAAGGAAGATGGATTATTTGATAGATGTTTAACTCCTGTAAGTAAATATGATCCAAACTGTCTGATTTTACTTTAATATGAAAAATGTCACCAATGTATTCAAACAATTAAAAAAAGAAAAAATGAAAAACTGTTACGAGGACTGGCAGTGATTGACAATCTCGCCATCTATCAGAAGCCAATATACGCAACCTGGTGACAAAAATAGGAACCTTTTGTCCCTTTCGTTTTTCATTTCCGTTCTTCTACATTATAGTTAGTCGATCAGGGGTTGTCATAGCAGTCAGAGTATTAGAAAGTACTGGGATTTTTAGGTTTAGTTTAATAATTGCTGCTAGGAATTCACAATATTCACGGTGTACGAATTCTTCTAGGAATTCACGGCGTACAGAACGGGAACAAGGATCCTGAGTACAGGACACAAAACATTCGTACAAAAACAGTCACGTGATAATAATTACAACTAGGTATCTAGTTTGCATACTAGATGTAGCGATTATGTCTATTTCCTATAGAAAACGTCATTTATTTTATGTTCAATATTTTATTCAAAATATACAATGGCTCCAAAAAGTATTCGTACACTATGTCACAAATAAATTTGTTTTACCCTGAAATTCTGAGTCTGATAGAAGTATTTGATAAAACCTTGTGGATATGTAGATCGTAATAGTATACGTATGAATTAATCTCCTCTTTTCATCTAAATTCCATTTTAAAGGGGTGAAACCAGCGTTGAAGTTTCTAAGCTTTCTCTCATTTTTTAAAGATAACTTTGTAATGATATTTGAGCCGTTTATTTTTAAAGTTGCCTAAGTCCATTTTTCAAAAAAATCGAGTTAGCTACCTTAATAGTTACATTTTTACATGATATTTTCATTATGAAGAAGATTGTTACTAATACATTTAAAATTATTAAGATTTTGTAACACGAAAATTTGCTGGTCAATGAAGTGATCAAAAAGTTTATTTTGAAAGTGGCTTAACTCCATTCTTGGTAAGAAAATGCATATTATTCACATAATAATTGTCATTATTTTAATAGAAACTGTAATAGGAAAAATAATTTACTGTTTATCTCTCAAGATTATTATACTATCATCAAAAAGTACCATAGAAGTAATAAGCTTTATTCTAAATAAAATGAAACAAGATTTTTTATCAACAAAATTATTAGAACAATTTTTAAAAGGGTAAAGAATTCTAACGGAGAATCAATAAACTGGTTAAAAATATGTTGGATGCGTTTTGTGAGAAAATTTGACATATAAAATTTTCTATAAGACATCAATGAATGAGAATGAAAATTTTAAAGTCTTAAATTTATTACGACGTCGGAGTAGACCAAGAAAATTCGAAAATATTGTATTGATACCACTTTATAAAAAAATAAGACAAATTACAACAGCGAAATTCAAGGACGTAATAGACCTGTATACCACCGGAACATCATAACTTCTTCAAATCTCTTTCACATACACAAAATGTAGGTGAGCAGTAAACTGTTTTGTAATTTATTTAGTTAACAAATGTTCTGAACTGTATACATATTATTTTTACAGTGTTGTAAAGATATACAAAATAAATTGAGTATTGTTTTTTTCAATTTGAAGCATCTTAAATTATGTTGAATGGACTTGGGCACCTTCAAATTTTATAATGAATCTGGATGTTAATTTTTAAAGTGGCCTAACTCCATTCTTGATAAGAAAACGTATATTATTCACTTAATAATTGCCACTACTTTAATAGAAACTATAAATTTAACACCCTTAGATACACTTAAACAGTATGACTCATTAGTATCCTATACGTATATTTTTAAATTCATTGAAACGCAAACCCTTAAATATCTAGATTTGAAGATAAATGGAGTTAGGCCACTTTCAAAATAAACGGCTCATTTAATGAAGCAAAACCTTTCGAATAGAAAATATTTAATTTTTAATACTCTATCACCCTATCATAAAAAAGTACCCAGAAAAGCTTGTATTTAAATTATGAACAATCACTGAAACTTTGATATTTGTTATCAGCTCCCTTAATCCTTTAACCTATAATTACGGGCATAGCCCATAGTAGATGATCGGACCAAATATAAATATTAGTGATGGAGCCCTCCTAAAGTAATAAATATTTGTGGAATATTTGATAAGTAATTACAACCTGATGGAATAATTGTAGTAGATGCAAGTACTACACAAAGTTTATTTATACAAAAATCAGTAATACAAAATTAATAATTTGTAATGGTGTGATATAAGTCGTGCGAATGGCTCGAAGGCTGCGAGAACTCCTTTACGGTTTCAGCCTAAAATTCTCGAACGTAAATCGTAAGTTAAGGGGTTAAAAGATATTTTACCGCCAAAAATATAGCTCCACGCAGGACACACTATGTTCTGTACACACACAAAATTTCATTGAAATCAGAATTTCAGGATTAGGTGAATTTCCTTATAATACAGTGTACGAATACTTTTTGGAGCCACTGTAAGTGTTCTTTGTACACGCAATACATTGTGTTCAATTATTTCCGCTGCGTGCTGTCATTCTCAACAAAAAAAGACAAAAATCTGTTTTGTTTTAGGGAGGTCCGTTTATTCGAAAGCAATTTTTCGCATCCACCATCAATTTAAATCTCTGTTTCGTCCGGTCCCATATTTCTGCCATTTCCGCACTCATCGAAATTCATTTTATTTCAGCGTAGCTGAGACGGCAGCTTCGTGAAATGCCCCTCCGACTAGAATTGAAGCTGGAATTAAAAAGGGGTCGGTCACTAGACGGTCGCTGCAAATCGGGCGTAACTTAATTTCGATGCGTAAATAGAATGACCGTTTGAGGGATCAGCTCGCGGTTACTGCTCGTAGCTTGTACGAAAATAAAGGATTCGGTATTGAGTCCGAAAGATATCGGGTTCTGTGCGCTCGTCGATCATAAAGAACAAAGTTCAATAAATTTCCCTAGCATCTGAAGATTTGGATGAGCTTTTTCTTTAACCCTTTGGCTGCCAAAGGCGTATATACAGTCAACCCTCCTATAACGCGGTACTCTCAGAACGCGGTTTCCATATAACGCGGAGCTGAAATTGCGACAGCCCTCCTATAACGCGGTACTCTTACAGCGCGGTTTCCGTTCAACAACGTCCGATCAGTTCTTTCCGTGCACCCAATAAATGATTTTAACTGGATATGTTTATATAAACATTCAAGCTTATCTCTTAGCCGTTTACGACATCGGTTTCAGTCATCTCAGAGCTCTTTCACAATACGTTTCGTTGGTAACCAATTCTTTCCAAAATTTTGTTGCTGGCACTTCCAAATCTTGATTTACAAGATGTGAAAAAAGGGCTAAATTTGGCTAAAGAATTAGAACTTCATTTCATTCAAACTGATCATTCAACGGTGCGCTGCGCAAAGTTTAAAAGAGAGTTAAGGAATTGCTTAGCTACCTATAGAGAGGTTTTAGGGGAGTTAGAAAAAAAAGCTACAATCGAAAACCAATGTGGAGATGAACCAAGCGAGGAAGACATTTTACCCATTAAAAGAAGACGAGTTAGGCGACTCATATTTGACAGCGAGGATAAGTGTTAAAAGATTACATAATTTTACAAAAGTCTTTCTTTTTTTTTTGTTGGAAAACAGTTTTTTAGTTTAGTTTTTCTTTCATTTTTTTTTTATCATTTCCTTATATGAACTCTTCAATTCAATAAAATTAATTTATAATTTATCTTGTCTTTTGTATTTATTGGTCTCCATATAACGCGGTACGAATGATGTGATTTGTACTAATTCTGAGTTTCTTATAACGCGGTTTTCATACAACGCGCTACGAATTAGCCTGGTTTGTATGATTAAATCCGAGTTGCTTATAGCGCGGTTTCCATATAACGCGGTACGCACTCACCGCGTTATAGGAGGGTTGACTGTATACGTGTTTTGTACGTCGGTTTAGTTGCGAGAGCGGTGTATTGCTCCCGAAATACTTCTCGACTTTTTCGTAAATCGCCTTGTATGGCAAAAAGTTTTTCTCTTGATGAGGTTGATTAAAGTTGATATCAGGAGTTGTTTAGGTGTTAAATTGAACACGATAGAGTTCAGTTGAATTGTTCTTGTATTTCTCTTGATACGGTTTATAGTAGTTGTGTTCTGAGTTGTTCTCTTGACGAGTTGTGTCTCTTGATGAGTAGTTGTTCCGTGTGTGTCTGTTTCTGCGTGTCTTTGAATATCTGTTTTTACATCGATATTTATAGCAAAAGTGATGGCAATCCCGAACCAATCACAATTGCTTACAAGTATTGTCGGAAGGGAGGGCTGGTAACCACTTCCCTTCTACCGAGGCAGGTATAGGGTCGTTACGGTATGTACCTCTACCCTAATTCAGGACGCAACAATACGCCTTCACAAGTCTATCAATATATACGAAAGGCGTAAATATACTCCCTCTGTCATCTTTTTACTATAACATCTTTATTACTGTTTTACCGATTAATTCAACGTGGAATTTATTGTCCTATGTAACATAACAACTAAATATGCCATTATCATTTGCCATTACTATTTTTGAAACCCTAATAATGGTATCAAATGAAATACCAAGGAGCAATTATTATTGTACGTAGAATTTTTGCTTGTAAGCTTTTCATTTTTTGGATAGGCGACTTTTTTGCCATTCCCCAGAACTGGTTTCTATAGGTCCAAATTACACTTACAACAGTAGCAAGAATTGCATCGCAGAACCTCCTACAACTATGTGTTATATCTTTTTAGATACATTTTATAAGATAAACAATTTACAAGTTTAATGCTACCAGTAAATTGATTGCTATTCATACGAGATTATAAAGGTCACAGAAAAAAGTTAGCTCCTATTCTTCATGAATACTTCACTTCTCACAGATACATTAAGAAATTGAAAATTTATATACATATAATATGTATTTAACATATATTTACAAGACATGGTTAACTTTTTATTTAAAAAGATTTTTTTAAACTATTGTCCATGTTATATGTATACTAACAATAAATTAAATGAATATTAAGTTATTAATATGTACATACTAATTGTACGTGGCTTTATATTAATTCTTTTATGAATTGGTCTGTTTCAGTTTTTTATATTTTAAAGCCAACGATTAATTATTATGAAATTGGTGAAAAAAATTTTCTCTGAACATCGGCCGTACAAATAAAAATGGCCCAGGTTTTAATCAGAACTTTGTTGCCACAGACTTGCAATCTCATATCTAGTTGAAATATTCATAATCTTAAATTCGTTACGCGATCCAAAGAGCGTTTTATGCGTTCTTTCACCATCAAAGCGTTGGAAATAAAAATTCAATGACGTGTCTGCGAAAGTATTAGCAGACTGCGGATTTTTATGCAATTCCATATTTTCATAAAAGAAGCGCAACCTAAATAAAAGTTTATTTCATAAAAAGCTTAACACATATTTCACTTCAAATATTTTGTATAATTTTTATACATTGTACGCATTCTATAATATATTATCTTGCGCTGTTCAATTATTCGGTAAGTGAATAAAAATTTGCTATCTTGTAATTAATTAAATAATTAAAACCGTATGTTTTCGTTGTAACTTTATCGATTTCATTTTCAATGCACGATTTTCGGTACTTTCCTATCAAATTAATATTTTCCATTTTAAATAACTCTTATTTCTTTAAACATTCCGTTACATTTTTACAAACATAAGTATAGATAGAAAGCCTAATTAACCCCTTATCTACTGGGTCATAACCGTTGGTTTTTTACCACTAAGACGGGAAGAAAATACAGTGGCTCCAAAAAGTATTCGTACACTGTATTATAAGGAAATTCATCTACTCCTGAAATTTTGATTTCAATGAAACAATGAAATTTTATGTACAAAGCATGGTGTATTCTGCGTGGAGCAACTTTTTGGCGGCAAAATATTTTTTATGGGGGCTGATAACGAATTTCAAAGTTTCAGCGATTTTTCACGCTTTGAATATTAGCTTTCCTGTGTTATTTTTTTAATGACAGCGCGATAGAATATTAAAAATTAAACATTTTCTATTTGAAAGGTTTTGTTTCATCAAGTACCATTACAAAGTTAGCTTTAAAAAATGAGAGAAAACTCAGAAACTTCAACGCTGGTTTCACCCCTTTAAAATGGCATTTAGATGAAAAGAAGAGATTAATTCATACGTATGCTATTACGATCTACATACCCACAAAGTTTGATCAAATACTTATATCAGACTTTAAATTTCAGGGTTAAACGAATTTATTTGTGACACAGTGTACGAATACTTTTTGGAGCCACATTACTTATAAATGTGTTTATGTTTTTAATTGTTTAGATATTAAAGTATTTATTTAGTAAACCGTTAATTATTAAATGTAGGACAGTTAACCCTTTGACATACAAATAAAACGGAATTTGATACGTCCGAAAAATACTATTTAATCTGGCTCAACTGAATTGTTATGCACAAACTTAAAAACAGGACATTCTATATTGAAATTTGCATTGCTATGTAACATTTAGTCAGGTTGGTATGTTAAGGTATATTATAAAATAATAAATTAGTAGTTCTGACTAGAAGTATGAAACATTTCAAAACATTCTGGGATATGTAGACAGTTCTTGACGTCTCAAAGGCGTCAAAATCTACAATGGAATGGATGAAATGGATGACGTCTACCAGACGTCGTTGTATGTCAAGGGTTTAATACAACAATAGTCAATGAAACACAAATTATTAAATGTAGAATTGATTAACAACAGAAATAAGTGCGGTTTTGTTTAATGTTCAAGGATCCGAGTAAAAATAGATTTAGAATCGTATGATACGATGATACACAAATAGTAGAATTTTATTGATGTTTACTGGATGACGACTCTTGAGACACTGAGCCGTTAACGAAAATTAAAGTCGAACAGCGACGTTGATTGCCGAGGTAAACCGAAAACAATAGGTGGTTAAGTGTACGCAATTACTCTAGAATTCAAGCTAGCCAGATTAAAGGCAATCAGGAACTCGCGTACGCAATACGATCCCCCCATAATTTTTGTTTCTTAACAGTTTATTTAATGGAAAACAGAATGATGTTTTACTTGAAGCTATCAAAAATAACTTCCAACCTGCGCATACTTCTAGTGATTCTTTTAACTCGTTGCCGCAAATGACGGCTATAGCCGTCAGATCTTTGGCTATATGTAGGCAAATGACGGCTATAGTCGTCGTGCACATTTTAATCAATGAAAAAAAGAACAGCGTTAGTACTAAGTGTACTAACACATACATTTGTTAATTATTGAGTAACACATGTAGAAAAAAAGTTATAGCATGCCAGACTGCATATTAATTGTTTTTTCATAGTTATTATTATATTATTTTATAAGCAAAATAAATTACAAATGATAATTTTGTATCAAACTGATTTTCTTGTGTTAATATTGCACCTGTTCACTCTCTTTTATTCATAGGAATCATTTTGAATTAGTAAAGCAAATGCCGTATAGCCGTCGAGAGTTTTTTTGCAAAAACTACAGCCAAATGTGATAATTTTCATTTCCAGACATACAACTTACACTTGATTTCATCCGGCAGTCATAAACAATTGAAAAAAAAAAGTGTGTTTCTGAGCACGATCATCAAATTAAAAGCGTGCGGCAACGGCTTAAATATAGGTCCTCATCGCTACTATCAGTGCGAACATTGCTATTAGTTTCTATATCTTCCAAAAATATTGTTTCCGAGTTTATATACCCCTTCTTTAGTGCTATATTTTAAAAATATTTCAGGTCCAATAATAAATAAAACTTAATTTATCTTTTCACTTTATTACTGTGCACTTTAAGAGCTTAACTGTAACTAAGATAATGACGATTACTTTGAACATTTGTATGAAGCCCAACGGCGTCATCCGTAGCAGATAACAGTGTTCAATTTGGCGCCACATGGCGTCATCCGTAGTTAACACTTTATCGACTGGAAACCTATTAACCCTAGAACTCCTAAAGGGGGATTCCCCGAACCCATAAATTGAAAAACCTTAAATTTGAATCATTTCTCTTTCATAAAAAATTCTCTTAAAATTATTTATTATTGTATACACATTTAAGTTTGATATTAAGAGGTTCCCGTTGCTATGTGTAAAAAATTAGTAAGCAAAAGAGAAATATAACTAACTACGCGCCGTGATGACGGTACGCCACGGGGCGATGGCGATTACGCGAAGTGAACCCTTCTAGCTCTCTTTTTCTCCAAAGAATAAAAATTATAAAATGAAGAATGAAACTATGTAAGTAACTGGGAACTTTAACTGGAAAGACACTACGAACTAAAATACCAAAAGATACAAAACCGACGAAAAAGGGAAGATGTTATGAGTATATACTGGAGGCTAAAAGCAGACGCATAAAATATAATGGTTTATTAAAATCAAAGCAAAGTTGTTACAAATGCGAAAACCACGTTTGCAGAAAACATTCACTTAATACTATACTCTGCCATTCATGTTTATCAGGAGAATCAAAAGAATCAAATTCAAACTAGCTGTACGTTACTATACTGTTTTATAATAGTATTTAATTTTATAAATATACATAAATCAATACAAATTGAACGCAAAAACATATGTTGTCTTGTTTATAAACTATAGCATATCCTGACATTGCAAAAAATTTTCCAAAAAAACAACTTTTTCCAGAATAAATGTATAAAAAGAAGTATGGGTTCGAGGAACCCCCCCCCCCCCTCCCTTAGGAGGTCGCGTAACAGATCGAGGCTCAGGACTTCTAGGATTAACACATTTGCCGCACATTTTTAAATTGACGATCAACCTCAGAAACACAATTTTTGTTTCGATTGTTTTTAACTGACAGATGAAATCGAGTGTACGTTGTATGTTTGGAAGTGAAACTTATCATATTTGCCACAGTTTTTCCCAAACAACTTTCGACGGCTATATACGGCATTTGCTATACTAATTCAAAATGATTTCTATGAATAAAAGTGAGTTAATAGGTGTAAATTTAACCCAAAAAAATCCGTTTGAAACAAAATTATCATTTGTAATTTATTTTGCTTATAAAATAGTATAATAATAACCGCATAAATGAACAATTAATATGTTGTCTGGCATGCTATAACTTTTTTTCTAGATGTGTCACTCAATAATTAACAAGTGTATGTGTTAGTACGCTTCGTACTAACGATGTTCTTTTTTTATTGATTAAAATGTGCACGACGACTATAGACGTCATTTGCGGTAACGTGTTAATCGGCTTTTACATGCTTACAATTAGTCTGTAAATTTTGCAATGTTTCCTTACACGAAGTTGACTGTTTCATGGGATATCGTATGTATGCTGTAAAGAGATGTTAAACTATCAATTACTCGAAGAAAATTATTGTGATCAATTCATTAACGATGCATCCGCGCTAAAATGAGCCGATCGACTGTGCGTGTGCAATAAGTTACGCGGTCGATAAAGTATTGAGGTGTTATCTATTTATTTATCTGTTTACTTATTTCATATACGAGCGTAAACCGTTTAGCGTACAAGGCAAGAAATACAAATGACATGTGTGACACGAAAAAAAACAAAATATAAAAATAAGAGCATAGATCACACAAATCAAGGAAAAATGAATACAGACTATATTTCCAAAATATTATAGAAAACAGTCATTTAATAGACATATAGAAACATATTTAAAAAACTTATAAATGAAGGAAAAAACTCATGTCCCACAAAAGATTTCGAGAAAGCATTTTGTCAGGACTTATCGGTGATTTTCGTGTTCTAAACATGAAGTTGGAAAGCCTGGATTAAGTAACCACAACGAACGTTTAAAAGGAAAGCCTCATTTCATTTTTTTACATCCGGAAGAGAAACACAGGGGCTGTGCAGGTTTGTTAAATTTGCTTCTGTCGAAATAAGTCCAGGTTTTCATCCTGGAAATTGTTTTAACCCTTTACACTCGGTTGTCCCCTCTCATGGGACATCGTAATCCTAGCATATGATAGTTTCGCAAATTTTCAGACTTTAATTCAGACCCGGACGTTAAATAGTTATATATGTAAATTTTAATATACGACTTAACTAAACTAAATGAAGTTTAATATACGTGAATCATAGTAAATATTCCGAATTTGAAAATTTTTGAAGTTAGTATCATTAAACGACTAACGGTTACCTCTCGAGTGCAAAGGGTTAAATGATATCACATCCTTCAAAATTTCAAAATGTAAGAAAAATGTAAATAAAACAGGTTCTTATATGTATTTGGTTTCCCTCTATTTATTGAAATTGCCTTATTTTTTAAAGAAATTTAGAAGATCCACCAATGTAAGTTACAACAAAGTTTGAGAGCTATGTTTAATGTGATTAATAAAAAAAATTGTTTAAAATAAGTACCAGTCAAGGAACTATTCTTTGAAGTAAATTTCAAATAAAACATAAGATAGTAGGAAGTTATCGGCAATAAAATTGAAAAATAATTTTGAGTGCAAGGGATTAACACTAATCTATAGACTAAGCCAATTCGACTCATTTAAAATTTATTGCTGTATATGTACGAAAGTTAAATATTATTTTTTAAATTCATATGTCGGTTTTTAGTTACGTAACAAAATATATTAATTCCTTCCCTCTGTTGACCCCTTCATTTTGCATTGTCGAATATGGCATATCTATTTTTACGGTTATAAGCCAAATTGACTCATAAAATGATTTAACAGTTAATCGCTTTAAGCACATGAAATTTATGACTTACATGAAGAAAGTTCTTATCAGAATCCTAAAAACACCTGATGCGTAAATATTCATGTTCAGTCTTGTCAATTTATTAGTTAGCTGAAGAAATGCTTATGTACCCACCTCTTTTATCATTCCGATTTATACATCGCGTGTGAACGGAGCGTTTTTAATAAAATAATATAGTTTGATGCACCAAGATGATTTCAATATTTATTTATAAAAGGTATTTCAATTGATATTTATTTTGCATCGAATCTACATTGTGGTGAATCTAATAAAAATGTTTGCTGGAAATGTATTTCAAAAACAAAGTTTATATGTAAAAAATGTTATCAATGAAATTTTTAATAATGAATTTTAAATAATTTAAATTGATTTAGAACTATTTTTTATTTTTGCAAAATACTTCAATCTTGTTGTATGAGTCCAATTGGCTCGCTTCAGTAAAAGTAGTTTTTAATAATAAATCTTTCATTTAAATTGATTTAGAACTATTTTTTATTTTTGCAAAATACTTCAATCTTGTTGTATAAGTCTAATTGGCTCACTTCAGTAAAAGTAGCTATACAATCAACAACCGTAAATCTAGTGTTAAACCACGCAGGTCGTTTAATGTTCGTTTCGAGGTGTATCAAACAAGATGCAAATTGAAACGCCATAACAAAAAGATGAAAAACCGTGAAAGCTTTGTTCTGTTCAGAATCATAAAACCAGCCGTCGATCGTTTGAACTGCTATAACTTTTGAAAAGCGCCCCTCTTAGCCAGTTTTTCATCCGTACTCGAATCCTAGGAACAAATAGACGCACAAAGGATTATAAATGCGACACGACGGTTTGCCGATGTTAAACGTTACATCCGGCGAGGAACACAAGGCCGGTGATTTTGTCTGTACACGCGTGTGCGTGCGGCTGATGCGTTGACGTCCAATCAACGTGGACCCGTTCGTTGAAAAACAGTGAAAGCTCCTTTCTGGTGTGCTGTAGTACAAACTAGATTTATAAATAAATCGCAGCCCATTTATTTTCGTCGCACAAAAGCCTCGATGCTTGCGTACTGGCGCGCCAAACAAACGATTAAAACGTAACCATGACCGCGTGAACGTAGCGTTTGCGGATTTACCTGTGCGTGTACGCGGCGTCTCTCTGTGGGAACGAACACGTTTGGAAAAGCAGACGACGCAGTTCATTGTGATTAATGAACATATCATGGAGACACTGATGCACAACTGACCTACAAGCAATTATTGTATACGTACAGTAGGTCCAAAAAGTATTCGTATACTGTTCCGTCCTACGGAACAACAGCGGGAAGTTTCTATTGGGACATTTATAGGAAAATTCTACTTTACTAGTTTTACATTAATACTTTATTTATGCACAACTGACCTACACGCAATTATTGTATACGTACAATAACACGTTGAACGCCATGGAGGTCACCGGTGACCGGCGCGCTCAAATTGATAGAAATACATAATTTTAAGAAAAATGTCGATACTTATCAATTTTTCATTATTACCATCGTTAATGCAATGGTGTGAAGAAATTAATACAGTAAAAAATATCTAAAAGTAGTTACACTTATTTGTTGTAGGTAATATTTCAACAGTATATGTATCGTATAATAGAAAATTCATCGTGGCGCCACGGGCAAACCCTGTGAAACTGGCGTGGCATTCAACGTGTTAATACTTTATTTATGCACAACTGACCTACAAGCAATTATTGTTAACGTACAGTGGATCCAAAAAGTATTCGAATACTGTTCCGTCCTACGAAACAACACAGGGAAGTTTCTATTGGCACATTTATAGGAAAGTTTTACTTTACTAGTTTTACATTAACACGTTGAATCCCACGGGGGTCACCGGTGACTGGCGCGGTCAAATTGATAGAAATACATAATTTAGAAAAATGTCGATACTTACTAACTTTTCATTATTACCATCGTTAATGCAATGGTGTGAAGAAATTGATGAGGTATAAAATATCCAAAAATAGTTGCACTTATTTGTTGTAGGTAATATTTCAATAGTGTATGTATCGTATAATAGAAAATTGATTGTGGCGCCACGGGCAAACCCTGTAAAACTGGCGTGGCATTCAACGTGTTAATACTTTATTTATGCACAACTGACCTACACGCAATTATTGTATACGTACAGTAGATCCAAAAAGTATTCGTATACTGTTCCGTCCTACGGAACAACAGAGGGAAGTTTCTATTGGCACATTTATAGGAAAGTTCTACTTTACTAGTTCAACGTTAACACGTTGAACGCCACGAGGGTCACCGGTGACCGGCGCGCTCAAATTAATAGAAATACATAATTTAGGAAAATGTCAATACTTATCAAATTTTTATTATTACCATCGTGAATGCAATGGTGTAAAGAAATTAACGCAGTATAGAGTATCTAAAAGTAGTTACACTTATTTTTTCTAGGTACTATTTCAACAGTATATGTATCGTATAATAGAAAATTCATCGTGGCGCCACGGGCGAACCCTGTAAAACTGCCATGGTGTTCAACTTGTTACTACTTTATTTATGCACAACTGACCTACACGCAATTAATGTATACGTACAGTAGATCCAAAAAGTATTCGTATACTGTTCCGTCCTACAGAACATCAGCGGGAAGTTTCTATTGGCATATTTATAGGAAAGTTCTATTTTAACTGCTTTAGTAGAGCGAGAGATGGGACTCAGATGTGAATAAAATAATAGTGAAGCGATCAGCAAATTAACCACTTGACATACAATGATGTCTGGGAAACGTCATTCATTTCATGTGCCATTGTAAACTTTGACGTCTCCGAGACGTCAAGAACTGTCTTCGGCGAACACCGGGCAAAAGGATATAAAAAAATATTTTTTTATATGTTTGATATAGCTATTTATAATGTTTATGTCTTATATTCCAAATTGCCTGCTTCACAAAAGCAATCGATTTTGAATTTTTGATTAAAAATTGCAGAAGATACGTTCTGTAATTTGTCCCTTCCGGATTATACGACACATGGCAGACGGTCGCAAAGTGAATGCCCAACTCGGTTACAAGCAAAACATTGGGCATATTTTCCTGAACATATACCTGCGACAAATAAAAAGCAACATCCTGGAGAAAGATACCATGTTTGCGTAAAACATAACATAAGAAGTGAAACGACTTGACAGTGTAAAACATGCCTCGTTTCACTACATATTACTAAATGCTTTGAGATGTATCACACGTTACAAAATTATTAAATTATTATTTTATAGTATTACTTAATTATTGTACACTAACATCATATTTCTAATTTATTGAATGTTATATGGCAATGTAAATTTAAAAAGAAAACGTGCATACCTTCCGAATACTAGCCATCGAGTGGTGTCTTGAGGTACCACTCATACTTTCCTACGTACTTTCTAACCAGGCACACACCAGATACGCAGTCATAAATCGTTTAATAACTAAAGTTACGGTCTAAGTATTTCCGGCGACCAGTCAAAAATATGCGGTCGCTAACAGGCAATAGATAACTCTGGCGGTGGAACTGCTTTTAACCCTTTGAGTATTGAATTATTTGCAGGTTTTTATGCCCATGTGACGGATTAACCCTTTGCGGACGGAGCACTAAAGAAAATAGTTACGTCGCGCATTTGTGTTATAAAAACTAAAGCTGTATTTAAATAAGTTTTTCATAAAATCTAACAAAATCATAAACAAACAAATTTAGGCCAACTTGACTTCTTAAGGTAGTATACCCATGCGTATCTTATACGTGTCGTTTACGACAGACAAACGCCAGCCGCAGCGCGAGAGTTGGGCAAATATATCCGACACTCGTCCGCAAAGGGTTAAATTTGTCGCTATATGGATTAATATGTAAAAGTAATACATTTTATTTGGAATATACTTATATTGGTGATATAAATATATTTTTGAAACAGCATTTTAGTTACAAAATATAAATAAATATGTAAATGAAATAAAATAGAAATATTTATTGTTTGCGATCAACGCCCACTGGTAGGGGGTGCCGCAAACATCAACGCCTGCTTCTTAACACTATTCCTACCACAACCGGTCAAATGACCGTTTTTAAAATTTCGATTAGAATTTCATAGATACAACGTAATTGAATCGCCTTTAAACTTTAGACTTGTTAGAGATGTATGCGTGATTTGTGGGAATCTGTGTAGGTGTGTAAGCGTGCGACTGTGTTTTGTCATTTATCGAGGTTCTTCCAGAATGTTCCCTACGGCTTATTCTATGACGCGTGGAGGACCTTCCAGAATATTCGAAACTAATACTCCTAACAAGTATAAAAGACAAGAGCGTGCTCGACGCCGCGCAGTTCACGGTTGATGGTTGTAAGAATTGGATGTATGAGTCGTTAAATAACATTTATCTGTTTATACGTGTATTACTTGTAGTATTATAAATAAAACAATTTCTTTACCAAGTAATTGCCAAAGGTGTATAGAAACATCACTAATTTCATAAAATCTAACAAGACTTTTTCTCAAATATACGTATAATACATTTTTCAATATTCATTTCTTTTCTCATTATTTATTTTTTGAGAAAAATTTGTTGTCTGTGTTACGTGAGAATGTCGTGGTAAGAATAAGTATACGTGAAGCGTCGGTAGGAATAGTGTTAACACTAGCCGACCGAATGGGGAGATCTCCCATTTTTTCTTCGACAAAGCGCTGCAACTGATTCTATTTGCTTTTGTTATTAGTTAATTTTAAACCAATACTATTCATAAATTCTCTAAAGTACAATTTTTAATAAATTCAACACTAGCTCAGAACCAACTTATAACAAGTAAATAGAATCAATGGCATCGCTTTGTTGAGGAAAAAATGGAAGATCTCCCCATTCGGTCGGCTAAGTGTTAAATTCAGATCACGAGTCAGACTCATCCACCGTAACTTCGTCCAAGTAAGCAAATGAAGAGTTTCTCTCGTCAAATGTACCCAAAGGGTTAAAAAATATATGTCAGTGTGTATCCAAAGAGACATCCACGTTCGCACATTCGAGGGTTAATTTCTGTGATTTTAACGTCCGATGAATTCGTTTGAATAATTATCGTAGAACGTATTATCTCTCGTGTACCAGCAGATCCAGCATTATTTGTAATATGACGGTTCATAAAGAGATAATTACGAAAAGTATTCATGAGTATACAAACACAAATGATGCTATGCAACGGGGAACCTCTGTGGGTTATATCAAGAAATGCAATCTATAAATTCTCTGTAATGACACCGAGCTGATCTATCATCGCGTGACCATGCAGGCGCGCGTCACAAACAGATGAATCGTATTTTCGCGATATAGGCTGAAAGATATTTCAGTAAACAGAACATTTCCAAACGTTGCCATGCGTTCGGTTACCGCTGGTAATAACGAATCATCGAATAATTATGTAATTATACTTTGTTATTTCTTAACGATCGAAGAACTCTAAAAAAACAGAGTTTATAAAGGGTAGGAATCGCAGGCTGGTTATGTCTGAAACCAGACATAGTTTAGAGAAACCAATATGCCTGTTATTTAACCGTTTTTATTATTTTTCAATAACCGATGTTAGTGTATATAGGAATGCGATCGAGTGGATGCGAGTTTGGGAAAGTCTGAAGAATGCTTGAGTTGGGCGATAGTCGTGTGAACGCAGAACGTTTGGACTCAAGTGTTTCCAATCCATGAAAGATGAGCACTTGAGAAAACGTTGCAACTGAGGAATTTTGGGTGATCGTGACTGAATGCATTGAGTAAGAAAGGTTGACAATTAGAATGAAAGGAAACGAGTGTTTGGAAGAATATATGACGGGGAAAATGCGAGCGCGTGGCAGAAAGAATTTGTCTGAAAAGACAGAAAGAGTGTGATTCTGAAGGAAGTAAGAATGTCGTAGTTGCTAAATTGCAAAGTCGTTTAAGTTGTTATTATTAAACTATTTTAAATATATTATTATATTCGAAGCACTTCATTTTATTTTATTCACACTTGAGTCCTATCATCTTACTCTACTAAGTAAATAAAAGTAAAATTTCCTCTCTCTATATATATATATGTAGGAATGGGATCGAGTGGATACAAGTTTGGGAAAGTCTGAAGAGTGTTTGAGTTGGGCGATTGTCGTGTGATCGCAGAATGTTTGGACTCGAATGTTTCTAAGGCGTGAAAGACGAGCATTTGAGAAAACGTTGCGACTGAGAAATTCTGGGTGGTCGTGACCGCATGCATCGAGTGAGAAAAATTGACAATTAGAATGAAAGGAAACGAGTGTTTGGAAGAATATGCGAGCGCGTGGCAGAAAGTGTTTGACTAACGTGGAAAAAAGATTTTGACTGTGAACGTAGAAAGAGTGTGATTCTGAACGTTGAAGTTGCTAAGTTGCGAAGTCGTTTAAGTTGTTACTGTTAAATTGTTTTAAATATACATTTATTAATATTCTAATCACTTCACTTTTATTTATTCACACTTGAGTCCCACCTTTCGTTCTACTAAAGTCATTAAATCAGAATTTTCCTACATGTATGCCTTTTCTAACTCATGGTCGGGTGTTGGTATACACACTCACACTAGGAATTAACGTTGTATGAGTTAGTTGTAAATGAGAAAAAGGTGTGATTGTGTCTTCTTGTGATGATACCTCTTTCGTGTACGTTTCTGATCTGATATTTTTCAGATCAATCGCTCAACCGAGTCACTTGTCCGCTTATTTTCTTTAGAAATAAATTGGCTTAAGAAAATCATAATTAGTCATTCATCTGACGAATTTGTTAGAAAAGAGAGAGAGAAAGGGAAACGTTTGCTATAACTGAGATAGGAGAAAGAACATTGATGTAGTTGTATGAGTTATCACTCATAACATTTCTCAGATAACCCTGAAGTTTGTTTCATCGAAGGAATTCTAGAAAGCAGTGAGAATTTTATAACAGTTAATCGAATAATAGATAATATAATAATAAGTGTGCACTAATCAGTGGCGGATTTAGATGTAGGTTAAGTAGAGTATAGCTTATGAAGGCAACTTTCAAAGAGCGGTGAATTTGCGGAAAATTTCTTCCATACCAAAAATCTTACAGAAAGATTAATAAATTTTCACAGAAGAATGCTTTCCAACTCAATATTTTATGTGTTTACAATCCCCCTTCCTACCTTTTATTTTTATTGCAGATCAGTGAAAATATAATAGCCTACGGTGACAGAGACTTAAATACAACATTCAATTTGGGTAACCCTGTAATGCAATCCCTGCTTGTCTCCAAAATCTAAGTAAAACATCCAAACTTGCGGTTAAACGTCGTCAGGTAACCCATTAGTTACTAATCCCACGACGACATTAGAGGTGCTAACAGGAAATCAAATACGTAAACATGGCCGGTGTTAATTTCGAGCACGTTCCCTCCACCCATTAGTTTTCGCCGCCTCGACGATTTCCGCCTGTGCGCTCGCGTCTAATTCGATCGCATCGAGTTAGCAGGTGTTAGATGACCAGATCAGAGTAGCAAGTGCGTTTACGGTGAAAATCCTGAGGTCAGAGGGAAGCCTGTGCAAGATGGGACGAGCGTATGGATATCTCGTGAATAGTGCGAGGGAAACGAACGTGGAAATAGCCGGGCAACTGGCTGGACGGAGATAGAAGGATGAACAGAGATACAAGGGGGGAGGGCATGGATAGACTGACCGGGTTCGGCTTTGACCCGCCAATTCAGCATCACCCACACGGACACTCAACCGCAAATTGAGTTCTGGCCGTAGGGTGGAATAAAATCGTCCTCATCCCCTGAGTACACCTTCGATGTCCCCACCGGTGCCCCTCTTTCGCAAACCGCGCAAACTTTGGGCCGTTTCGCATGTAGGCGATTTCCAGTAAGATGTTATTCGTGGGAGACGAGTTTCTTCGATGCTTAGGGACGGGGGAAAAAGACGGTGATTTGTGTGGAACAAAAGAGACAGTTTGTTTTTCATGGATATCATAAATATAGGAAAATTTTGCTTTAACGACTTTAGTAGAGCGAAAGATGAGACCCGGGTCTGAACAAATAAAAGTGAACTGATAAAAATATTAATAAATGTGAAGATTTGATCCTATTCCTTTTTGTACTAGATTTATTATAATTAATTTTATACTGTATACGCTACGTGGTTGAAAAGACCACGTTCACACGACTATCGTCACTCTTTACATTTTCCCAAATTTGCATCCACTCGATCGCATTCCTACATTATTATATATATAGGAAATTTCTACTTTTACTTAATTTAGTAGTGTGCAGATGACAGGGCTCAGGTGTGAATAAAATAAAATGAAGTGTTTAGAATATTAATAAATGTATATATTTAAACAACTTAACAGTAACAACTTAAACGACTTTACAACTTAGAAACTTCGACGTTCAGAATCACACTCCTTCTACGTTCACAGTCAAAACCTTTCTTCCACGTTAGTCAAACACTTTCTGCCACGCGCTCGCATTTTCCCCGTCATATATTCTTCCAAACATTCGTTTCCTTTCTTTCTAATTGTCAACCTTTCTCACTCGATGCATTCGGCCACGACCACTCAGAATTTCTCAATCGCAACATTTTCTCAAGTGCTCATCTTTCACGCCTTAGAAATACTCGGGCCCAAACATTCTACGTTCACACGACTATCGCCCAATTCAAGCACTCTTCAGACTTTCCCAAATTCGCATCCACTCGACCGCATTCCTACATAAATGGTGATAGAACTCAATCAAAAAAATCTCCGTAAAGCACAAGAAAGAAAATTTCTTTTCAAAAATTGCAATTGTAGGATATGAGGATGAAGGGGAAAAACACACGAGTCATAAACAAATAGAAACAACAGTTTATTAAAAGAAAAACACACAAGAAAGGTTAATTTATTTGAACACGCAAGAAAAAGAATAAGACTCTGAGCGGCACTGCTTTGCGCGACTCTTCTTCTTATGCACGCAAGAAAACGACTGCCGTTAAATTTGCCGGTCGCAACAAGTTTACCAAAAACAATTGACTATCGACACGGCGGCGAGCCGTGTCATCTTTATAACGGCTATTTTACCGAAAAATACAATGTATCTCCAACGGTTATTCCGTGGAAGAATCCTACACAATTGTATATTAGAATTTGTCAAAATCACTTTCTCTCTTCCGAGATTCTGGGGTGAGTGATACGCGGTTTTTCACGGTCCTTTCACCAAAAAGGCAACTACACCTTTTCCCTTCTTAGGTCAGATCCTCTTGGACAAAGGTCCTGGCACCTAAACTAAACATTTAACACGCGTAGGTCTGGTGATGCACTCCGCATCATTCAAGAATGCAGATATTCTCGTATTCGGAATCCGAATCACGGTTAAATAACGAATTTGAAACATAATCGCTAACATGTACATGCACACAAAATTTTATTAAAATCGGAATTAACAGATTGAAGAATTTTTAAGTTGTATCACCGAACCTTTGCTGATCCAGTACCTGCGTTTGTAAGCACTATATGTCGTGTACGCGTTTTCCACCGTCAGTATCTGGGTAGTTAAACTCGTACGTCGCACGCCGAATTAACTTTATGCGACTAGTTATATGTAAGTGGACTGTATAATAATAATGCCGGTGTAGTGACTAAAGAAACACTTGATACTTTATTCTGGATACATTGAAAGTAACTTTAAATTAAATGTTTGTGTGTTATATCGTGGCTATTGCAAATCGAAAAACGATACGTTTGAGTTTGAATGATCGACTATTAGTTTTTTTCGCCTGCCAAGCGCTATTAACTCTTTGAGGCACAGGATTTCAGAGCATAAATAGACCCATGTTGCACAGGAATTTTGTTGTGTTTTAAATTAAACAAACCTATACTAACCTGTTTTGACATGTTGAAACTTGCCAACACAAGCGAACATATTTATAATATTTTTTTATGGTATTACCAACTGTTTTACACGAATAAAAATGCTCCACCATGCATTACCGTGCATCAAGAAGGTGGGACATTTTTAATCCCACCATGCTCCAAAGAGTTAATATATACATACCCTTGGCTGGGCGGACACCACTCCAAGAACAAGATGATTCGTCGGTTATCCTTGGAGAGGGAAGGTACGGCTCATGCAAGGGGTGATTTGGGGTTGTACCTTGTAAAATCCTAGACCCCAAGGGGTCACCTGAAATTCTCCTTATTTGCACTATTTTATTACGGAGTGCAATAATTACTGATGGCCTGGCGCTGAGGAACCGTCATTAACCAAATTGTTATTTAAGTATCCTGGCCATCATTTCGATCAAGAGCTTCGCAACGCGACAGTATGCCTCCGAGAAAAGTCTACTAGTGATAAGAATTCGGGTCTAATTGGTTGTAGTCTCTATGAGAGCATCTTTTCTAACATAATTATAAAAATGGAATACAATTTTCGATATTGGCCGAAAAGATAGCATTGACAAATTGGATCGTATGTTAACGTGTCACAACAGTATCCTTCTTGCCGGGACGAGGGTGGCTAGATGAAATCTTCTTACGTTTCCCCCTCTTGCGGTCTATCAGCTTCGTCTCCCCATTCGTTTTTCCGCTTTGGGCTCATGTCATAAATGCTGCCTGACTCAAACAGTCTATGACAAATTTGGGAAAAATAACGGGTGTTCTTTTGTATTACGGTACACGACATATGTTTCATCTTGTGCAAGAATACGGTTCTATAAAGGACACCTGTTACTTTTCCCTACTTCGGCTTAGGTAGCACAGTGGAACTCTGTTTATCTAAACCGGAAGGGGAACAGGTAGGTTCACATAAGCAGGTATTTTATACAGTAGGAACTCAGCTCCTTTTCCCACTAATTGTAAGTACCATCCATTGTACCCACTACTGGTGATTATTCAAATAACAAAGTCTTAGCTAGAGTTCAGTTAAACTACAGAAGGTTTTGTTCATATAAATGAAGCTCTACTGTACTCACGACTCCTGGGTCTTACGGCTCAAAGTGAGAGCAGAGAAACGGAAGAGGAGTTCATTAGATCGGTGAAGACTTCACCTCATTGTCAGTTCTGCTCACGAAAGAGGTCCCTCGTATTGTTTAATCTCCCATCACTATCACAGGTAGAATAAGAAACAGGGGTAGTTTAAAAAAGAATAGCGGAATAAGACATAAGTGAGAAAGAATCACAGTTGACAAATCAATCACTAGTTCATGAGGCTGGGGGAGGTGGTGGAGGATGATGGTCGGCTAGGAGTCGCGAGACAGTTATTGTATAACGCTGATTAGTTCAGATGTGGAAGAAATGTGTGTCCTACTGGTCACGGTGAAGTAAAGCCGCCTACTTTCACGGAAACAGAATAGGGTCCTGACCAAATGGTCACATCTACTACTTAAGGTCTGCGTAGCCGTACAACGAAGAAAGCAAACGAAACGCTTTAAAACTAGGTAGGACAGAGCAATGGCAAGCGGCTATTAATATAAGTATTGTTTATTGCTGACAAGAAGACTGGCGGGACGGTACATCGGCAAGACGAGTCTCTCGTTCCTTCCTCCCATCCCCACTCTCGACGCCCATGTAGCCACTTTCCTTATTGGCAGAAACGATCACATCTACTAATCTTATGCATGATAAACAGGAGGGGGGGGGGCAGATATCGTTGAAACTGAGTGGGATAGAGCGATACCGACAAGATCGCGCTCTGTAAAAGTGGCTTTGCAACTAAGGATATACAATCATAACACTTCACGGAGTATGTACCTTTAACCAATTATATCTTTAAAACTATCAAGTAACTACGGCTAATATTTAGCAAACATACTTAACAATATGTACTCTATCATCCTATGAAAGATCGTTGAAATCGGTGTGGTACAGTTGGGGTCCTTTCCTTGTGAGAGACACAACTCAGAACACAACTACTATAAACAGTATCAAGAGAAATACAAGAACAATTCAACTGAACTCTATCGTGTTCAATTTAACACCTAAGCAACTCCTGATATCAACTTTAATCAACCTCATCAAGAGAAAAACCTTTCGCCATACGTGGCGATTACGAAAAAGTCGGGAAGTATTTCGGGAGCAATACACCGCTCTCGCAGCTAAACCGACGCACGAAACATTGACTAAACGTAATTATTAATGTTACGCAGACCTAAAGAAAATACGATTCAATGAAAAAGAAAACATGATTAACACTAGGTTTACTGGACCCGTCAATTTGACGGGTTTCGGACTTCATGAGCAAAATTCGCAAAAACAATTACTATTACTCTTAATAATTTTTGTTGACTTTTATTGATGGACTGATACGAATATACCCTAATCTATTTCCCTTTCAGCTCTGGAGTTTCAAATTCTGTATGATGTGTACTTATTTCTTAGTACATATATATTAGAAATAGATGCCCAAGAAATCTCCATAAATCTAGTGTTAATGTATTTAAAAAATTTTGAAAACTAAATAGAATTTTAGGTATAACAATAACGATGATAATAATACATCTATGGCAGTTTCTCTCATGCCTGTTTCTCTTTTTCCTAACAGTTCCTCCAAACATTTTGGATTATCCAACAAGCACGGACATGGTGGTGCCAGAAGGCAGCAACGTGACGTTACACTGTGCTGCAACAGGCTTACCGGAACCTAGCATCAGCTGGAGACGAGAGGATAGCCAGTACATACTGTTAGGGAACGGGAAAAAAAGTGAGTTTATCATTAGAATTTACAATATTTGTTAATTATTAGTATTGTATAAAATAACAAAATACTCTGAATTTCACGATACATAAATTATAATTATCCTGCCTAACGTTTTTAGTTCCAACGCAATACCTCATTTTTGCTCAAGATCCACTTTTTTTTTACAAAAATTCCTGTTTTTTGAAAACTGGGGGTGATAGAGCAATTCTACTTCCGCATTCTTGATTGGGTAGCTTGGCCCTACAATTATCACGTAGTGGTTATAAAAAAAAAAGTCATGTTGATCAGTGTTATGAGAGACTGAGGACAAAAGTAATAGGGGATGAAAGTAACATTCTAAATATTATGACCATTGTAAATTTTAAATATATCATACAAAATTACAATTGAAGGACATATTTTAACAACATAGATATTTAATTAACATAAATAATGAGCAAAATTACTTTTCGATAACTTAAAGTAACCTATTCCTAATGTTTTAAAATTATGATATAAATATTTCTTGTGCAAATAATTGCTTTTTTTCATTTTTAAATTGATCCTTTTTAGTGTAATAAAAGTAATGTTTAATTTTAGCTAATATATACTGTTTATTAAATTATTTACACATACAATCTTTTATATAAAATGTGTTGCATGATTCAAGATTTAAGGATGTTTTATTGCTTCTAATTGAAAACGAATATGTTGAATTATTTGAAATTGCAATTTTAACAACTATCGTTTTAAGATCAAGTTAAAATTAGGAAGAAAATTTATGAGCACGGCTGTTTTTTATTAGTTTTCAAACAAATCATAGGAGAAAATTTGTGCATCATTTTTATTATATCCCAGGTAATACTGTCAGGAAATATACCGACACTGAAAAAGTTGTTTGAACTCGTTTCAAAAAGTTAATTCCCCTGTACTAAACTGTCTGGAAGCGTAACTTCACTAAAACTTTTAGAAAAAAATCTCACGTTGCTTCAACAAGCAATATCACATTACTTTACGCGAGAAATTCAAAATAATTCGATGCGACCATTAATAAATAGAAATAATACTTAAATTGAAGTAACGTATTTAATTTGTCTCGAATTTAGATCATTCCCTATATGAAAAAATATTAAAAATTAAAAGAAGTTTATTATTAAAATTGCTATAAAATACCTTTGATTTGTTAACACTATAACTACCAACGGTGTTGAATTGAAATTAATCAAAGTCGCGGAGATGCGCTAAATGCTACGCGTGTTAGGGATGGGCAGCAAGGGTACTTGGATTAAATGAGAACACTCGAGATCCGCTTTCTATAAATTCCTCTGACTGACTCTATTCTTTACTGGTTGTCCTTACACTCCTAGGTTCGGGGGTCGGTCCGAAAATTACCTGCCCCCGACCGGTACACCTTTAGGTGGGGAGGTACAAATTAAATAATGCTTTTTCCCAAATCCGACAAACGGGTTAGGGTATACTTATTTTTGACAAAAAAATGAAATTGAAAATCATATTTAAAAAATACCTAATACAAAGGAAACAAACCATAATGATTACAGTAAATATCACAATAAATTTACAAAGATGTAGGTATTATGATAAATTTACAAAATTTTCATGAAAAATTATGAATTAGTCATTTTAACCGGTCTTAGTAGTTATAGTGTTAAAAACAATTTGTGTAAATCTTTCATCGTATGTTTTAACTTATTTATTTTTCATATTTATATATTAAACGATCTAATGTGGAATTTTTACTTTATTCGATAATGTTTTCAACCCTTTCGCTACCAGGGCCTCAGGAGGCAAATCGCCACCACGGCCCAGACGTTTTATTATTTAAATATAATTAATTTTTGTAGGATGTATTTATAACTTTCTAACTAAGTGAAATTAGCGATTTTAAACACCGACCCACATAAGTGACATCGTGTGTCACATATTTCTGACGCCGGGCTCAGGTAAGAAAATCGGGTCGTCACATATATGTGACGCTGGTAGCGAAAGGGTTAAACTGAAGGTCATTCGAACTTATTTCTATAATTCTCAGCTATAATTATTGTAAAAATTTACTTTACAGATATGAGTGTCGAAGGACCGAACTTTAATATCACTAAAGTGAATCGGTTACACATGGGCTCCTATCTCTGTATCGCATCCAATGGGGTGCCGCCGTCAGTTAGTAAAAGGATTATGTTGGTAGTCCACTGTAAGTATACTGATGTACCCTTATTGTTTTCACGATATTGCGTTTCATTAACTTTATTTAAATTTTTTCAAAATTGAAGCAATCGCAAATAACAGTTTTACAGATCTCTTCTAATTTCGTGCTCACGAAGTTAGCATACCTGGCGATAAAATGTAAAACTGGATGAGTGCAGGAGAAGTAAAGTACGTTTATTTAAATGTGTGAAAATTTATCTTTGTTCTTCCAGTTCCGCCCATGATTTGGGTGCAGAACCAGTTGGTGGGTGCCCGAGAAGGACAACAGTTGACTTTGGAGTGCCATTCAGAGGCTTATCCTAAATCCATCAATTATTGGACAAGGGATAAGGACGAAATAGTTCCGCAAGGTAGGTTAAAACAATATTTTACCCTGTTCTCGTTAAATTCATTCCTATATATACGTACAGTAGCGGATAAAAGTTTAAGACCAAAGGATAAAAAAGAACAAATTAATTAATTAATAAGAAATAGCTCGATAAATAAAATTCGTATTCTATGCTAATCAATAAATAGTGTTCCACCATAATGACGATAAAAATAAATATATAAACGAGATTTGCATGCTATAAAACTATCTTTTACATTGTTCTGTCGTTTTAAATTTTTGTTCGCTATTGTATATGTTCATGTGTGTAGAAACAATCACGAAAGTCTATATGCACTTATGAAATTTAAATTATTTAAAGAGAAGAAGAATTTTAAACATTTCATGAACCTTATTCATTCATTAATTGAAGTTAAATAGATTCTAATGAAACATGAACTTTTCTTATGTATTTATATTTGTCTACGGGATATCGATCATTACAATAAATAAATAATTAAATTACTATTAACTTCTTTAGCTTAAATTAATCGGAAACACAAAATCACGGAATCTATTATGCAATAATAATGCGCGGCCATATTAAAGTATTCAAATTTTATCATAATTATAACAACTGTTACGTCAATAAATATTTATGATTTTGATACATCCATAGTATTTATAAATAAATTTATATTTTCCTGTAAACTAGAAGTATCATAAAATTTTCAACATTGGTCTAACTTTAACTAATAAATAAATTGGTGTTTACAAAATGTAACAGAAATTTGTGTAAATGTAACAATAAGTTGTATTGATTTAGTTAAAAAAATATTTAAAAGGCGTATAAAAATATATGCAACATATTGGAGTGTTTGAGTATTTGTTTTGGTAGAGGTATTTATTTGAAATATAAATATTGTGATAAAATGAAAAACACGGACATGCACATAAATTGAATAACTATATATTCAGGTGTGCAATACAAATTAAATTAATAACTCTGATTGGTTTTGTGCACTATTAATTCGAACGTGTTATCTCTTTGGTTTCCAATGAAAGACATACTGATCGGTGATACCGATCATGTTCATATACAGGGTGTTCCAGGATTTTTCGGCCAAATGGTGTCAGCATATTTTACAAGCAAAAAAAAAGAAAAAATGTCGTGTGCTCAAAAGTGTTTAACATGTTACATACCACGGGGGTCACCAGTGACCGGCACGTTCAGATTTGTAGAAATACGTAGTCTGAACAAATGTCAATACTTATCAATTTTTCATTATTACCATCGTCACTGCAGTTGTGTGAAGAAACTAATATAGTACAAAACATCTAAAAATAGTGTAGTAATGTGATCGAGCGGATGCGAGGCTGGAAAGGTCAGAGTACTTGAGTTGGGCGATTGTTGCGTGAACGCAGAATGTTTGGGCTCGAATGTTTCTAAGGCGTGAAAGATGAGAACTTGATAAAACAGTGCGACTGAGAAATTCTGGGTAGTCGTGATCGAATGCGTAGAGTGAGAAAGGTTGACAATTAGAATGAAAGGCCACGAGTGTTTGGAAGAATATATGACGGGGAAAATGTGAGCGCGAGGCAGAAAGTATCAGACGGTGAAGATAGAAAGTATTAGACGACGAAGGGAGAAAGTACCGAACGTAGAAAGAGTGTTGAATAAGCGAAGTAGTCAGCGTAGAGCGAAGGACTGTGTAGTTTGCGAATTATAGGCGTAGTTTGCGAAATATCAGCGTAGTTTGTTATTTTGTGTTCATTTGTGTCGTTTTAGTTTATTAAATACACGTATATTTATTATATTATTCACTCTTCTTTCTTTTCTTTTTTTTAATTTATAACCTTTCCTATAAATTTTGGGGGCTCGTCCGGGATTGATTAGCCTATAAATTTTGGGGCTCGTCCGGGATAGTCCTTTCCTATAATAGTTACACACTGTAATTTATCATATAATTTATCATATAATAGAAAATTCATCGTGGCGCCACGGACAAACCCTGTAAAACTGGCGTGGCATTCAACGTGTTAATTCAAAATTTATAAAAAGAATATGAAATACCAACGGACTGATTTTCGTTCGATTTAAAAATATGTTAGTGGTATTTCTCTTATCTGTGTTTAATTATCCAAGCCATATTTGCTTATACAAGCTATCTTAATGTAAATTGTAATAATACTAATATAGTTTTGTTCCGAAATAAGCAACTCACTCGGGACCGAGTAAGGTATGCTATACAAGAGTTAATTCGTGCAAGAAATTAGCATAAAGTATGTGTGATGCTTTCACAGAAATGAAAGAAAACGAAGAAGAAATTTGCAACATAATTCGTTGAATTTTTCATAGACGTCAATGTTGTATTTTCAAAAACGGACAACGCTTCGAAATTCTTCTTATAATTTGTATAAAATCATTTTTGAGTCTACCAGATATGTAAATATGAAACCGAAATTTTTTTGTAGAAAATAAACGTTTATTGTATGGAAATGATACAAAATATTTTATTCAAAATATTGCCCATCGTTAGCTATACATTTTTCCCATATCTCAGATAATTTGTGGATTCCTCGCCAAAAAAATTGTTCCTCTTTTGAAGCAAACCAGTCATTCAGCCATTTTCGGACATTTTCATAAGATGTAAAGCGCTGCTTAGCAAAGGTATGTCCCATCGATGCAAATAAGTGAAAAACTGATGGAGCTAAGTCTGGTGAATAAGCCGCATGCGAAAGTATTTCCCAATTAAACCCGTTTGATACGTTCAGTGTTAAAACTAGTTCCACCTTTCGCTTAGCTTTTTGTGCATGGTGGGACATATTTTAACCCACCTCAAAAAATTAAAAATACTCAGTTAAACAGTTTAATATTTTAATAATTGAAATAAATGTTCTTTCCCATTTTTCTGTTCAACTTTGGTTTTTATTTTCGTCAAAAATGTGTGACTCAAGGAGTTGATACGATTTTTTGCCCATCATTAGCTATATATTTTTCCCATCTCTCAGATAATTTGTGGATTCCTCGCTAAAAAAGTTGTTCTTCTTTAGAAGCAAACTAGTTATCCAGCCATTTTCGGATATTTTTATAAGATGTAAAGCGCTGCTTAGCAAGGGCATGTCCCATCGATGCAAATAAGTGAAAATCTGAGGGAGCTAAGTCTGGTGAATAAGCCGCATGCGAAAGTATTTCCCAATTAAACGCCTCAATCGTTTTCTTGACCGGTTTTGCTGTGTGTGATGGTGCATTATCATGAAGCAAAATCACTTTGTGTTGCCTTTTCTGATATTCTGGTCGTTTTTCTTGCAAAGCTTCATTCAAATCCATCATTTGTTGTTGGTAGCCTTCAGTATTAACGGTTTCGCCAGGTTTAAGCAGTTCATAATAAATTACACCCTTCTGGCCCCACCAAACACTCAGCATTGCCTTCCGTCCGTAGCGGTTTGGCCTTGCAGTTGATGTCGATGGTTCGCCTGGAGTTACCCATGATCTTTTACGTTTAGGATTCTCAAAATAGATCCACTTTTCATCGCCAGTCGCAATTCGATGGAGAAATGACTTCCTTTTGTAGCGGGCGAGCAGCATTTCGCAAGTGGTTTTTCGGTTTTCCTGCTGTCTTTCGTTGAGTTCATGTGGAACCTATTTTCCCATCTTCTGAATCTTTCCCATGGCTTTCAAACGTATGGAGACGGCTTTTCGTGTCACACTTAACTAATCCGCGAATTGTTGAATTTGAGCGTCATCCTTATCTAACAATTCTTGCAACTCACTGTCTTCAAACTTTTTCGGTGGTCTTCCACGTTCTTCGTTTTGCATATCAAAATCGCCATTTTTGAATTTCTTAAACCACTCAAAACACTGTGATTTACAAAGAGCATGCTCACCATAAGCTTCAACAAGCATTCGATGCGATTCTGCAGCAGTTTTCTTCAAATGGTAACAGAAAATCAATGCTGTCCGCAAATCGTAGTTTCCAGGCACAAAAATTCGACATGCTCAACGCTATTAAAAACTATTCTGTTGAATGAAATATGTACTGTTGTAGGTTGAAAATCTTTAACTGATGCCAGAACAAAAAAATGGCGTCAATGACGTGGTTTAACGATAATTACATTGACAGCTAGCGCCACGTATGGGTAAATTCCGGTTTCATATTTACAGACCTGGTATGTTTATATGACATTTTAAACTTATTTTTGCTCGTAAAATATGACACCGTTTGACCGAAAAATCTTGGGACACACTGTGCTCCGTACACACATAAAGTTTCATTGAAATCAGAATTTCAGGATCAGGTGAACTTCTTTGTAGTACAGTGTACGAATACTTTTTGGAGTCACTGTACGTTGAAAACGACGTTTTCCAACAACCTAGCACAATTTCATTTTTCTTTATATTCATCCGACCTTACGGTCCAATTACACACGCGTCCTTATGCATCACCTTTGCGCGTGGTATATTCTGATAGGGGGAAAAAGGAGACGACTGGTTGTAACGAGTGCTTTGAATAACGAAAGCTTCATGCGAAACGCATAAACACGGATACGTGGCGAAGCGCGGGTATACGTAAATGTTCCGCTCCGTTTTATGCTCGGCCTATAAAAGGTAGTTTTAGTACTTTCCATCGATCTACCATTCCTTTCAGATCCTCATATTTTCCTCGTATAACGATCTCCTCGCGGCAGTGGTTCGTGACAAACACATTTTGATATATATCGCCACTGACCGAAGTCAACCTATTTTATTTGTACATTTGTAAAGCAACGCGCTATTACAGATGTATAATCTCTACGTTTACAAAACTTACTAGATACGTTTTAATCATCCCTATTCGTAAGGAAGTACTTCACCAATCATTACCGGTGGCTGATTTTATTATACTTATGTAGAACGTGTCTTATAGTTTTTATTATTTCTTTCTTTATTCGGTTTTTTAATGTTGCATCAACCAATCATTCAATGGCCGATCTTAGTATCCTTATTTAGAAAGTGTCTTATGATTATTATTATCATTATTGTTATTTGTTTTTTGTTATTTAGTTATTTAATGTCGCATCAACCAATCATTCGATTGCTGATGTTAGTATCCTTATGTAGAAAGTATCTTATGATTATTATTTTTTCTTTTTCTATTCGGTTTTTTAATGTCGCATCAACCAATCATTCAATGGCCGATCTTAGTATCCTTATTTAGAAAGTGTCTTATGATTATTATTATCATTATTGTTATTTGTTTTTTGTTATTTAGTTATTTAATGTCGCATCAACCAATCATTCGATTGCTGATGTTAGTATCCTTATGTAGAAAGTATCTTATGATTATTATTTTTTCTTTTTCTATTCGGTTTTTTAATGTCGCATCAACCAATCATTCAATGGCCGATCTTAGTATCCTTATTTAGAAAGTGTCTTATGATTATTATTATCATTATTGTTATTTGTTTTTTGTTATTTAGTTATTTAATGTCGCATCAACCAATCATTCGATTGCTGATGTTAGTATCCTTATGTAGAAAGTATCTTATGATTATTATTTTTTCTTTTTCTATTCGGTTTTTTAATGTCGCATCAACCAATCATTCAATGGCCGATCTTAGTATCCTTATTTAGAAAGTGTCTTATGATTATTATTATCATTATTGTTATTTGTTTTTTTTTTATTTAGTTATTTAATGTCGCATCAACCAATCATTCAATAGCTGATTTTAGTATCCTTATGTAGAAAGTGTCTTCCTACATAAAAAAGCTTCTCCCAGAAATGATTCCGATTACCCAATGAGAACCGTAGAAGTTCTAGCTGCTAACTACCTTCGGGCTTCCGCTTTTTTGGCTACCGTCGAAAAGAGATACAACATAAAAACTATAAAATAAGGAAACCTAGGAAATCGGGAAAAAATCTCGTGACCATTTTGGTTTGCCGGCCCAATGACTTAATACGCTGTTGGCAATAGATGGTCGGTACGCAGATGACTGTGTGGCGACCTTCCTGCCCTCGCCACTAGGAGGGATATAGCACCACCTTTCTCGCAAGTGCTCGAGCCGGGCCACGGTTACTATATATACGAGTTCTGACCTGTCCCTCCCTATCCCTGTGTCTCATAATGATAGCTTTTTTGCAAATTTTTCTCTCCAAACCCCATGCACCATTGAAGACAAAAATCTCTGGTAACCTACATCATAAATCTCATTTGGTCGGTCAGTCTGGCCTACAGACGGCCACGAGCCTTAGTCAGTATAATAAATATAAAGAAAAAATCCCTTCCTATCCCTGTGTTTAAGGCAGGGGCCTGCTAGGTAAGCCTTACTGACGAGTCCACTAGCAAGGCCCCAAACGAAACACCTCTTCCCATTCGTTATGTCTCTCTCCACAACAGCGACAACTGTCCTAAAGGATTTTAGGATCCTAATCGACAGAACAATGAAAAACATAGTTATATGATATGCAAATATCGTTTATATATTTATTTTTATCGTCATTATGGTGGAACTCTATTTACATCCTAATCCTTTAGGACAGTTATGCGTACTCCCTACAGTTTCAAAAGTATCATTTTGTGTAATACCGAGTCCGCACTGGAGAGAACTGTTCACAAGTAGTACACGAGCTGTTCGCGAACTATTGCGGAACCTGTCCTTTTAGCATCCACACGTATTTCGTTGTTCGGATACTGTTAACACTTAGCCAACCGAATGGGAAGATCTCCCATTTTGTCTTCAACAAAGCGCTGCAATTGAGTCTAATTGTTTTTGTTATTAGTGTAGGAGCCAGAAATTACCCATAGATTTATTAAGTTTTATTTATACTAATTAGGATTTAAGATTATGAAGGTTTAGTGGCGAAATTATTTCGTGGGGCGGCACTGCCTGCGCGGAGGGCAGAAGATCGTGAGCGAGCGAAACGGAGTTGTAAAAACGATTTTGTCACGAAATGTTTTTTTTTTTTGACACAAGACGCCCATCCTTTGTTCATTCCGTGCGCAATGTTCATGTAATTGTAACCTAACTCTCTTTTGTACTATTTTAAAATATATAATCTTTTATTAATTGTTTCCTACATTAGTTAGTCTTGAACTAGTACTATTCATAAATTTTCTAAAATACAATTTTTAATAAATTCAACATCAGCTTAAGACCAACTAATAACAAAGTAAAAAGAATCAATGATACTGTTTTGTCAAGGAAGAAATGAAAGATCTCCGCATTCGGTCGTCTAAGTGTTAACCCTTTCGTTACGGACGAATTCTACAGCGCGCAGAACTTGCCGCCGCGCCACAAGTGTGCACTTGTGGAAGAACTAAAGTCGCCTGCGGTACGTTCAATACCGCTGACATTAATTAATCTTATACTGAAGTTCTATTGCCAGCTAAAAATCTCAGAATGTAAAACAAATGCTAAACAATTGCGATGCGAACGCAGTAATTATAGTCACCGCCCGTACGTAGCGAGCGTCAGGCGTTGGGTGACTATAGTCAGCGCCCGTAGCGAAAGGGTTAAAGGTAGAAAGGATGGGTTCGGGAAATAAAACAAGGGCGCTGCGTTTTCCGGGTGAGAGCGACCATAGCCGTTCACATCGCTCTCGAGACTAGCTTTTCTTTTATTTTTTCCTTTTCAAAGTCGGTACAAAGAGCGGGTTTCTGCTTGAGAAGCGGCCCAAACCTACCCCAAGACACTTAGTCCTCCCTGGGTGTTTCTAAACCTTCCCAGGTTCTTTGGCCGCATGGGCCTGTACAATCCAACAGATACGCTTATAGCTCATGAACAGTCCCTTTGATGTACCACTTCCCAAGTGAACAGTATTCGCTACTTGCTGAAGATCTCGTTGCTCGCAGTTTGTCAATCGCGAATGAACAGCAGTGTAGATGTAGCGTAATAGTATCATGTTCAATTGATATGTCACGTAAGTACGCGGTCAGATGTTTCATCAGGTTTGCCTTTCGATCGTACAGAATTAGCATTTTGAATAATGTATACGAATTCAAGTAGGATGCTAAAGATATAATATTGATTTTATCTAGCATTTGTGCTGGAAATCGAAGATGCGTGAATGAATGAATACCAAAAGCTTCCCTTCTGCCGTTATTACGTTGATATTCTCGTTGATATTTACATCTGTATCAAAAGTATCGGTAGCACATGCCAAGTAAACTTAGATCCTAAGATAAAATATCTTACGATAAAATATTCATAGCATCGACGTGTGTTTGCTGTCTTTCGTTAAAAATTAATTAGAAGCTAACAAAACAAAATCCAAGTGATATAGGTACCGATGGTAATCGACGTTCATTACCAAAAAGTAGCACCATTATACTTGTTTTAATAAAAAGTATCACTTTTTTGTTCTTAACTTCTTAACCCTTAAGCATTGTTTTATAATATAAAATACTTTATTATTACATTTGTATGGTTTAATTATATGGTTTAATACTAGTACCTTTGATACCAACGGTAAATAAAAGTTGTTTTTACTTAAGATAGAATTCCGAGGTGAAAAGCATAATTTCCTATAATTAAACCACTGCATTCGCGTTTTCAGCATCTGAGATTAGCCATAGTTCGAAGAATTAGCTAAAATTTGGACGTATCAATTCGAATTTATATATATTGACATTAGATTACCTCTATATATGTATAATTATCTATATATGTATGTGTACGTATATTTTTAATATGTAAATTTCATTTTATCACATAAGCTTTACATATAATACTGTTGCAGTACAATTTTCATTATACGTACTGCATTCATTGATTCATTACACTACAGATAGTGTTTTAATTTTTTAACACAGTAGAGTTTCCTACAGATATACAGGGTCTGGCACATAAGTGTCGCCACGATTTTTCAGGCACTTTTTATAGTTTAACAAAAAAATATTTCAGAAATACCGTATTACATCGAATATAAGACGCACATTTTTACGTATAAAAATATATAAAATATATAAATAAAATATATTTTTTAGTTCTTTAAGTATATACATATTTTTGTTTATTCTACACTTTATAATAAAAATACTTAATTCAGGTATTTTTTTATTTCTAGCTTGAAATATTTAGGGTGCGTCTTATAATCGATGTAATACGGTATTTCAAAAATAATTCTTATTCGATGACGCTCTGTTCGGAGAATAGAATATCTAAATGGAGGTTCTACTATAGTTAGTATTATATCTATTCGATATTATATGTTCTATGACGTTATATGTACACATATATTAGTCGTACATAAATATCTGCAGTATATGTAACAGTTCCAACTATCTGTGGACTTTGGAATCGATCCCTCGCGGATCTTGGGTCCAACTTTATACGTACTCTGAGAGAAAGGTTTTGAATAGCAAATATCCCATCTGGATCACTCATAAACGTCGTCTTGTCTGATTGACAGTTCGAATTTTTGCGAATTTACAATTAGTTATGTTTAGATTTTCAGTAAATTTTTTATAAAACATACATAGGTATCTAGTTTTCTATAGAGTATCCAAAAAATGTTAATATTTACATAGAAGTTTACATAAAAAAATCAAATTTGCCCTAAACGTTTAATATTACGTTCATTATTGACATGAAACACTAACAAGGACCGTCGTTCATCGAATTTTATGAAGTATCATGCATGTTCAAAGAATTTAAAAATGTTCTGCATTTAACACTTTTTAAAATCATTATCAAAAATTGACATCCTTCTTATATTTTCATTTTAAATAAATAGTACATCATTACAATCTACAGATTACTTTGTTATTATAAACTGAATTTCGTTTTTACACTTGGCACCTACAGTAACTAACAAAAGTTCAAGACAACATCACAATCTAAAACATAGTTTTATGGTATGCAAATATTTTTCATATACTTATATAGGAAATGTTCTATATTAATATAGAACATAAGATGGAATTCAGGTGTGAAAAATAAAACGTGAAGCGATTAAAACTTAATAACAATATATTTAAAACAATTTAACAAAACAACTTAAACGACTTTACAACTTAGCAACTTTAACACTCTTTCTACGTTCACAACCAAACCTTTCTTCTACGTTAGCCAAAAGCTTTCTGCCCCGCGCTCGCATTTTCCCCGTCATATATTCTTCCAAACACTCGTTTCCTTTCATTCTAATTGTCAACCTTTCTCACTCTACGCATTTGGTCACGACCACCCAGAATTTCTCAGTCACGCTGTTTTCCAAAGTTCTCATCTTTCACGCCTTAGAAACATTCGAGCCCAAACATTCTGCGTTCGCATGACAATCGCCCAACTCAAGTACTCTTCAGACTTTTCCAAACTCGCATCCGCTCGATCGCATTCCTACACTTATTTTTATCGTTATTATGGTAGAACACTATTTATTAATTAACATGGAATACGAATTTTATTTATCGTCCTATTTCTTATTAATTAATTAATCTGTTTTCTTTGACCCTTTGGTCTTAAACTTTTGTCCGCTACTGTATACGTATTTAAAGCTGTTTGCATAATTTCCTTGCTACATAAATGTCTTTAACTTTAAAATAAAACGTTATGAATATTTTCAATACAGCCGATAATAATAAATGCTTGACGCAGAATATTTAAAAACCTGCTCATCGATGATAGAGAGAGGTAGAGAGAAGAATTTGTCAAAAAATGATCGTGCGCGCTTATTTGAACGATTCTAGGGTTCGGTTGTCCAGTTCAGTAAACATGAAATTTATTCGCTGCGAGATCCGGATGACAACACGTTTTATTGATTCGATCCTGATTTGTAGACATTTCCGGCGCCTATTCATCCCGCGATCGTACTTTTCTTTTATTATTTTGCTTCGCAATTCACGTAGCCCTTCTATTCGCAGAAGATAGAGTCTTCCACTGCCATCGTTCGATAGAATTCCGAATCTTAGAAGTCGGGAAACGAAAATGTCTTTGAATGGTGTCGATCTAAATAGAAATCACCTTAGCTTAGGCTGCTGCACAGCGAATACTAAAATAAGCTACACATGGGCACAGACCGAGTTATCGTTTATTGATTGAACTATTGTGATGTTCACTCAAAGGATGCTGAAATTTCAACACCCGCCGCGCGCAGTATATAATCGTTTCCGTCCGAGAGGACGAATAAAGAGCAATTTTCTTTTTTATTTGTACAATCGATGGCCTCTATTTATTACTACTTTTTTTCTCATATTACCGGCAGTTTGAAAAACGGCATCTTCACGAATCTGTTCACTAGCTAAAGTATTTTTATCGAAGAAATGCGTCATCGAAATTAACATATGTCTCGCACGCATAGTTAATTATTATATTTACATAGTTTGCATATTATAATTACTGCGGATCTTTATATCATACATTTGTGGGAAATTCAAATATAGCAAAAAATGTGAGTAAATGGGTTATAATAATTAATACAATTTATTTAAATAACAACTGTGAACACAATAAAACGACGAAATGTAACATAAATTAATAACATTGAAAATCGCTTCGTTCTGTCTGTCCCTCTCTCTCTCTCTCATTTCAACAATATATAAATAAATATAATAATATAATAATATAATAAATAAATAAATATATGACAAATAGTACGATAAGAAAATTTCGAATTCTTTGCGAATCAATATACAGGGTGTTCTATAATAATAGTAATAAAAATGAATGTACAGACAATGTTCGCAAACCATAAAACTATGTTTCATACTGTCCTTTCGTCTTAAACTTTCGTCCGCTACTGTACATACATTGACAAATACACTTTGTATGAACAAAAGCAATTAAATAGCTTCTCGTTCTATTTAGTTTTCTTTAACGTATTTCATTTTAAATATTATTCTTTAGCATTTAATAAACGTACGTCCATTTATAGTCTCCATCATGATTTTTTTGATACATTACTCTCTTACGTGCAATAAAAGCAATAATCATTACTAATGGTGTTTCAGTTAACAACATTGTTTCTTTTTTATTATTTAGTGAAATAAACTCCAACTGTAATATACGCGTTGCAGTGATATTGATTAAACAGAGTTGTCAATACAATCACGTCATAGCACACGTGAAATTAATGAATTTCTAAATATTTAATTTTTAATAGCTCCATTTTAGATGTATAATAAATTATAAATTAATTATGTGAAATGAAACAATAAATTAGCTTTATAAACCTTGTTTTATCTGTTTTCTATAAAAATATAAATATGTATTTACGAAAATATCCACATTCTGTTTACAACAATAATAAATATAACATCCATTCATGAATTATGGTACTTTTTAGGAGGAAAATATGAGCCCATACTGCTGGATAACGCGTACAAAGTTCACATGAAGTTAACAATTAATTCTGTCAGTCCGTCGGATTTCGGATCGTACAAGTGTGTCTCCAGAAATTCATTAGGGGACACCGATGGCATCATCAAAGTTTATCGTAAGTAATCTTAAAAATACCTAAAAATATTACAATCGTTAGTGCGAAACGAAGACTATTTATTTGTACATTTATAGATCACAATTTAGTATTAAGTAGCGCTCAACATATTTCAACATCTCCTTTAGAATGATTCAGATAATCGATAATATAATTGCTAGTAGAATCGGTGTTAGTTTGTGAGGTAGATATGAATGTAGGACTGCGATTGAGTGGGTACGATTCTAAGAAAACAACTATTCTATGTATGACCCGTTACGCTCTATACAGGGTGTTCGGACGAAGCTAGGAGAAAATTTAAAGGGTAACTCTATGCAACATTCTAAGACGAAAATCAAGAGTAACAATATTGCGTTTGACGCTTTGTTTATCAGTTATAAGCAACTAAAAATGGGGTACTTTACGCCTGAAAGCAGGCTTCACTGCGTACTCATTGACGTTACCTACCGTGTAACCGCATTTGCCTACTCTCAGGCGTAAAATAGCCTGTTTCTTTAATTGCTTGTAACTAATAAACAAAGCGTCAAACGCAATATTGTTACTCTTGATTTTCATTTTAGAATGTTGCATAGAGCTAGTTCTTCAATTTTCTCCCATTTTCGTCCGAACACCCAGTAGATAATTATTTATAAAAACGGGTTATATTTGAATTCTTTAAGAAACTCCTTAAATCGTAGCTCCTAACAGCACGATATTTAACACGTTGAATGCCACGCCAGTTTTACAAGGTTTGCCTGTGGTGCCACGATGAATTTTTTATTATACGATATATATACTGTTGAAATATTACCTAGAACAAGTAAATTACAGTATGTAACTATTTTTAGATGTTTTATGCTGCATTAATTTCTTCACACCATTGCATTAACGATGGTAATAATGAAAAATTAATAAATACTGACATTTATCCGAATTATGTATTTTTACCTATCTGGGCTTTACCAATTCAATGTGTTAATGTCGGTTTCACACTGGTCAAAACTATTCATCAACCAAATTAGCATGGTATCCATGTTGGAGCTCGTAACGTGAGTTTTACAGGAGAGTCTTCTTCTTTTTGCAATTAAAATCACTGACAAAATTGATGTACTTTTACTGCTGAATTATCACATTTTGAATGAAAAACCTACAATGAAATTCGTCGTGTAATCCATAAGTGTGAACATAATTCGTTAAGGATTTCATGAATTGGAATAGTGTTCAAGAAGTCGTGCAATAATTTTAGCGCTGACACGTAATCGTCGTCGATAACATTTATTTACGTAAGGAATTACATCCAACAGATTAAGAAAAAGTAATTTTACGAAAGAATTACAGTTTTACCTCTACAATAACGATCATGGGTTATTTTAATGCCGATAGCATACTTTTTATTCAAAATGCGATAAAAGGAAAGCTTCCCCTTTCAAACTTATTGAAGAACGAATTGCAAACAAAAAAATGATTG
Organism: Tetrapedia diversipes; assembly: GCA_033822845.1. NCBI lineage: Eukaryota > Metazoa > Arthropoda > Insecta > Hymenoptera > Apidae > Tetrapedia > Tetrapedia diversipes. The sequence goes on from JAOPTO010000918.1 coordinate 153,562, forward strand.
AACTCCATAGAGCCGTTTGAGTTTGGAAAATTTTTAGAGAAAAAGCCATTCAATCATAGAAGCGTTCTTGAAAACATTCGATCCAAGCCAGAAAGTAAAGGCTTTTACCCTTTAAGCGAAAGTGCTTAATACTTTACGGGCCTTTTTTATCAAGTTACAGCAGGTCAAAGATGAACAAATTTTCAGTTGAAAATTAGTAATCCCTTAATGCTCACTGGGTCGATTTTGTCCACAATGAATCCAATTTTTCGAAAGCTTTTTGAAACTTTTATTTTTCTTTGATAGTTAAAATAGAAAGACAGTCAGTTAAAATAGAGACGTCAAACAATTTAAATTCTTTCAGGCTTTTTGAAAAAAATATTCGAGGTTGAAATGGATCCAATATTTTCGTGAATGGTCCAAAAATCATGCGTCGCTAGAAAGGGGTAATTTCGATGCGTGATATATTTGCAAAAATAATTATTCATTAAAAAATTTACTATTTTCTACCTAACTTTCATTTTAACTTTTATTTTATTTACAATCGCATTAATTATTTGTAAATTTTTTGAAATTTCGATGAAAGTAATATTTTTGAGTTTCATACGCTAGAAATTTTATTTTAATTTTAATATTCATACGTTAGAAATTTTATTATAGCATCGCGATATTACTTATACTGTATTATTATGATATTGTATTCTTATATTGAATATTGAATTTTAATTTCACATAATATGTAGGTACTAATCAGTTAATATACGATTAAAATTTGTCATCTACTTCTTAGTATGTAAGTACGTATATAAAGTAAATTACAAGGATTAATAATACTGTAATTGCATCTTTTTTATGTGTTTCAGCACTTACATCGAGTTCGAATTCCACTAATAGTAACACAAAATACAAAGGTAAGTTCTTATCACAGAAGTTACTCAATTAGAAAAGATTATAACATAATAAGAAAATATAATACTATTATATGTATGTACAGTCAGTCACAAAAATCTGCACATACTTTTCTAATTTCAATTATTTAAAGAGAAGAAGAGTTTTGAACGTTTTATAAACCTTAGTTCATTCATTAGAATCGAAATTAATTAAATTCTAGAAAAATAGCTGCTTTCCTTACATTCGTTTATCAGAAAATATAAATAAAACGAGAACATAAAATCACAAATTTTATTAAGTGTGCAAATTAATTCGGTGCCTTTGCATTTAACGCTTTGTAACTTCCATTCAAATTAAAATACCTTTCCTGCCCTATTGTGATTTCAAAGTAGCAACATTATGCTCTAAGGAACATTAAAACAATCAACGACAACTTGGCATAATTTCACCTAATAACAATAAACAATTTAGCATTCGACAAGGAGTATTTGAGGTACTGCATTCCTTTTGCTTTGAACCGAAGAAAAATGCTTCTGAAGCTAAAGAAATGGTTTATTCTGCTTTTGGTAATGATGCTGTGACGTATAAAATGCGCAAAGAGTGGTTTCAAAGATTTCGACGTCCAGGACAAGCAAAACATTTTAAGAAAACTTTTGAAAAACGTTTGAAAAAACTAAACAAAGGCTTCCGTTGTAACTGGGTGTTATTCACGAATGCTAATCGCAACGTTTACTTCAATTAGGAAAAGTTCAAAAGTTAGGAAGGTGGGTTCCACACGAAAAGGACACCGAATTAATTTACACACCTAATACAACTGTCATAAATCCAATTTTCGATCAGGACCCCGTTTTCATTGATTTTTTCATATAAATAATTCCTTTTAACATAAAACCCAAAAATTTATCTATAAAAGTCAGCCTTATCGGAAGTGGACTATTAAATAAAGTACGTGTTTAAACGGATTCCAATGAAATGACCAATATAAATTCCACCAACCAAAATTTACCGACAACAGTTTCAACCAACGACAGTTTTAATCTACAATAACATTAATCGCAAGAATAATCATGAAGCTACACATTCTTTGTACATAAAAAAAAGACAAATTATTTCATACGTAAAGAAATAAATATGCACTATAATATTATAGTAAAGGTTATAAATGAAAAAAGAAAAGAGAAGAGTAGTGAATAATAATAATAAATATACGTGTATTTAATAAACTAAAACGACACAAACAAACACAAAATAACAAACTACGCTTATGCTACGCAAACTACGCTGATACTTCGCAAACTACGCTGATACTTCGCTAACTACGCCTATGCTTCGTAAACTACACAGTCCTTCGCTCTACGCTGGCTACTTCGCTTCTCACTTCACCGTCCAATACTTTCTATCTTCACCGTCTGATACTTTCTGCCTCGCGTTCGCATTTTCCCCGTCATATATTCTTCCAAACACTCGTGTCCTTTCATTCTAATTGTCAACCTTTCTCACTCTACGCATTCGATCACGACTACCCAGAATTTCTCAGTCACACTGTTTTCTCAAGCTCTCATCTTTCACGCCTTAGAAACATTCGAGCCCAAACATTCTGCGTTCACGCGACAATCGCCCAACTCAAGTACTCTGACCTTTCCAGCCTCACATCCGCTCGATCACATTACTACAATATTGAGTCGGCGATGTTGGAAAAAAACAGTATAATGATCGAATTAAAGCAGATTTAATTATTAAATACGGAGAATTCCTGAATTTTATTATTCAAAGCGTTGTATGAGGAATCATTTTATATGAAAACAGTGGTGGCAGTATCTTTGCCGCGTTATAGGAATTCGTGTTATACGGGAATCTACTGTACTGTTGTCGGTGAATTTTAGTTGGTGAAGACTCTGTCGATAAAGTCGATGTCGGTCATTTCAATGGGACTCGTGTAAACTTCAAATAACTTAACACTTAGCCGACCGAATGGGGAGATCTCCCATTTTGTCTTCAACAGAATAATGCAATTGATTCTATTTACTTTTGTTATTAATTGGTCCTGATCTAGTGTTGAATTTATTAAAAATTGTACTTTGTAGAATTTATGAACAGTACTGGTTTAACCAGTTACCGCACGCTTTTAATTTGATGATCGGTAAAATCGGTAAAATCGGTAAAAATAAAATAATTTAACACTTAGCCAACCGAATGGGAAGATTCTCCCATTTTGTCTTCAACAGAATACTGCAATTGATTCTATTTACTTTTGTTATTAATTGGTCCTGATCTAATGTTGAATTTATTAAAAATTGTACTTTTTAGAATTTATGAACAGTACTGGTTTAACCCGTTGCCGCACGCTTTTAATTTGATGATCGGTAAAATCGGTAAAAATAAAATAATTTAACACTTAGCCGACTGAATGGGAAGATCTCCCATTTTGTCTTCAACAGAGCTCTGCAATTGATTCTATTTGCTTTTGTTATTAGTTAGTCTTGAACTAGTACTGTTTATCAATTTTCTAAAATACAATTTTTAATAAATTCAACATCAGCTTAGGACCATGTAATAACAAAAGTAAATACAATCGATGGCACTGCTTTGTCAAGGAAAAGATGGGAGATTTCCCCATTCGGTCGACTTATTGTAAGTAATAACATATTGCTGCCCGCATTTTGCAAAAATTTACTATAAGACCGGCGATTTTAGACCTTAACCCTTTGCACTCGGCTGTCCTCTCTCATGGGACATCGTAATCCTAGCATATGATAGTTTTGCAAATTTTCAGACTTTAGTTCAGACCCGGACGTTAAATAGTCGTATATGTAAATTTTAATATACGACTTAACTAAACTAAATAAAGTTTAATATACGTAAATCATAGTAAATATTTCGAATTTGAAAATTTTTGAAGTTAGTATCATTAAAGGACTAACGGTCACCTCTCGAGTGCAAAGGGTTAAAATTATTTTGGGAGATAATTTTAGTAATAAAACTACGATAACTTTTTGAAATTAATATATATTTGAGTAAATCTTTTTTTATTTAGTCATAGTAATTCTAAAATTTTTTTGATCTATGATATTTTGTAATATAATTGACTTTGTGTAATGGGACGTTGCAAAAATTACAGATATATCAAATTTCGTTGATTATTTAACTATGATTATTTAAACATTTTAATGTATTCACTGATCCGTTTGAAATGAAAACCGAATTGAAAACTTACTTAGAAACACAGTGGATAAGGTTCAGTAGGAATCCAAAATACCGTTATTTCGGAAACCATCAATTAATCATGCTTCTCACTAAAACGAGATTTCTCGTTTCCGGTCACCAGCGAATGTTAAATTAAAACGAGAAATCTCGTTTCCGGGCGTCAATGTGTAAATTAAAATCTGGTTGTATATGTAAGGATACTCAATCAAAAGCTGCTCTGTTTTTGATCAGAAATAGGATTTCTCGAGGTGTAGTAGCGGTCAAAAGTTTAAGACGAAAAGAAAATATAGAACATAGTTTTATAATCCGCAAATATTGTCAGTAGATTCATTTTTATCGTTATTATAGTAGAACACTATTTATTGATTAGTACAGAATGCAAATTTTGTTTATCATGCTATTCTTTACGAATTAGTTAAGTTAATTTCGTTAACTCTTTAGTCTTAAACTTTTGTCTTCTACTGTATATACAGTGGCTCCAAAAAGTATTCGTACAGTGTATTACAAATAAATTCATTTAACTTTAATACTCTGATTTCAATTAATGTTTTTAATACAACTTTATAGGTATGTAGGGTGTAATAATATATGTATGGATTAATTTCTTGTTTTGTAACTAATTACCATTTTAAGAAAGCGAAATCAACGTTAAATTTTCAATGTTTTTTTCTCATTTTTTTAACATAACTTTGTATCGATGCATGATAAAACAAAACCTTTTAGGTAAAAAAATCTTAGTTTTTAATGCTCTATCGCCCTGCCATTAAAAAAAGATCCCAAAGGAACCTGTGTTCAGAGCATGAAAAATTGCAGAAGCTTTAGGGATCGTTTTCACCCCCTCCATAAGATTTACTGTCGATGAAAAAATGGCTCCATGCGGGATCCATTATGCTCTATATACATGCAAAGTTTCATCGAAATTAGAATTTTAGGATTAGGCGAATCTCCTCGTAATATAGTGTACGAATATTTTTTGGATCCACTGTACTTACCACTGACAATACAGCAGTATACAAAATTTGTTCCTCAATCGTCGATGAAATTCGTATTTTTTCGCAAGAGATTTGTTTGAATTCCGTGCATGCAACTTAACTATTTAAAATCTGTCTGGAGATATTTAACATCACTTGAATATTTAACGCACCTTCTATCGTACTTCTGTGGTGTTCGTGGCGCTTACTTTTTAAACCGAGACCGAACTATTTCTGTGTGAAATCGTGAATGAATAGGAACCGTCATGCCAGATTTACAGGCCCACCATCTCATTTACTTTCGACAGGTAGCCGGTTGCGGGAAAGATGTATAAAAGTCGATAGAACCCGTTTCAGAGGAACTAGACGTTTAGAAGAACGCCCCTATAAAAAGCCACGGTTGAATGCCATTTTGAACTTACACCTCGTCCATCAAACTCTTTTTCCTACAAGCAAAACGCAAGGCTTTCGCTAAACTTCGTATTCGTTTTTAAATATGCGCGTAGGCTTTTGAAAATCCTATAAACTATATTTTATTTCATATGAATTATAAATGTTTGCTTATTTTATAAATAAGTATAAGAAAAATAAATGTTTACTTATTTTATAAGTAAGTATAAGAAAAATAAATGTTTACTTATTTTAACTCGTCATGTTTAAATATTCACTCTGTATAGGCCTAATTACTCAGAAAAATTGAAAACGCATTCAACGGATAAAATTGCAATTAAATATTTTCTGTACTTACTACACTCCGTTGTATGTACTCTTATTCTTATTATTATTTGTCTGATTATTATTAAAAGTACAAAAAATGTTCTGTATGAAAATTGTTTATTTTTACGGAGAAGATTTATAAAATATTTTAATTTCTTCTGTTTGTTATTTTACGGAAATTTTAATGCTAGTATATTTTTTAAACAGAACTATAATATATGTATATATCTTTATCATTGTCATTTTAAGAATTTGAACGAAAATTTACCGGATACATTTTTGAGGTTATATAAATAAATATCTTTTTCCTTTTTAATTGTTAACTACATGATTTTCCTTAATATAAATAAATTATAGTATGGACTCATACATTTTTATTATAAAATTAATTATTTTAAAAATTAATATTCTAGCCTTATCAAAATTTCAGTCTGATTTTATGTAACTGAGTAATGTCGAAATTTTACATTAATTATATTTACTAAAGAATGGTTTGATGAAAGAAAAATACATGAGATAATAAATAAGATACTTCTAACTTTAATGTGTTACCGTATTTCAATTAACATTTAATTGTGAACATCATCACTATCAATAAAATAAAATAAATAATTAGTTGTCGATAAGAATATTTACTTTACATTTTAATGAACAATTACGAAACTAACATATAAATTAACCAATAAAATTTAGCGATAATTTTTGTCGACGTACAAAAGAATGTTAATTGTTTTAAGAATTTACGATACATTATCTTATCGTTTCCAAATAAGTTTGCCCGCATTCCTTTCTCTTATTATTTAATCATTTCGCTATCACAGACGACTGAAGTCGCTTACAACGTAAAGCTATTCACGTATTACGAGCAATTCAGTTAATTCAGTAGGGGCAGTCTAACGAAAAGACCAGCGATAGCAAAAAAGTTAAGCAAATACTTGTACAGGGATCTAGAATGCATTTTTTCGGAAAGCTAAATAAGCTTTGAGTTTTAACTTTGGTAAAATGTGCAGTCGATTTTTTGATTGCTGCGAAAAAGCAATTGCGCTTTTATCTTTCTGTTTTCAACATCAGGTTAGGTTTGGATTTTTTGTACAATTGTATAGAACGAAACTGCGTGGTTCTCTTTTTTCTTGCTGCAGTATAGTGTTTTTTAATTCTTTCACAACTAAGGGACACAATTTTCCACATTTTAAAATTGGTAATTGCCGTATGTAATTATAAGCTTATCTACATTTTTTATATTGAATGTCAAAATAGAACGTATGCCAAACGCAATCGCGTAAACGGGAACGTTTAGAAAAAGAAAACTGTAAAATCAATTGGCACCAATGATAAAATGAACTCTACTGTGTTATTATTTTGCTTCGCAGAATATCCTAATTAGCATATCATTTTGTATAGTAATTTTATTTCATAATTTTTATTATTTTAGCTAACATTATGTTATAATAAACCAATAAATAAAAGACATTGCATAATAAGCTTAACTATAATTTATGTTACCTTCATAGTCGATTGGGAAAAATATTTCCCATAAAATTCCAAAAAAATTACACATTGTTATGTAGTTTTCTTATGCTTTTTATCTGTTTTACGTCTAAACAAACTAAAATAAACAGTGTGAAATTAAAAGTCCTTTTGTGTAATAATAATAATAAATTTATTCTTTACTAAATATACACGTCTTTTATGTTTACACTCTTTTCTTCGCCATAATACATTTTTCTACGCACACTCTTTCTCGATTTTCTTTTGTTCACTTCCCCCTCTTTTCTCTCTTCTTTTTTTTACACTAAATGTCGATAAACGTGTATCGTATAAATGTACTAATATCCTAACAAACAGTTACATACTAAAATTTACACTTAGCAATCTTATGGTCCTGCAAGAGTTAACACGTTCCTTGCCACGTATTTTTTTTAACGAGCGTTTATTGTGCTAAAAAAAAGATAACAGAAACAATAAGGTATTTACAATGAAGGTACAATAAATTATAAAAACGCACAGATAGATTTAACATGGTAAAACAACGGGTGCTTTTTAAAAGCTAGATTAATGGCTCCGTCATTGAGCACTCGTAACCTTTCTTCTGTCGTGGATTTCAAATTGCACTTATTGCTACAAATATAGAATTTACATGGGACTTAAGAACTAAGGCTTAAACATATGACGGAACTTAATATTTGTAATGGTATGGCACTCCCTGCAACGTGTACTGTTATCAGTGATTAAAACTCATATTTTCCTCATTAAGAGGAAAAGAGTAAAAGGTAGTTGCTAATATTGTTATTACATGTTGTATGATGGTAGTTGGCAACAGTCTCTATTATTTTAACCCTTTGCACTCGAGAGGTGACTGTTAGTTGTCTAATCATACAAACTTCAAAAATTTTCAAATTCGAGATATTTACTAAGATTCGCCTGTATTAAGCGTTATTTAGTTCAGTTAAGTGATATACTAAAATTTGCATATATAATTGTTTAACCTCTGAGTCTAATCTCCTATCCTATATTAAACTTCACTGAGTTTAGTTAAGTAGTATAGTTAAGTAGTTAAGTAGTTTAGTTTATGTGTATCACTGTTTATCCTTTGAGTCTAACTAATAAACAAACTAACTGAAGTCTGAAACTTTGCGAAACTATCATTTGGTGATTGACACTCACCTCTCGAGCGCAAAGGGTTAAAACTTACGACATTTGGTACACTTCCGGATATCATATACAATTTTGCACCTTTTCGTATACCTGAATTTCTTTCTTATAAATCCATAAAAATCCGCAGTCCATTTAATCATTTGCGCCTGAAAATTAACGAAACCATCATTCTGGTGACTAACAGTCGCCTTTCAAGCGTAATGGGTTAATAACTGGATAAACATTATCCGGTATCATTTCCTTCTATCTTTCCACGATCTATAACCTACAAAACGATCCCCTTTTATGTAAAAGCATCTCATACAGGCTATTTAAGCTGGACCGTTGCCGATAGTCACCTCTCGAGCGCAAAGGGTTAATAGTAATAAATACCAAAAAATACATTTTCAGCTTGCAAACAAACAAATAATAGATAATTTTCGCAGATTTGTCGCACTTTATAGTGTGTTCTGTTTTCGTTAAATATGGCGTAAGAATGACATTTAGTCAAAAGCAGTTTGGCAGGGAACGTGTTGAGGAAAAAATGGCAAAATGTTGGAAGGAAGATAAAAGAGAACACTTTATTGGAGATAAATTAGAATCATTAAGAATTATTTGAACGACTAAAAGCGTTGTTCTGCAATATGTAATATATTAGATTTGAATGGGATATATGTGGTTTACTTTCCCATGAAACTTTACTAAAAAGATAAATATCTGCAATACTTTTGGAACATTTTTGGAAAATATTGAATCGTATTTAAATACTTTCTTATATAATGAATGTTGCTTTTATCGCAGGTAAACTAAGGCACAACTCAAGAAATGACATTTTTGAAGGAAATCAGGATATGTTGAAAGAAAGAGGTAAATATAGAGTTGAAAGTATTATTATGATATACAGAGGATATTGTAAAATAGTATCATATTTGCTTGTGAATTATGAAATTTTATTTTATCAAAATGGTACTTTGTTGTTATATTTTCTTCAACTATTTAATGATCGAAATTAAGCAAATGAAAATAAATCTTGAGAATGAGTTGTCTGATTGAAGAATTTTACATAGATTCACAGAAATGCATTTTTATGAAATAAAAGATATATTTTTACATCTTATTATGTTTTATATCAATAATAATAGTCTTTTGCGATATGATCTTTCCTGTCAACCAATTTTTCCATTTTTGTTCGATGTTTGGTTTTCGGGATGAAAGTACGCGTTTACCATTACATAGATATACAGTGGCTCCAAAAAGTATTCGTATTATAAGGAAATTCATCTAATTCTGAAATTCTGATTCCAATACAACTTTATGCGTGTACAGAGCATGGTGTGTCCTGCATGGAACAATTTTTTTGGCGGCAAAATATCTTTTGAGGGTGTTGATAACGAATATCAAAGTTTCAGCGATTTTTCACATTTTGAGTAATAAGCTTGTATGTGTTCTTTTTTTATGACAGGGTGATATAGTATTAAAAACTATACATTTTCTATTTGAACGGTTTTGCTTCATCAAGTACCATTACCAAGTTATGTTTAAAAAATGAGAGAAAACTCACAAGGGAACACCGCGAACTGTCATTCACGGATTTCAATGAAACTTTGTGAGATTATAGAGTGGTCTAAGACAAGAATAACGGTATGCTTCATTTCGGCCCAATCGCTCTTTAAGGGTGTGAAAACTAACCTCAAAGTGAAATCGACACTTCTACTTTTTCGCGTATATCTGTTAAAGTATAAGCGACAGAGAAAAATGTTTTAGATAAAAGTTTAATGGTATAATGAGCGCTATAATTTTACTTTAAGAAAATTTTTTGATATGTCTTCCTTGTTAAAAAAAAAATTTTTTCTTGCGTTATTTTAAACAATTTTTACATTTTCATAATCACTAAAAATAATATGTCTTTTATTCTGAATTCAACCATGTATATTATTTTTACTATGCAACACCAACTTATCTAAATATACGACGTAACGTACACCGCGCGCACGATTTCGGCCTAACAACTCACAGTAAATTACATACTCGGATTTCTTTTCTCGTTAAAGGTCATAATATATGACGATTACGAATGTGATAACATAAAAACAGCAAAATATAGAATATTATATGAAGATTGATGGCATATCACATACATTGCGCTATGTTTCATATATACATGTATAAACATTGATTTCATACTTATTTAACATTTTATTCTACTTTGAATGCAAGTATACATGTTTTTCACCCGACATAGATTTCACAAAGGTGATGTTCGTCAAAAAAATGTTCTGAAGGTAGATACTTTTTACGTCAAGCACATCTTATAATAGCAGGCTTATTACATAGATCGCAACGTAGCAGAGTACGTACTATTTCAGTAAATTTGTAATAGAAAAGAAAAGCACGTTTGATACAATGGCTGGATGTTTTCGGTTTTCGAGTATGGAAAAATTTTGTGAGAACTTTTCCGGATTGGGTTTTATTATATGATTTTAACGTAAATTTACGTTTTTGAAATAACATTATCAAACTGCAATTTCTTACATACAATCAGTTGTCTTCTCCGAGATTCCGGAAATTACGCTTGGTACAAAACTGAATACCTTGCATGAAGTTCGGAGCAATTTGAAAATTCAGTAGATTTCTGTTACAAATTTACTGAAATAGTACGTACTCTGCTACGTTGCGATCTATGTAATAAGCCTGCTATTATAAGATGTGCTTGATGTAAAAAGTATCTACCTTCAGAACATTTTTTTGACGAACATCACCTTTGTGAAATCTATGTCGGGTGAAATACATGTATACTTGCATTCAAAGTAGAATAAAATGTTAAATAAGTATGAAATAAATGTTTATACATGTATATATGAAACATAGCGCAATGTATGTGATATGCCATCAATCTTCATATAATATTTTATATTTTGCTGTTTTTATGTTATCACATTCGTAATCGTCATATATTATGACCTTTAACGAGAAAAAGAAATCCGAGTATGTAATTTACTGTGAGTTGTTAGGCCGAAATCGTGCGCGCGGTGTACGTTACGTCGTATATTTAGATAAGTTGGTGTTGCATAGTAAAAATAATATACATGGTTGAATTCAGAATAAAATACGTAATATTTTTAGTGATTATGAAAATGTAAAAATTGTTTAAAATAACGCAAGAAAAATTTTTTTTTTTTAACAAGGAAGACATTTCAAAAAATTTTCTTAAAGTAAAATTATAGCGCTCATTATACCATTAAACTTTTATCTAAAACATTTTTCTCTGTCGCTTATACTTTAACAGATATACGCGAAAAAGTAGAAGTGTCGATTTCACTTTGAGGTTAGTTTTCACACCCTTAAAGAGCGATTGGGCCGAAATGAAGCATACCGTTATTCTTGTCTTGGATCACTCTATAATCCCACAAAGTTTCATTCAAATCCGTGAATGACAGTTCGCGGTGTTCCCTTGTCAGAAACTTCAACGCTGGTTTCACCCCTTTAACCCTTTGACTACTGTTGACGCCTATTGGCGTCCGACACATGTTGACTTCCCTTATATTATTAAATTTTATTATTAAACATTGTTATTTAAAAAAATTAAAATATTGTTATCTAAAAAAAGCTTAAAATTAATGTTCACTTCAAGTAATATTCGTTTAATGTAATAAATTTCAGTATTTTGAATACTTTAATATACTTCCTCAGAAATGCATGTAACGAAAAATTTCGCCGTACCCAGTGGACGATGCGAGTGAATTCATACCGTACCGTACGGCCAGTGCGTGCCAAAGTCTGCCGCAGTCAAAGGGTTAAAATGACATTTAGATGAAAAGAAGAGATTAATTCATACGTATACTATTACGATTTACGTACCCACAAAGTTTTATTAAATACTTCTATCAAACTCAGAATTTCAGGGTTAAACGAATTTATTTGTGACACAGTGTACGAATACTTTTTGGAGCCACTGTACATTGTACACCTACTAATAATTAGGAATATTTAGTATTATGTGCATGAACATTGTAGCATTCTTACAAGAGGAGTTACAAGAAGCTGCAATGGACGCAGACCACAATGTTGCGTACTGTAAGGGAGAGATCAGGGGCAAACACAACAATTTAATATTGAACTATAATTACGTATAAACTATTACACTTACAAACAAAATTTTTACACGCAAATGTTACCTACAACATCAATGATTCATAGCAATTTTGCTTTATGACAAGTAATATCCAAATTATTAACAGAAGTGTTACAACTGCTCTAAACCCCAGGTAAATTGTAACGAAACATGAAGTTAATAGTAACACAAATTTAATTTTGCACAGTGAAAATATTTAAGAAAGGATGAGAAATGAAGTACGATAAAAGATACAGAAAAAGCTATAAATCAAATTGTTTACAAAGTTATAACTTTTTTACCTAATTACAGAATATTTTATACTCACGATAAATGTATGTATTATGTTGTGTAGTCGATTTTTTATGTAAATAATTTTTTTCATACAAAGGGAAGTACAATGGACTCTACAATCTATGCGATCGAATCACTGACTAGATAAATGATTGGCCGGTTAACCTGTTGATATACAAATAAAACAGAATTCGATCCGTACGAAAAATACTATTTAATTTGGCTCGACTGAACAGTTATGTTTAAGATTAGAAACAGAACACTTTATTTTAAAATTTACATTGCTATAGAACATTTAATCAGGATGATATATAATATCAATGGACAATAATTAACCCTTAACGAACGAATGCCGCCATACTCGCGATATTATAAATATTCTAAAAAAATCAAATGCCGCCATACACGCAGCATGACGTGATATTTTAGGAAATCTGTTACGTTTGGCCTTAATTATACATGCAACAATTAACTCTTTGACTGCTAAAGGCGTATATATACATCTTCATAAGTCCATCAATATATACGAAAGGCGTATACAGGGTGTTCGGACAGCCCTGGGCTTAAATTGAAAGAGTAACTCCCTGAGACATTCTAAGACGAAAATCAAGAGTAACGATTTTGCGTTTGAGGCTTTGTTAACGAGTTATAACTAGTTAAAGATATCGTTTAATCCGGACCGTTCGACGCTTGAGAGCGGGTAACAGAGGCAACTCGGTCGGTAACGTCGCTGAGTCCACAGTGATGCTCAAGCGTCGAACGGTCCGGATTAAACGATATCTTTAACTAGTTATAACTCGTAAACAAAGCCTCAACGCAAAATCGTTACTCTTGATTTTCGTCTTAGAATGTCTCAGGGAGTTACTCTTTCAATTTAAGCCCAGGGCTGTCCCAACACCCTGTATATACGCCCTCACAAATCCATCAATATATACGAAAGGCGTAAATATACGCCCTATGTATTTTGTTACTATAACAGCTTTATTACTGTTTTACCGATTAATTCAACATGGAATTTATTGTCCTATGCAACCTAGCAATTAAATATGCTATTATTATCTGCCATTATTATTTTTTAAACCCTAAGAATGGTATCAAATTTCCGGGTACTGTTTTGGTCACTAGTCAGTGGACAAGTCGCAGCGACTGACAAGCGAAAAACTCGCCGTCCATATTGATGGATTCGTCCAAGAGCGCTTCGCAGTCAAAGGGTTAAGGGCGATCGGCAATTGCTTTTTGTCGTACTCTGGAGCGCATTCCTCTCATTCCTCTCCGAGGATTGAGCGAAAATACATCGTTTTATATATGGTCAATGAAGTTTGGTATCGTTATTTTCGGAGCACTATCTGTTAGAAGAAAGAGAAACGAAATCGTGCGTACATGCGTGCTATTTTTATTTTTTCTATCCATAATTTAAGCCTTATAAAATATGGCAAAGAAAAGTACCACACCCAACAAAAATATAAGTAATTTTGTATAAATATATCGTTAATCTATAAAAAATAAATTTATAAATGTATACAAATCTATACATTACATACACGCATCTATTTGTTTATTTCAATTCCTATTATTTTTCTGAAACTTTCATTTCAGTATTCTTTTGTATGGACATATCTGTTCATATACTACCTATTATTACTATAAATTTTCATAAAATCCAATAAAACAATATTAATTATGCACCTTTTCTTGCTCTGGAAATGAAGCACTTAATTTCCTAAAAATCCGTCGACCTACTGGTCATAGTTTTAGAAAAATGCGCTCGTTTGCTAAGGGTTAAGTAAGATTACAAAATAATAAATTAGTAGTTCTTAGTAGTGTGAAACATTTCAAAACATTTTGATGTCTCACAGCCGAAGTACCGTCACTGAACGGAAGCGCACACGAGAAATATGCACAGTGCGCGTGGTTTCCGTATATACGTTTTTCTAAGCCTTAAATAATGACAGAGTTTTACACAGTTTATTAATTATAAAAAGACGTATTTATTGTTTTAAAGTAAAGAAAAGTTCACAAAAGATACAGATAGGAAAAACACCGATGTTAACGCATTGCCTTTATGGCGGAAACTGCACGCGCTTCTCATTCAAACAAAAGACTGTCAACTTCGTTATGCAGCCTAGAGAGATTCTATTACCAACAAATAACAACTGTACTGAATGAAACAATCGTTGCTCTAATGTAACAAGTATATTTACATTTTTTATATGAAAAGACTTACAAAATTATTAAAATACAAAATTATTGAAATACAAAATTATTGAAATACAAAATTATTAAAATATGAAATTATTAAAATACAAAATTATTAAAATATGAAATTATTGAAATACAAAATTATTAAAATATGAAATTATTGAAATACAAAATTATTAAAATATGAAATTATTGAAATACAAAATTATTAAAATATAAAAGTATTGAAATACAATATACATTTGGATGCCTCCTCTAAGCGGCGCTTGAAGCGAAAGGGTTAAGTACAAGTTTCTTATCCCTTTTGCTGCGGTAAAATTTAATGCAAAGTCCGCCGTAGTAGATGGCAGACATTCAGCTGTGACTATAGACGGCTCTAATATTTCTCTAATCTGCATCGCACACGATATCGTAAAAAATCTAAAATTGTATTGCTTTAAGAAAAAAGATGTTGATCATAATAATATCAATTACTCACTTTTAGCCGTCAATATTATTCTTCAGATGATAGAAACTGAGCGCCTAAAGGCGTTGATAGTAGCAGAAGTGTTAAGGGGTCCGCAGACTATCAATAATATTATCAATATGCTGCAATATTTTTCAGAATACACACGGTCAATAATATTGTCAACATGTTTCAATATTTTTGAAAATACACACGTTCAGTAGTATTGTAAATATTGTTCAATATTTTTGAAAATACACACGATCAACAATATAGTCAATATGCTTGAATATTTTTCAGAATACACACGATCAATAATATTGTAAATATTCTTCAATATTTTTGAAAATACACATTATTAATAATATTGTAAATATTCTACAATATTTTTGAAAATACACACAATTAATAATATTGTAAATATTCTTCAATATTTTTGAAAATACACACGATCAACAATATAGTCAATATGCTTCATTATTTTTGAAAATACACGCGATCAATAATATTGTAAATATTCTTCAATATTTTTGAAAATTCACACAATCAATAATATTGTAAATATGCTTGAATATTTTTCAGAATACACACAATCAATAATATTGTCAATATTATTAACTTTTTTAACGGGAAAATTGACTTGGAGAAGCATCCTCCGATGACGAGATAACTCGTCATCCCCAGTTAAAGGGTTAATTGTGACCGGGACCCTTTATCTTTCTATTTGATAAGCATTCCTGCAAATGTCATTGAATAATTACGTTATAACAAATGTCTGAATGATCCTCCATCGCACTCTATGCACTTTCTCACTTTCTTTTACATTATTTAGACACAAATTAAATTTCCTTCATTTATTTTTGTTATTTTTTCCAGAATATGTTGTTTAGTGTTTCGAATATTTTAATAATGTTAAATTGCAATAACTTGTAAACTATTAGCTTTAAGGCACAAGTAGGTAGCTTAACACATTTGTATAGAAATTATAGTACATTAAACTACATCGAACAGCGCACTCAGAATTGCAGAGCTCTATTTTTAAAAAAAGTGCAGTTACATTTTTTTTAACATAAAAATTAATATTAAGCAATTTAATTATACCTGACGATTTTTTCTATTTAAAAGCTTTTTAAAGATATATTTTGTGTCCATCGCATGGCACACCCTGTACACGTGTAAAGCATGGTCCTAACGATGTAACCATCTGCTGGTGCATTATGAATACGAGCATCAAAGTTTTCGCGCAATAAAACAACATAAAGTCGTATAACAGCTTTTAAAGGGTTGTTGTAAAGGAGAAACGTCAATCCTTAAATTTATTGTCGTACAAGTTGCGAAACAAATTTTTTATAGTCTGTCGTACGGTATGATTTTCTAGGGTGTCCCAGAAGAAAAAGAAACGTATTTTGTCATTGATTGCAAAAAGTACGTTCAGCATAAAAAAATCATATGTTCAGTAACGGACAAAAGTTTAAGACGACAGGTCAATGTAAACCATAATTTTATGGTTGGAAAATATTGTTTATCTATTCATTCTTATCGTCATTATAGTAGAACAATTTATTGATTAGTATAGAATACAAGTTTTATTTATACTATTATTTCTTATTAATTAATTTATTTGTTCTCTTTGACCCTTTGGCCCCTTGTCGAAAGGACAATATAGAACATAGCTTTACGGTCTGCAAATATTTTCTATACATTCATTTTTATTGTTATTATGGAAGAACACTATTTATTGATTAGCATAGAATACAAATTTTATTTATACTGTTATTTGTTATTAATAATTTATTTATCTTCTGTGACCCTTTAGCCCTTTGACGAGAGGACAATATAAAACATAGCTTTACGATCTGCAAATATTGTTTATACATTCATTTTTATCGTTATTATGGTAGAACACTATTCATTGATTAGCATAGAATACAAATTTTATTTATACTGTTATTTCTTATTAATAATTTATTTATTTTCTTTGACCCTTTGGCCCCTTGACGAGAGGACAATATAGAACATAGCTTTACGGTCTGCAAATATTGTCTATACATTCATTGTTATTGTTATTATGGTAGAACACTATTCATTGATTAGCATAGAATACAAATTTTATTTATACTGTTATTTCTTATTAATAATTTATTTATTTTCTTTGACCCTTTGGTCTTAAACTTTTGTCCGCTATTGAATATAACTGAAAGGGGACATAACTGGAATGATGCATTTCGTTTTTAAAGATTTTTATCAATTTTTACCCTTTTACGTGGCATCGTAAAAATAATAACAAAGTATCAACATTTTTTCTTGCAGATCTAAAATTACGAGGTCGTAAGGAAACCGATGAAAACGAAGACGACGATTACGACGACTCTGGTGCAACCTCAAGCAGAAACTCTTCCAGCCTGATTTTCCTTTTGGCTACCCTCGCCGTTTACCTTCAGTATTATCCACAACTAAGAACATTGCGTCCAGCTTGAAAGTTGACCACTACCGTACCAACATATCGTCAGATTGTTATCGGTCACGACCAAACGAAAATTTGTGAATCCGCTTGGAACTCGATCACTCAGGGACTGCATTCTGAGGATAAATCATGAACTGCGCAGACCACTCACATTGTATCATAAGATGGTATTATTATTATTATTGTGTAACAATATTAGCATATCGTAAGTTATGCATAAACTGTAATTGAGTAGATTAAGGAGCGGAATGATAATTATTTATCATAGAAAACGTCACGTAGTGAGCAATAAGTAAATAGAGTGCGAGATGTTATATGCTGCAATTGAATTTATAGATGCGTGTACCGTGTGTGTATCGAGCCTGAATTATTTCAATGACGAATGATCGGTCATAGATACTTCGAACTAGTCAATATTGAATTTAATACATAGCTTTACAATAGCCATTTGCTTTAAGGTTGCTGTGCGTGTTTCATGTCCTTCGTTTTGCGTATATTTAGCGTTTGTAACGTTATGGTAATTATTTTACGCCATTCCATTATAAAGTATATTTCGAAATTATATAATTTATTGTATATTATGATAATTTGTATGAGAAAGTCGTTTATTTAACTGTGTACATGTACATTAACTTCGAGTGAATTATTTTAATATTAATTCTCAAAGTCCTTGTTTCTAGTAAAAAATTAAAAATAATAATTAGGAATAATTAAAATGATAGAACAAAGAAAATTATAGGAACGATCCAACAATGAGAGAGATAGATAATTGTAATAAAGTAAAAGGTATATAAAATATAGATTTTTAGTAGCGTTCGTAGAAGAAAGTTTATATTAAAAGCTTGTTAAATTACTTACGAATTTTTTATCGGAGTCCTACAAGAACGAAACATTACAGCCAAACATTTCCATAAATTTGAAAAAGGAATACAATTATTTCACTATCGTTAGCGCGTAAACATTTTTGTTTGAACGTGCAAACATTGGATGCTTTACGTTATAAAACAATTTTTTGTTATACAATAAAAACGGATGTTGTTTACATAAAATATAAATTTGAAGGTATTTTTTATCCCCAAATTATCGCAGCAGTGATTTAATAAATAAATATATAAATATCACGTTTGTTCTGGGAAAAAATTGTTGAGGTATAAAAACTGAATCAGAATTGATTTTGCTATTTACATATGTATATCATAAAGAGCATTTTGTATCTAAAAGCCAGACTAAGAAATCTATTTCTGTATAGACTATTTTTCAAAGTTAAGTTGTGTACAGTGAGAGTCAAAAGAGAGTATATATCATAGAAGTGAAATTGATAACATTCTTTGTAGCCTCCTATTAAAATACATCAGACACATTAAGTATGTATATATGTTGTATTACCATTTTGTAGACTTTTGTCACTCATATAAATAATTTCGAAATTATGTAACGTACGTGCAAAATTTATTGAATAAATATTGTTGTTTAAAATTGTATACTCTCTTTTGACTCTTGCTTATGTATAATTTTATTAACCAAAACGGAGTAGTAACATTTATATAAATTTTAATTTCAGAAGGAATAGACTTATCAGGAGATATTGTAAACTCTACGTCGAATGTTTTAATGATTTAATATTTTTCGTAGGTTAAGGAGATTACCTAAAACAAATCCTGTAGCTAATAGGGATTAACACTAGAAATACCCACAATTAAAGTATACTTATTTGCATGGAACAGATCAAATTGAAAATTGCATTAAAAAATACGAAATACATAGAAAACAAATCTTTATTTATACCTTCTGTAGAAAAAACCATAGAAAATTTTGGAAGCTTTACCATAGTGAACTTATAAGGTTACTATGAATAATCATCAATTGGTCATTTTGACTGCTCTGGTAGTTCTAGTGTTAACGTTGACTGTTAATTATATTCTTTTAAAGCGAACGCATAAAAAAATGATTAACGAAAAAATGAAAATAGATGGAAGGAAATATGAAATATTATAGATCAAATATAGAAATTGAATCTGAATACAAACAAAATGTTTGTTCTGCAAGATGCTCCCTCCATATCAAAAATACAATTTGCATGATCATCCACTGAAATCATCTCATCTTTAATCTTTTATGCTCGAAAGGCTACTCTCACTCATTAAATAATTCCAATTTTCAAAACACTAACACACGAAGTACTAAATCTGAATAGTACTAAAAAATATGCCTGTATTAAACCTTATTTAACTCAGTTGCATGTTTTAATCTGATATTTAACTTTTTGTATTCAACAATTTATGAAATTAGGATTACTTGATGATTGAGAGCCATCTTTCGAACGCAAAGAGTTAATAATTAATTTGTCAAAATCGAAAAAAAGCTGCTGTTTGTTACTGTCAGAACTTGTTCTGGATAACTTCCTTAATATCTCGAAAAGAAAAACTGATTATAGAATTGTGGTAACTGTAGCATCTGCTCGTTAGGATAGTTTGGCTCTTAAATACGAAATTAGTACCAAAAATCTCTTTGTGGAAAAAAACCTTCAATGTATCATATATAAAGGATTCACAACAAAAAATGGGGAATGTTAAGTTTCAGCGTTTTTAAGAAAACAAAATTTAGTTTTAAACGTAATGCATAACGTTGTATTTTTTCATATATCAAAATAAAACATCATTTTATTCTTCGTTTTATTTTGAATCATTTTCAACTTTCAGTTATAATTTTGAATAATATAGTATAACATATTGAATGTTAAAAAAGAATGGAATCTATTCCAACAATATTGTTCATCCCAGTTTCTTGTAACTGTAAAATTCCATACAAATATTGGTTATGATATTTTGGTTTATATATAAACAGTAGTTAAGAGCACACACAGAAGTATACGAAAATACGTTGAACTTAAAATTCGTTGAAATTGCCATTCCTCCTTTTTCCAGTGGATCCTTTACATGCGTTTAGCAAGAATGATGTTCATGGAACGAAATGACTATCGATGCGATTTGTGTACATGTACATATATACACGTGGTAATATGTATATTATAAAATACGATTACACATAAAATAGTATAACACGGCCCATGTGTTTATGTAACATATGGTATATATGTATATAATATAGCTTATACATAGCATGTTAGATATACTGTGCAGAATTGGAAGGTTGGCTCCTTTTGTCAAGCCGTACTAAATACATTTATCACATTTCTTATTTTCGCCGTCAACCATGAAAATATATGCGCTCTATCTTTGTAACCGTGTTAGAGAAAGTGGTTGGCTTATAGAAACCATAAAGCTGTGTTTCCCAGCCTTCTTTTAGGCCCGACCTTTTTTATACTGCAGCCAAATAAGCTGCGGTACGCTTCTTAACCGTTTGAGTGCAGCTTCTCTTATGTTTTGCCAAAAATGCAGAGAAGCGCGATCGCGCTGCTGTTTGTTACTATAATGAAAGTGGTTGTGTTCATATTAATTTCAGTTTGTATTTAACACGTTGAATGCCACGGGGGTCACCGGTGACCGGCGCGCTCACATTGATAAAAATACATAATTTAGAAAAATGTCAATACATATCAATTTTTCATTATTACTATCGTTAATGCAAAGGTGTGGAGAAATTAACACTATTCCTATCTACACTTCACGTATACCTATTCCTACCGTGATATTCCCACGTAAAACAGACTACAAATTTTTATTTTGTATTTTTAGTTTATTTTCTTTTCTTTAGTTTATATTAGTTTATTTTCAAAAAATAAACAATGAAGAAAGAAGTGAATATTGAAAAATGTATTATACGTATATTTGAGGAAAAGTTAAAAATTTAAAGGCGATTCAATTACATTATATCTACGAAATTCTAATCGAAATTTTAAAAACCGTCATTTGACCGGTTGTGGTAGGAATAATAAGTGTTAATGCAGTAAAAAATATTTGAAAGTAGTTATACTAATTTGTTGTAAGTAATATTTCAACAGTTTATGTATTGTACAATAGAAAATTCATCGTGGCGCCACGGGCAAACCCTGTAAAACTGGCGTGGCATTCAACGTGTTAATATCATTCAATTATGGTCCTTGATAATATAAAAATTGAAAATTATTTTCATTTCTTTAAGATAAGTGTTACACTGATAATTACAAAACGCACCATGTCAAATTATACTTTATCTGAAGATGACTATAATATGAAGAGATAAATCTAAAAATTTTTATTTGCTAAAAATTACTTTTTATATAACAATTAGAGTTAATTATTGCTGTTTTTATTATTTTCCAAAAAAAAATAAATACGCATTTCATCCCGCACTTTTAGCATATATACAAGATAATTTCTCTGCACTCAAACGGTTAAAATAACTTTTTAATAAGGTAAAGAAAACACTAAAAATAGTTGTTTCAGAACATAAATTTAACTGAATATTTATCTTAAGACTTCACCGACCGGGAGCTTATTAACATTTAGCTAACCGAACATTAACCGCCAATCGTGTATTAAGAATTTATTAAAAACTAGCTGTTGACTACGTTTCTTTTTTATAGTGCCTGCTTCAAAATTGGTGGATTCTGAAACAAACTTTCAACCTCTATTTTACTTCCTTTGGGGTTGATTTTCTAAAAATGTTGAAACATGTACTTCTTGATTTCTAACTAAAAAGCTAAATACCAGTTTTCATAATGCTTGCTTCAAAATCGGCAGATTTTCAAACAAACTTTCAACCCTTATTTTACTACTTTGGGGGTTGATTTTCCAAAAACATTGCAACACGTATTTCTTTATTTCTAACCAAAAAGCTAAATACCAGTTTTCATAGTGCTTGATTCAAAATTGGCGGATTATCAAACAATCTTTCAACCCATATTTAACCCCTTTAGTGGTGGAATATCACAAAATCCTTCCTTAGTAGGTGCCTACGTTATAAAATGAACCCATTGTCCATATTTCATGTTTCTAGCTTAAGTAGTTTAGGCTCTACGATGATGAATCAGTAAGTCAATCAAGACATGTCCTTTTATATGTATAGATTGTACTCTAAAAAAGCAAAAAATGCATTTGACAACGCTTGTTTAATACTAACTAATAACAAAAATAAATAGAATTAATGGCAGCGCCTTTATTATGGAAAAAATGGAAGATCTCCCCATTCGGTTGGCTAAGTGTTAATGTATTTAGTGTACCTAAAATTTGCAACTAAAAATAACCTTGATGATTCCCTAAAAAACAATTCACACCGGTTGGGAAACACTACCGTAAAAATCTGACTCGTATTCCTCTTACATGCCAATTATCCAACCTTGCACAGTAATAAGTGGTGTCCAACAGTTAACGATGAGAGCATCGTTTCGACGCTTTTGAACTGCATTTAGTAATAATGTGTGCAGTGTCACGTGTTCAGCGCAACTTGTATAATATTCAAAGCACAACTTTCTAAATTACTCCACAAACTTTCTTTTTTCTTTTTGTAAAGAGTACGATTTGGTTTTAAAAATTGAAAATACTGAAAACGCTTACAATACAATGTTAGGACAGCGAAGCAACGATTTTATGAAGAAATTTAAGGGCAATTCGATCTTATCAATTATTTATTGGCCAAGCAACATCTTTAAATAAAGGAAAAAGCACTAAAACGCAATGAGTTTAAATTAAGTAATCAGGATGCAGTGTAACCATAAATAAGAATCTTATTACCATTGATTATTGATTGCCAATGGTTTCTGGATGATTAAAAACCTAATGGGTATGAAATTTGGATAAGCCGCATTTTACTGTAATAAAAGATGTATAAGAGATTTCCATGATGATGGAAATCAACCTTTTTTGTAAATGAAAGCGTGGTTTTGTATTAAAAAGTATTGATAAATGTAACACAGAACCTTCCATATTTCTTTATCTGTATCCACAAAAGGAATCGCGATACGTACTTCTAAATTAGAATCACTCCTTGAATCGATCAATCGGTAAACAGTGAATGTAACATTAACCCTTTGCGATTCTTCGTGTCTCGACGCAGTGCACAATGGGGTATTTGCCTTGAAAAACTCGACAAAACTCTTTCCATATTCACTCAATCTTTAATCCTTAACCCCTTGACATACAATGACGAATCTGACTCGTCATTCATTTTACGGGCCACTGTAGACTTTGACGAGTCAGACTCGTCAAGCGCTTTTTTCGGCGGACGCCGTGCAGTATACAATTAGATTACATAGTTGCTTCTGTTCTTTTATATGGTTGACATAGCTATCTGTAATGCATATGTCCTATATTTCAAGTTGCCTAATCCAACAAAGCAATCGATAGTAAATTTTCGATTGAATATTGCAGAAGACATGCTATACAATTTTTCTCTTCCTAATTATCCGATACGTGGCAGACCGTCGCTAAATGAATGCCCGACACGGCTACAGGCCAAACATTGGGCACATTTCCCTGAACATATTCCCTCGACTCAAAAAAAGAAACTACCCACGAAGAGATGCCGCATGTGCTTGAAGCATAACATACGAAGTGAAACAACATGGCAGTGCAAAAAATGTTTAGTTGCTTTACATGTTCCAAAATGTTTCGAAATATTCCATACTATACAGAACTATTAAATTATTATTTTTTAATATTATTTAGATGTTCTTTATTAACATCAATCTGAATGAAAAATCCAAATTTCAAAATAAAATATACTCTTTCTCAGCCTTCACGTAACCGTTCAGTTGAGCGAAATTAATTGCAATAGCCTCTTAAAATTAAAACTCTTAAAACTCTTAAAACTCTTAAATGCAATAGTCTCCCTCGATTATTCCAAATCGTAAGACATCAAGTGGAATTCTGATTATCCGATACGGAATTATCCGGAATGCTCGATTAATCGGCATATTTGCCTATCCATCGTGGACATGTATATTTCACGAGCAAGCTGACATAAGAACATTGTGGCGACGCGAAAGATTTCACGGTCCTTAACCCCTTGCACTATTCGGAACTTCGGAAAAAGTCAGGCCAAACGCGGCTGCCTCAATTGTCGCGATGAAGGACGAGCGGTGGAGCGCGCGTGCCGAAACTTGAGACCCATCTTATCCACGCGATGGAATTCTTGTGAAATTCAAATGAATTTGAATCAAAAACTTTTATAAATACTTTAATTATCATATAAGATTAAAACAAATGCTGAATAAGTAATGATAATATAATTAATTAATAACGAAATAAAAATATGTAGAAGCAGAGTCTGGTCTTGAGCATCGCGTATCCCCTGGGTTAGAACCTAATCCACCCGGGTAACTACCACTCTTCTCCTCCCATTTTCCGTACCCTTAAAAGGCGTTCGACTTTCGCCCACGGCAGAAGAAAAACGAAGAAGCATTCTGTAGTGACATGAAACCTCTGCGGGTGTTCTAAGGGGCTGCATCAAACAGTTACAATAGGACCTGAACGCCGGCCCATCCTTTTGTCCAAACGGCCAGTCGCCCTTTATCGCCACAAGTGTTTGATTGCAGTATCAGAATCCGAATAACACTCACAGAGTCCTTTGCACGTCTTCACATTTTCCTCCTCCCGACGCGTCCAAGGAATATAAAAACCAAACTTCCCTAGGGACTACAGAGATAGTCAGTCAACCAGCGCCCTGCTAGTACATCAAATCAAATCGAGTATCGTAACCGTAAATAGAGACTCAACAATACCAACAAAGCGCGGCATCTGGGTAGTAAGAGTCAAGGTAATTATCAAGGAAGGGGCATTAACGCAAGAGTTGCGATAATACGTCACCTTAGAAATTAAGACACGTTGTTGCGGTTGATAACAGCAATTATGACACCTTATATGAGTGATCAGTCGACCGAGATGGAGGAAGCTTTCTAGAGTACATGAAGTGAGGGACATGAATATGCCTAACGTGCTAGCTGGTGGGAGAACCGGTTAACTGATGATGGAGAACAAACATGGCTGGCGGGGAAGAAGTTTGGCAGCCCTGGTCTAAACATTTTCGGCAACCATCCAAAAATATTCGGTTGTTAACATGTTTTGGGTGTGATAGGAAACATGATTATACGATTTGCGTGTTCACGTATGGCTTTATTCTACGTGCACGTCGCACGTTGCCGTTACAATTATACGAGCCAGAATGACCTCTCTTCCCGAAATCCTTCGTCTTATATTCGCATTAAACAAGGGAACATTTCCCGGGACGAAGGAAGGGAGGTTCGGTTCGTCGCGACAGTGTGTCGCCGGAGGTAAGTGTGACTACGCGAGTAAAAAACCACGTGTCCCTTACAACGTCGAACCTTTTCGACCCCGGTCCTTAACACATTGCGGACGGAGGACGAGATATCTCGTCATTCCTACTTCGTCGCTCGGGGCCGTTGACGAGATATCTCGTCTTGAGTATTTCGTCGTTTGGGGCCACTGACAAGATATCACACAGTTACTATGTGATTGCCAGCGGCAGTTTTTCGTAATTTGTATTGCGAATTAACCACTTGCGCTTAAGCCGGTATGTGTCCACCAATACAACATGAATATGAAGGGCGTCGACCTTGCAGACCAGTATCTTTCCTATAATAGTATTCTCAGAAAAACAGTAAAGTGGACGAAGAAAGTAGTACTTCATTTGATTAACTGTGGTCTTTTCAATTCATTTCGAGTTTACCAAATGCTGAATCCTCAAAGTATATGAGATACAAAGATTTTCTTCTCGATGTGACAAGAAATTGGCTTAGTCCTGAAAAAACAACAGAGTCGATGGATTAGAAACAGGTGTACCAGGCCCTTCGAATGTTGTTCAAAGAACTCCACGTAAAGTTCACCCGCAAAAGTTGTCAGGCAGTATACGACAACACATCCCAGTACCACTTCCGCCTTCGAAAAACAAGAAATTTCCGACAAGACGTTGAAAAGTGTGCAAAATCAACGAAAAAATAGTGAAACTCACTACATTTGCAAGCTTTGTTGTGTGCCACTTCGCATAGTATCATGTTTTACGAAATATCATACTCTGAAAAATATTTAAGTTTGTACAAATGTTTATGTATTGAAAAATATTAAAAAATTATTCATTTTTAAAGTTGTTGTTGAAAATAAATATTTCACGCGACAATTATTTTTAACTACTAACAAATCATCACAAATTTAAAAATATTTGACGCCAAAAATGCCCGGCCACTGGGTACGGTTAGCAATAGAATGCCCGGTCCGCAATGTGTTAACCTTGTCGTGTACGCGATTTCCACAGTCAGTAGTAGTGTGGTTAAACACGTACGTCGCACGCCGAATTAACCTTATGCGACTGGTTATAGGTAAATGGACTGTATAATGACAATGCCGGTGTAGTGATTAGGGAAACGCTTGATGATCTTTATTCTTGATACATTGAAAGTAACTTCAAATGAAATGGTTGTGTGTTGTATCGTGGCTACTGTAATACTAATAACGATCTTAATGTGTGATAGACTAGTAGCGCGGCTATTGCAAAACGTAAAACGATACGATTGTGTTGAATGATAGACTAGTAATGGCTCTGATTTTCGCCTGCCAAGCGCTAATATATACATGCCCTTGGCTGGGCGGGCACCACTCCAAGGACAAGATGATTCGTCGGTCATCCTTGGAGTGGGAAGGTACAGCCCACACAAGGGGTGGTTTCGGAGTGTACCTGATAAAATCCTAGACTCCAGGGGGTCACCTGAAAGTCTCGTTATTTAAAAATACATTATCATGGCATGTAATAAAGTGTGATAGCCCAGCGCTGAAGAACCGTCATTATCAAAACTGTCGTTTAAAATCTGTAATATCTACGAACCTAACGACCAGGTAAATTTCGCCTACTAACGGTGCCCAATCATCACCTCAATAAAAAAGGGTTTGCAACGCGACAAACCTGTTAACCGAGGAATTCCCTTTTTAAGTACGCAGCATACAACGGGCGCGAACTCTTACACTAGGACGTGTCAATACGTCACGCCCGGAGTACTTGACTTCATATTATTTTTACAATTGTTGATACATAGGGGTGCCTTACAATCCGGATACCAGTACGTAGATTCTCGTCCTGCTCACCCAGAATACGTCCACCACTCTCAATAACGAAATGATACTGACCCTCCCCGCGTCTTAAACTCATGTCGAGACACGCATCGATGACATATACCTTTGTTGTACGCAGTTATGCGCCCCACCTGTCCTAGGGTGCAACATATATTTCGAGGACGTATTCATACGTCCTGCCCGTACGCGCTACTGTTTACGTTGGACGTATTTATACGTCCCGCTCGGTTAACCCCTTGCACTATTTTGACGACTCCGACTCGTGATGAAAATTTTAGGCCAAACATGGATGTCACGAGTCGGACTCTTTGTTCAGTTCCAGACCAAACATGAATATCACGAGCTTGACTCGTACTCGACATTTCAGGCCGAACATGAATATCACGAGTCTGACTCGTGGTCTTAATTTCGGGCAAAATTGATATTTAATTGTTTATTTATATTGTGTCTTTCAGTTTTAGGTTTAATATTAGTGAGATAATCAGAAAACTTATTTGAGTTCAAATACTACTATCGCGGATTTGCTTTTACATATTTTTATTTCGTTATTAATTAATTATATTATTATTACTTATTCAGAATTTGTTTTAATCTTATGTGATAATTAAAGTATATATAAAAGTTTTTGATTCAAATTCATTTGAATTTCACAAGAGTTCCATCGCGTGGATAAGATGGATCTCAAGTTTCAGCACGTGCGCTCCACCGCTCGTCCTTCACCGCGACAATTGAAGCAGACGTGTTTGGCCTAACTTTTTCCGAGGTTCCGAATAGTGTAAGGGGTTAAGGACCGTGAAATCTTTCGCGTCGCCACAATGTTCTTATGTCAGCTTGTTCGTGAAATATACATGTCCACGATGGATAGGCAAATATGCCGATTAATCGAGCATTCCGAATAATTCCGTATCGGATAATCGGAATTCTACTGTTTGAGAATGGAATCGGTTGTACTATCACTTGATGTCTTACGATTTGGATTAATCGAAGGAGACTATTGCATTTAAGAGGAACTATCTAACAGTTTATTATACCAATTCAAAAATTTTTTTTATTCCAATTTTATTTTTAATTTTCATTTGTAGTTGATAAGAATATCCAGAGTCATGTAACAATTGATTCATAAAAAGCATACGAGGTCAAGATAACAGTGTACATAATACAATACATATTTGAACTTAAAATTTATGATCGTATCACGGTAGACGGTATCTTATCGCTTGATAAGAATATGAACGAAAATATAACGAAAAATATAGTATTATATATAAATTAATCTTCATCAAATTTGTATATTTTAATTACTTTGCTTTGTCTTTCTTCATATAATTGTTCTTTAATAAAATAATTGATAATAATAAGTATACGTATGTTACAATAAACGGTGTTTAACTTTTTGATTGTTAAAGACGTATACAAAGTGTTTGGACGAAGTTGGGAGAAAATTAAAGGGGTAACTCTACACAATATTCTAAGACGAAAATCAAGAGTAACAATATTGCGTTTGATGCTTTGATTATTAGTTATAAGCGACTAAAAGAACGAACTTTTTTACGCCTGAGAGCAGGCAAATTGACTACGCAGTGACGCTTAGTCTTACACTACTTGCAGAATATGGCTTACCTTTGAACAGTTACGGAAACGTAGTTACGACTAAGCATCACTGCGTAGTCATTGACTTTACTTACCGTGTTGCCTCATTTGCCTGCTCTCAGGCGTAAAACAGCCCGGTTCTTTAGTTGCTTATAATTAATAAACAAAGCGTCAAACGCAATATTGTTACTCTTGATTTTCGTCTTAGAATGTTGCATAGAGTGACCCCTTCAATTTTCTCCTAGCTTCGTCCGAACACCCAGTATGTGCAACCACGTACAGACGAAGTCAGGACCGTAACGACAAGAGAGTTATAATGCTTAACTTGTGAGGACCAAGAAAAATTGTTTATCACTCGATGCAAAATCAAAACTTGCGTCACTTTCCAAAAATTATTAAATAAATATTGAATGACATTAAACCTACTTACTCGCAAAATCCACAAGAACATGTTAACCGTTTGCACTCGAGGGCTCTGCAGCGGAGCTATTTAAAATTTGTCTTCAAACTCGAAGACTTCGTTATGAAGACAATGCAAATAACTTTTAGTTCATAACAGAAAGATGAAGATAAATCGTGTATAGGATATTTCGCTCTTTGTTTTTTTTTATATATTATAACATTTGTATCCATAATCAACAATGACTTTTCTTTTAATCATTTACTTATACGTGAATACGAACTTTCCACTGAAATTGCTTCGAGTTGCTGGTAGTATGAATGAAAAAAAACTTGGAGTGCAAAGGGTTAAAATGCGCCTGTTGGGATTTTCGAAAAAAGAGAGTCAATGACCTTTTAAAGCAGACAATGTACAAAGATAAAGCACCCTTACGTATTTAAATCATGATTATTCCGTTCGGGAATGTTCATTAAACAATACACACGCACAGAGATCGTTCCGTCTGAGAATTTGCATCAATAAATACACATGCATTACGAATGTTCACATGTATCACGCACTCGTAGTATTGTTTACACAAGCCTATACAACATACTATCTTAAAGTGCATTTGTTTAATTATGTATTTCAGTAATGCAATGTCACAACTTCTTCCGATTTCCAATTGTCTTGAACAACCGAGATATTCAGACCATCAGAATTTAACACACCGATAAAAAGAACCATAATTATCAATAACAGATATTATAGTAATATTATAGATAATATATAGATATTATATAATAGATATACAAAAGATAAAGCACCCACATGAATCTAAATCACGATTTTTCCGTCCGCAAATGTTTATCGAACAATACACATACACAGAGATTGTTCCGTCTGAGAATTTGCATCAATAAATACACATGCATTACGAATGTTCACATGTATCACGCACTCGTAGTATTGTTTACACAAGCCTATACAACATACTATCTTAAAGTGCATTTGTTTAATTATGTATTTCAGTAATGCAATGTCACAACTTCTTCCGATTTCCAATTGTCTTGAACAACCGAGATATTCAGACCATCAGAATTTAACACACCGATAAAAAGAACCATAATTATCAATAACAGATATTATAGTAATATTATAGATAATATATAGATATTATATAATAGATATACAAAAGATAAAGCACCCACATGAATCTAAATCACGATTTTTCCGTCCGCAAATGTTTATCGAACAATACACATACACAGAGATTGTTCCGTCTGAGAATTTGCATCAATAAATGCACATGCATTACGAATGTTCACATGTATCACGCACTCGTAGTATTGTTTACACAGGCCTACACAACATATTAATATCTTAAAGTGCAATTTAACGTAGTTCGATAATGCAATATCACTACATCTTCCGGTTTTCAATTTGCTTGAACAACCAAGGTATTAAAAGCAGCAGAATTTAATACACCTATAGAAATAACTATAATTATCGACATGTATAAAAAATGAGATTGTTGCAATTTTTTATCGCAGTGTAATTAGTGTTCACAAAAGGTACACAAAGTAATTTTTCAAAGACTAGAATAGGTACAAACAATTTATATATTTGTACAACTGTAAATCGGAATCTAAAATCATTCAGTTTACATTGTTGAATACGATTTACACAGCCGTATCTATATTTAGAAGTGTAATTATGTAAATCCAACTGATATTCGGATATTCGGATTTAATCTTAGAAAATCTGGATATTTAAAATCCGAATTTCGAATAATCCGCGACATCATTGTCCGAATATTCAGATATTCGATTACTCGGATAGTCCCAGCCCTAATTTTTGGTATAGTCATAAAAAAATCTAGATATCAGCGAATTCATTTATGCGGGGCAATTATTTGAAATACATATGTATAGTCCTCAAAGTTGATTTTAATGACCTGGAAACTTTTCTTTTCTTGAAATCTTGTAGTTGTCTATCTTTTTTAGCAAAAAAAAACTACGGTTGTTCCTACTACATTAAATTTTGCTTCTACGTGAAAATCTGTAACACAATCGCAAACATATCTGACACATTTGCCACTTTATTCGCTACTTAACAGTCCGTTTACATCCGCCAGCTATCGATCTCTTTATTTTCATATCGTGAAAGACAAAAGCCCTGTGCATATTTGAGGCTGTAAAAAGTGTCTGCTATGATTTTGGTCTCCTTCGAAGCTGAATTTAGATGCACGGAGTGCAATCGAAATTATGATGACTGAAGTTGCAATGATAACTAAACTACGGACTCTTATGCAAATTTAGATTTATGCAAACACAGCTAAAGTAATGAGCTTTATATAGAGATTTGCATCGTCCTCTAAATAAAATAGTGTAATTTATTTAATATTTATTATTTATTTAACCAGTTAACTGCGTTCGTTTAATTTAAAGCTCTGATAATTGATGAAATTCCAGATAGATGAAAAGAAAAAATTGCTAAGTCAACAGAAGGTGATGAATGAAATATACTGGTTGATAAAGGAGGATAAACTGTTCATCCTGTTCCTACAGATGGATTAAATAAATTTCTAGAAATAAGTAAAAAAAAGAGAAGGAGGTAATAATCAAAATCTAATGTTATTTATTCGAGGGAATGCTATGTCTGGGGCTCCAAGTATTAAAGGAATTAGTCAATTTCCAAAGCCTCCAATTATAAATGGTATAACTATAAAAAAAATTATTAAGAAAGCGTGTATACACGTCAATCGAAATCTTTATCTCGATGCGGTTAACGTGCATACACCGTGTGAAAAATAAAAAATTACCATTCAATACAAACGCTCAAAAGTTCAGTAAAATGTAATACAAATATTATTTAGTGGTATGTTTCTTTTATATTACCAGTAAACCTCGATTGATTTTAATTACGCGCCCCGTGAGGAACTTTTAAAAATAAATTCCGTGGTTAACTGGTTAACACTAGGTTTACGGGACCCGTCAATTTGACGGGTTTCGAATTCCATGAGCAAAATTTGCGAAAGCAATTACTATTATTCCTAGCAATTTTTGCTAACTTTTATCGATGCAGCGATACAAATGTACCCAAATCTATTTCCCTCTCACAAGGGAAGGACCCCAACTGTACCACACCGATTTCAACGATCTTTCATAGGATGATAGAGTACATATTGTTAAGTATGTTTGCTAAATATTAGCCGTAGTTACTTGATAGTTTTAAAGATATAATTGGTTAAAGGTACATACTCCGTGAAGTGTTATGATTGTATATCCTTGGTTGCAAAGCCACGACGGCAAAGTGAAGTGTTGTGCGACTTATAAGCGGAAAGTTCCGCGATTGAATCCCAGTTGACTAAAGTTTTTTTAATTTTTTTTTTCGTTGTCTTTTTTTCTTTTCTGTCCCACTACTATTTCACTGTGATGAAACTGTATAGCTAGACACATAGATAACATACAAATTAAAAAATATTCTGCAATAAACAAGCTTTTGTTCTGTAATCCTGATTCGGAATAACTTTCGATTTGTATTTTTTTTACATCTACGATAACTATCATTCTGATAGTCAACTCATCATGCACAGTGTCACCGCAGTGAAGTAATAGTGACTAAAGAGAGAAAGAAAAAAGAAAAATAAATATAAAAAATATTTACATGACGGGGATTCGATCGTCGAATTTCCGATTCACAATACATACAACCTATCGCTTCGCCACTGTTGCTTTACAATTATAAATTTATAATCATGGTACATCAATACGTATATGTCTTTAATTGTTTATATCTTTAAAACTATCAGGTAACTACGGCTAGACTAATATTTGGCAGACATACTTAACAATATGTACTCTATCATCTTATGAAAGATCGTTGAAATCCGTGTGGTACAGTTGGGGTCTTTCCCTTGTCAGTTCTGCAATTTCAAATTCTGTTTGATGTATACCTTACTCCTTAGTATTTGTATATTGGAAATAAATATACAAGAAATGTTCGTAAATCTAGTGTTAATATTTTAATTCATTTAATATAACTTTATTTTAAAAATTTTAGTACATATTCCAGCATCAGCCTTACACATCAGACATGGATTCAGAAGCCTTGCTTAGAAAGGGGGAAATATGTAAAAATACAAACATTTTTCAACGATCTTATACCCGACTTATTGTAACTTATATTTTAATATTTCTATCTGATACCACAACTGAAATAATTAAATTTATTGAACTTACAAATTGCAAACAGCTTGGTGCTGCATTCACAATATCTTAAATATACAACTAATGAGCTGTTTCAAACATTACATAATATTTTTATTTTATTAATCTTGGAAGTGGCGATCACCCCTCTGTATCCGCCATTTTACATTTACAATTAATAGAAAAATTATATAGAAGAATCTACAGTAGCGGACAAAAGTTTAAAATGACTGGATAATACAAAACATAGTTTTATGGAATGCAAATGTTGTTCATATACTTATTTATATCGTCATTATGGCAGAACACTATTTATTGATTAGCATAGATCACGAATTTTGTTTATCATGCTTTTTATTTATCATGCATTTCTTATAAATTAATTAATTTGTTTTCTTTGACCCTTCAGTTTTAAACTTTTGTCGGCTACTGTATATTTTAACAAGCATTTCTCATAGCATCATATATGCAATACAGCAGTTACACGAATTAAATTTTTACATTTTGAAAATTAACTTGCTAGTACATTCTTCTCGAAAAAATGACAATTTTTTCTATTATGATGAGTATACTTGTATACTAATATGAAAAAAGACACACAATTATCACTTGTGGTTAAATTAAAATTTTAGTAAAAACTACAACATATTTATGAATTTCATACATTTCTTATCTTTTCTCTATTTTTACAAAACTATTTAGGTAAATACTTTTAAAATATGGCTACTTAACTAATAGATTAAAGCTGACTCATGTGTGAAGGAAAAGTTGTTCAAGGTATTGTCTCTGATAACATATTTTAAGGTCATAATCATTCAATAGAACATTATATTCACGATAAAATTTTAACGATTAAACAACCAACAGCTTAATCTACTAACTACATATATATTAATAATTATTTTTAAGCACAATAGAACCTTTTATATATGAACTGATAAAGAGACAAAAGTGTTCTGATAAAAGAATTTTCGTACAATAAAACAATTACTATTCTTTATATTAAATTTCATGTATTTAAATTGATATTAAGAAGGTTAATAGTTTGATTATTTAAACAATAATTGTGTATCCTCGTGTATCTTTTCTACCGTTAATTTTCATGATTGTTTAAAATAAACAATTATTATTAAATGACATTCTGTTGAGATAATAGAGTATGTAAGTATAATATTCAGATAATGAGTGTTCGGATAAGTGAGGTTCTACTGTAACTATCCATGAGAATAATTTGTATTTTTATTTTTCTTCCACTTTTCTTTTTCTATTTCGTAGAAATGCAGTCAGTGTGTTTCAATATCATCTTTTAATGATATATATTTTTTAAAACGTATCGAATTTATGCGAATTCCTTGCGTATTTCATATTTCTGCAACAAAAATACCGCAGAAACTTCGTTTATCAGAATATTTAGAAAAGAAAAAAGGTTTCGTTGTATAACTCCAACATAATGTATTGATAAATATATATCTACAGTTTAGCATCACTAAGTGACGGGTAAATGACAATAACAGAACGGTAAAAGTACTATAAACTACATAATACTGGTTAAACGAACGTAATGTATTTTTCAGATCTTTTATTCATTTACCTTATACTGTTTACCATGTTCTAAATTAAACGCAAACAAGGTAATAATTAACTGCAAAATCTGAGCTATATATAAGAGCAGCCGCAGTCCAAATTTTTATCAGATCCTAAAGTACCATCTGACGAATAACATGTATGCAATCAACATGTCTCGCCTGCTTCTCGTTTTGTTCGCCATCTTGGCAATCTTCTCTGCTTGTAAGTAGCCACATTTGATAAAGAATACAAAAGTATCAACTACTATTAATAGTAACTACTTAATATGTTCACGTATCTTCGAAATGTTTTATTTCATTTCTTTTTTTTATTCCTGTACAGTTAATAATATGTATATATAATGATTTGTGTCTATAAAATATCTTATTAGTAAATCGTAATTTGATAATTGATTATAAATTTTTAATTAATTATATATATAGCATTATTTATTAATCTAACAATAAGGATTTGTTAATTATAAAATAACTGTACAATGTACTGTACAATTAATTTTATTGCAAATTTTACCGAATAATCTATAAACATCATTTATTTGGAGACTTTTATCGAACTGAACTCCAAAGTTGATCGTTTGATTTACATATTGTGTTTAACCAGTTAAGCGCATTTGACGTGTATACACGTCGAAGCAAATTTCTATTGCGTTCCACATAACGTGTATACTCGTCGTATAAAATAAGAAATTGCTATTGACTATCAAAATTCGAAATTTCAATGAAATACAACAAGAATATTTTTTTTATAGTATGTTTCCTTTATATTACCAAATTTATCTTGTTTATGTGTTTTATTATTATTTGTATTATTTTTATATTGTATCTTATCTATCTTACTATTATCTTATCTATTTATATTATATCGTATCTATTTTGACAATTTTTTAACAAGTTTCTAATAACAGTAACCTTTTCAGAAACGAATTTTTAATCTTTTATTAAATAAAAATGGAATCCTTCCTCGTTTTTCATAAAATTTATAATAGGACCATTTATCCTACGTTCGACGTGTATACTTGCCATTACTTGATTTCAATTCCATACTCTGTGGGAGATTTCAAAAATTAAGTTCCGCGCTTAACTGGTTAAGAAATAAAAACATTAAAATATTATTTTCAATTATTAATTTAGTTATTTTTAAAATTAATTAATTATTTAACATTTGTTAAACAGCAACTGCAGGACAAGAAGGTAGCTGTCCAGAAAATGAAACTTGGAAGTCATGCGGTACTGCTTGTCCGCCAAGTTGCCAGGATCCTAACCCCGTCTGTACCTTGGTTAGTATTTCATTTCTATAAAATTCTAAAGCTACTGCAATAACGTTGAATGAAGAAAAAGTTGTACGAACTTCCAATACATTAACTATAGATGTTTTGTATAATAAATTCATAAATTAAAATATTCTTGCTAAAAAACCATAGAACTTCCTCGAATTAAAACTGAACAACTTTTACTTTATCATTGCTCAATAACATTGATCAAACAATTAACCCTTTGACTACGGCAGACTTTGAAACGTGCCAGTCGTACCATACGATAGAAATTCAATTACGACCTACACCGAGAATGGTGAAATTTTTCAGTAGACGTGCATTTTTGAGAAAGTATATTGAGATAATCAGAACGCTGAATTCCACTACATTAACCCTTTTAGTGCCAAAAGAAATACCGGACCAATTTGATGAATTTGCTAAAGTTTAAGAAAAAGTTCATTAAAACCGAAGTAAGAATGATATTTACAAAATTCAAAAAGAAGCATATTACGAAATAAAGGGAGAAATTTATAACGCTTCACATAAATTTATTTTGAGATAGAGTTCTCTCGCGATGCGAATAGTTAGTCGCCATTGCATACGCAACGATATATCATCGTTTGGCACTAAAAGGGTTAAACCAATATTATCCGCGCCTTTTGTGTGAACGGATCAGAGTAGGTTAACACGTTCATGGACAATAAAAAGCTCAGTGATGTGGAAAAATAGACTCGCGATTTTTTTCTAAATTAATTGTGATATCTAAAATGTGATTAGACACATTTTGTAAGAGTATTCAAAATATCACATTTTAACAGTTATATTCAATGAATGCTATAGCATCCACGACGATATAGATCCAAATTTTCAACCAATATGACATGAATAATAAAACAATACATGAATAAACATTAAGAATAGAGATTTTTTTTAGTTCCACTACATTGGATCTTTCTTCTTCATCATATAGAAAAAAATCAACAAATTAAATTCATAACTTCATAAAATCACGTCAAGTGTTACATTTCTAATTTACTCAAGATGCCAAAACTTAAGGAAATTTTTAAATATACAGAGAAAAAATAAAATAATGTGAAACTACTCATTGAATCAATTAGTCATCACTTTAAAATGCATAAAAATTACAAAAAATTGAGGTTATATAAAATGAAATCAATAATGATTGGTTTTAAAATTTTAATGCTATAGCATTCACGTCCACGAACGTGTTAAACGCCCTATAGAGGTCTACAGTATCATTTTAAACGCCTTTAGACGCCAACAGTAGTCAAAGGGTTAAAAGAAAATAAGAATATTTAATAACCTAATGTCAATTATATTGTGTTGTAGCAATGCATTGCGGGTTGCCAGTGTAATCCTGGACTGATAAGAGGCGATGAGGGAAACTGTATCCCAAGTACTCGATGCTGATCACACACACACACACAGAAAACTGGTTACTTAGAAAATGCTGAAAAATAATGAATATTGGTTTAAGATTACCATTCCTACTTGATTACTTTTGTAAGACCTTAATATCTCCTATTTTACATGTGCACAATTAAATAAAAACACTTAATTTACACGTAAATTAGACTTATTTCCTTGATCCTTTATATAATAAAATCTTTTTTCACAAATATTTATAAGATTAATTAAGTACAAAATGTTGTTATATTACAGTAAAAAGCAAAGCGGTTAATTCATGAAATTTAAATGATAGAAGTAATGAGTATGATTAAAAAGAATTAACGATTAGAATATGAAATAATATCAAACTCTTGGACTTTAACGATGTGGAGTAGATATTGAAATGTCAACAGTTCTCTTGTCATTTTATAATTATACAGGCAACGTCACTGGCAACCAGATAATCGCAATCAGATGGCCGTTTTGTCATCAGTTTCGAAAAATATAATACTGGCAATGGATTCTTTATAAAATTAAATTTCCGTTTCTTCATTATTGTTGGATACGCATTTTGTAATTCTTTATCTCTTTATAGCTTCTGACTAAAGTTTATGAAAGTGGTAAAATTCAGTTGGTCATTAGCCTACTCCCAGTAAATAGGGACTAAAATTAACTTATTGAATGTAAAGCTGTCAAAAATAATAAGTTATTATAAAATTATAAAATTATATTATTATTAATATTATTAATATTATATTATTATTAATATTACATTATTATTAATATTATACTATTATTAATATTAATATTACATTATTATTAATATTATACTATTATTAATATTAATATTACATTATTATTAATATTAATATTACATTATTATTAATATTATACTATTATTAATATTAATATTACATTATTATTAATATTAATATTACATTATTATTAATATTATACTATTATTAATATTAATATTACATTATTATTAATATTATACTATTATTAATATTAATATTACATTATTATTAATATTAATATTATAAAATTAATTATAACTAATTAAAAATAAAATATAATAAGAAAGGAAAACTTACTCTACCAATAGAGATCGCCGTATAGTTTCAAAAACATAATGAAATAGTGGATTATTGTTTCTATCAGGAACAGTATGAAATTGTACCTGAAGAACAGAAGAACTTATACGTGTTTTAGATAGTAAAGTATTACGTTAAAGAAATTTACAAAACATTTAATAACGAATTCTAAAATAACAGTGTGAGTCCGTATTTAGACAATATTCTTTAGAGATAACCAACTAGAATTACATTTCTTCTAAGTGACTCATTTTCACCTCCGGACAGTATCTATTTATATATCTCCGCCTTATATGGCAAATCAAATTATCAATACGCTACGCATAGAGGATTACTTGCATTTAAAAATTGTTGTTGACGTGTCAGATATCAAAATCTAAGTGTAATTAAGGATTTGACCCAGAAAAGATTGGGTGCAAGTGTTAAGAT
This sequence comes from Tetrapedia diversipes, assembly GCA_033822845.1. Taxonomy (NCBI): domain Eukaryota; kingdom Metazoa; phylum Arthropoda; class Insecta; order Hymenoptera; family Apidae; genus Tetrapedia; species Tetrapedia diversipes. Next base: position 193,442 of record JAOPTO010000918.1, read on the forward strand.
AAAAAACAAATATCTGATAAAAGTAAAACGGTATGCAAAAGCGTTCTTAGGAATTGTGGGACACCGAACGATTAATTATCCTAGTACAAATAAGAAGTCGAGATATATCGTATAGTATAAATATATATCGTATAAATTAATAAGAAATAGCACAATAAATAAAATTCGTATTCTATGCTAATCAATAAATAGTGTTCTATCATAATGACGATAAAAATAAGTATGTGAACAATATTTGCATACCATAAAACTCTGTTTTCCATTGTCCTATAGTCTTAACCTTTTGTCCTTTACTGTATTTAAGGCATCTAATCAGGAACAAATAACTTTGTATATAGCTCACGGCTCTTCAGCTAGGCTTCGTAGAAATCTATTTCTATTTCAATATACTTAATAAGTTTTCAAGTATTTGTCAGTGATAGCATATTTTTGAATGGTCGTTCAAGATAACTAGCTCATAGATTTGACAATCGGATGATTTATAACTTTGTATGTGACCTATGTCTGGTTAGAATGGATATTTGTATGAATGGAACTCAAGACGCCATTCAGTAGCTCCAAAAAGTATTCGTACACTATATCACAAATAAATTCGTTTAACACTGAAATTTTGAGTCTGATAGAAGTATTCGATAAAACTTTGTGGGTATGTAGATTGTAATACTATACGTATGAATTAATCTCTTCTTTTCACCTAAATGTCATTTTAACACTATTCCTACCGACACTTCACGTATACCTATTCCTACCGTAACATTCCCACGTAAGACAGACTACAAATTTTTCGCAGAAAATAAACAATGAAGAAAGAAGTGAATATTGAAAAATGTATTATACGTATATTTAAGAAAAAGTCTACAGTTTAAAGGCGATTCAATTGCATTGCATCTATGAAATTGTAATAAAAATTTTAAAAATGGTCATTTGACTGGTTATGGTAGGAATAGTGTTAAAGGGGTGAAACCAGCGTTGAAGTTTCTGAGTTTTCTCTCATTTTTTAAAGATAACTGTGTAATGGTACGTGATGAAGCAAAACCTTTCAAATAAAAAATGTTTAATTTTTAATGCTCTATCGCCCTGTCATAAAAAAAGAACACATACAAGCTTGTATTCGAAGCGTGAAAAATGATTGATTTTGATTAAAGGATATTTACTTTTAATATTTGAATAATGATGGTTCGTTATTTGTTGGTTAATCTGAAACGTTATACACCTCTGCTTCTATCATGATTATGATTTTAGTAAAATCGTGAGAAGCTTAAGATTGGAAAAATACATTTCTATTAATAAAACAATTCTAATGCTTACAATGAAGCTAAGTTGTCAATTCTAATCAGTAAAAGAAAATGTGTCTCAACTTTTACCATTTCTATGCATAATTTATAATTCCGCGCAAAGTAATGAACAATTTCGGTTCTACACAATCCTTGTACATTAGAAATTCACGATTACTTTCATTTGTTATTTTAAATGTAAAAAGTTACTGAACCTGTAAAATTCGTTACGAAGTGAAAAGCAAATAGAATTATAAAACTAAATTTCGCAGAATTATTTATGAACACACACTTCTAGATAGGAAAAATATAGATAATTTATAGGAAATGAATATAATATTCCATACGCGTTATCGTTCAATTAATTTTTATTAATCGTTATTTTACATTAGCGACGATACCGTACCTTTACTTATTTCAAATTCGCGCTGAGTCGTTCTGCGCAGCCGCGGCCGGCTGCTGGTCCGTGACGCCGGTCGAGGTGACCCTTTCCAGCGTGGGACGCCATCGCGTACGGACGTTTGACAGGTCGAACGAAACGCGTCTCGCATAATCGCCAACCATAAACGCGTTTTTACGGGTTATAGCTTCGTGATTTCGCGTAATTTAACCCGTTCGCTACTATTAACGGTCGGGAGTGTTAAATTTTTATTTTTATTTGTTTTTATATCACCGATTCGATACAAATTCAATTCGCCTACAGTATTTTGCGACCGGGAGTGTTAGACTTTTATTTATTTTTTTTTTTTTTTATTAACGAGTGGTGGTTCCTGGATATAGGACTGCATCCTGGATTCTACTGATGCTACTGAAGATCTACCCGGTGCAGGCTATGGGGACCATAGAAGAAGCGTGATGCTAATCGCCATACGGTGAGTCACATATCTCATTGACCTTCCGGTTCCCAATCATGTCGTAGGACGAATGGTCCGAAACGACACGGGAATTAGTTGTATTTTTGCTTACTATTGCGAGCATAGTGACCACGAGTATTTTATTACTCGTGTACATTGATATATTATTTGTTAGGGCTTTCTTGTGGCTCGCGTTTGCATAAATTTATTATATCCATTCCTGTATTCATTGTATTCGGTATTATTATTTGCATTAGAATTTCATATTATCTCATAATAAAGCTTCGATCTGTTACGCGCAAAACCTTTCGAAGGACGTTAAGGCTTGCTTACGTAATGTAAACAAGAAAGCATTTCGTGACGAGCTGGTAGGTGGCACCGAAGCAACAGCTGTTGAACACTTGTTCATTGTTTTCAATCATTAGACTCGTCGCTTCGATAACGCTACCACTCCACGGATTTTTTAACATGTTTATTCAGAGCTTGGAAAAATATTTCATGTAGTGAATAGAATACTCTATATTAAAATGTTATAATAAAGTATAAGCGTCATATATGAATTAGTTAATATGCTTATATTAATATTTTAATTATATTAATGTATAAGTACATTACAATATAATAGTTAATCCGATTCGATGAAATTTTGAAGTAGCATGTAACAATAGTGTCTTACTAATATTGAAAATATTAAAGTCTGATTTCAAAATATTCTCTTTTCCAAATTTTACCTACCTCTGAATATTTGCCCTTTCCCTTTCCATTTCTCCATCCTAATAATAAAATAAATCAAATGAGTGAAATAAATAAAGTGAATAAAACAAATAATATCCTTCCTTGTGTTTAATTATTCTCCCCTCTGAAATGTATTCGATCGTTAGCTATGTTACTAATTACATTTTTAGCTGGTATTCATAGCACACATGAAGACGCAAGGTTAGTAATACTTTTGTGTTCAATGATTATGTGTAGTACTGTTCGTTTAAGCATCCATTCTTATACATATCAATTTTTTAAACTCGGTATTTCAATTTCGTCGTTCGGCGTCGAATTGCAATAGTTTGTTCGTGCGTACTCGTTATTCCTCGGTGTCAAACTTCGGATGCTTTCAGATCTCGGCGGCTGCTACATGTGATAGGGTAGCAAATTATTCATGATACAAACTCCACTTTAAATTCAAAATATTGCTTTTTGTCAGCTCAAAACTAAGTAAATGTTTGAATCTTCAATTTAAATACATATCTTTTATACAAATTTACAAATAAGCAATTCAAGAAATTTAATTCAGTTCGAAAATTTTCATTCAGACATTATAGTCTTGAATTTAGGAATAATATCTATAAATTTAAAATTTATTAATTAGTGCTTCTTCGAATTTTTTATGTGATCTGTTGTTCTTTCGAAGTTGTTTAGTTCGGAAGCTTTTTTTTTAAAGTACGTAGGGAATAGTCGGACATTCATAAAGAAATTGTGGATGTTTATGGAAATTAATATTTTTATTAGTATAATTAAAGGAGTTTTTTAAATAAAAGTTTATATCTTGCACATTGAGTGTATTTCGTGCTTCTACATTTATTTGAATTTCCCATTAATGCATAAACATCTATGGTTTAATATCGAGTTGCTGCAAATGTTTTGTCGAATTCATTCTCATCTGCTTGCCGAAGAAGAAGGAAATATACAGATGTATCTTCGAAGAGGCCCGACATATTGTCATGAAGAGGGCTGCAACATAATGGTTGTCCATATTAGAGTAGGCATTCTGTTCTACGATGGACTACCATTCTTTACGTTACTTTATCACTATGCTCGCTATGTGTTTTTTATTTGTTGTACACTATGACCAAAGATCAAGAAGTACTAACATAAATGTCGTTCCCAAATGAAATATAATATTATTCTGTGCAACAAGTTTTGAATATTCTATTTTCAATTAATTAAAATATTCCTGTGTACTACTCGATATTTGGATTATTTATTGTTTAATACAAGCGGTAAGTCTTTTTTTATCGTTTCTACTTGCATTTTCGAGAGCATATAAAGTGCTTTATCGAATATTTAAATCATAATTAGGAATATTCAACTGTTAACTAAAACTTAAAGCTTATTAAATTGGTGTTAAAAAATTAATACAGCCTCTCAAGTTTTCTGATATGAATATTTTACTTTATCTAATATTTCAAACTTATTAAATTAATGTCGTACATCATTAGAGGCTTTCGGGTATGTTCCCGATTTTCTGTTTTGAAAATTGTCACTTTATTTTGGAAATGCAAGGGTTTTGACAAATACTTAAAATATCTCTGTTAACATCCAAAGTATTATAATATTATTGGAACAAAATACATTAATTTGAATTCCAATATTAAAGTTCTTAATTTACAAGTAATAATCAATTTTTTGATTTCAACGTTTTAATTCAAAAATTTTTTAAATCATTAATTAGTATAAGTACTCCTTTGGATACTTCGCAAGATCTGTTAGTCTTCTCAGAGTTGTTTAGTTCTTCGGAAGCTTTTTTTTTAACGAACGTAGGGAATATTCAAACATTTCTAAGTGAACGTGTAGTTTAGGAAAATTTATAATTTGACGAACTATGTTAAAAACATAGAATCCGAACAAAATAAAAAATATTTAAATGCTACAACCTATAAATTAATTTTAATATTTCATACATTTTACTTACTGTATTTTCTATTTCGTATTCGTTTGCGTTTCCCATAGATGTTTCGGTCAATGAAGTCACGAAGAGGCCTGCCGGATGATCTCGGAAATTAGTACCGCGAATTTTCATAGCTTTTAGGTTTTGCACACGGTTTTTCCGCTTTTCAGAGAGTTTGGAAAATAGTCAGTATATAGGTTCTACCAATTTAGGATTTATGGAAAGTAGGATCTACGAGGGAAGGGTTTAGGGGTTTACAGATTAGAGAGTTTACGGTAGGGGGTCAAAGGGTAGGGAGTATCCAGATTCAAACCCTCCGTTTAGGCGGAGTTTGGTTTAGTAAAGTAGTAGTTTGCTAGTACCTTTAAATTTGGTACTTTTTGTCCAGTAGTCAGCGTGGCCGTGGCGCGTATATACTCTCAGGGCCCTCCGTTCACGCGGAGCTTGTTTGTTGAAAGGTCACAGCCACGTTGCATTCGAGTCCTTTTTTATTTGTTAGGGGTACCGGGGGGTGGGTTTCGCGGTCGTGACGTTGGGGTTACGCGGTCGCGACGTTGGGGTACGCGGTCGTAACGTTGGGGTACACGGTCGTAACGTTGGGGTACGCGATCTTAACGTTGGGGTACGCGGTCGTAACGTTGGCGGTACACGGTTTAAGGGGTGGATTCAAACCCTCCGTTCACGCGGAGTTTGGATTAGTAAAGTAGTAGTCTGTAAGTACCTTTGAATTTGGTACCTTTTGCCCAACAGTCAGCGTGGCCGTGGCGCGTATATACTCTCAGGGCCCTCCGTTCACGCGGAGCTTGTTTCGTTGAAAGGTCACAGCCACGTTGCATTCGGGTGCTTTTTTATTTGCTAGCGTATTCCGGGGGTGGGTTAACGCGTCGTAGGGTTGGGGGTATACGGTATATGGGGGAGGGGGGTGGGAGCAAACCTTCCGTTTATGCGGAGTTTGGTTCAGTTGTTCAATTCTGTACATTTTGGTACATTCAGTCCGGGGGCCAGTCTGTCTCTAGCGCGTATATACACTCAGGGCCCTCCGTTACCGCGGAGCTTGTTTCGTTGAAAGGTTATAGCCAGGCTGGACTCGGGCTTTTTTGGTTAGGTTAACGCGCGCGGGGGAGGGTTGTGGGAGTGGTGGGTTTAGGGAATTCGGTGAGCAGGCGCGCGTGGGGTTCTATGGGAGTAGAGTCAAAGGGGTATTAGTAGGGCAAAGGTATAGAGATAATCGGTGTAGGAATACAGGACGCCAACCAATCGGTGTGGGCTGTGGGAGTAGGACTCTGGGCGTTTTTCACTAGGGGTATGAGGCGCGGGTGCACCGGGTTTAAGGGGTTTATGGGTTTAGAGTCGAAGGGTGTACAGGTTAGGATCACGTTTAAGGGTAAGCGATTTTGTGCGTGTTAGATTTCGTGGATCAGGGGGTAATAGTATAAGGGTGGGGGCTTTGTGGGTATTCGGATCTTCGGTGGCGCGGACAGCGGGGTGTGGGATCAGACCCTCCGTTCACCCGGAGTGGGTTCAAACCATCCGTTCACACGGAGTTTGGTTTAGTAGAGTAGTCTTATAGTACTTTATAGTACTTTGTATTAGATAATCAATGTGGCCGTGATGCGACCCCACCGCCGGGGGCCGTCGTGCAGAGGCGTGATCCTTCCAGCATGTCAGGGTCCTCCGTTCACGCGGAGCTTGAGTGCGTTTTAGCGTTATAGCCACTTTGAATTGGGGTGCTTTTTTATTAGCTTTTTTATTTGCCAGCGGATTCCGGGGGTTGGGTAAGGGGCCGTAGGGTGGTGGGGGGTACGGTAGGGTAGGGGGGTGGGCGCAAACCTTCCGTTTATGCGGAGTTTGGTTTAACTGTTCAATTCTGTACATTTTGGTACATCCAGTCCGGGGGCCAGTCTGTCTCTAGCGCGTATATACACTCAGGGCCCTCCGTTGACGCGGAGCTTGTTTCGTTGAAAGGTTAGAGCCAGGCTGTACTCGGGCTTTTTTGGTTAGGGCAAGGGGTATGGGCCGTGGGAGTGGTGGGTTTAGGAAATTCGGTGAGCAGGTGCGCGTCGGGTTCTATGGGTGTAGAGTCAAGAGTGTAGAGGTTAGGATCATGTTTAAGGGTAAGCGGTTCTGTAAGTGTTGGGTTCCGGGGATTAGGGGTAATATTATAAGGGTGAGAGGTTTAGTGGGTGCGCGTTCCAGAAATCAGGGTAATAGTATAAGAGTGAGGGGTTTTTTGGTTATTAGGGTCTTGGGCGCTGGGGTAAAAGTACACGGGAAGGGGGTACTGGGTTGGGGGGCAGGGTGGGTGGGTCTCGAAGCGCAGTCACCTCCTCGTGGTGAGACCTGGAAATTGGTGTTGGTTTTCCATTGAATAATCATTGGAAAACCATACCAAGCTAAGTACTGTGCAAGAAATGTATTTTTCACTGAACTTTTAATAAATCTTCCAACTCAGTGGACATTTAATAGATTCAGAATAAAAGTAAGTGCCTAATATACCTGTAACATGCAGTTTTTTAATTTTATTAATTGTTCCTCACACAAAGAACATCATAGAATCAGCCCATTCATTTCGGTCAACCTTTAGGCTTACACACTGCATACGGTAAATAGGTAAATTTAAGAAATCCGTTTAAATGAACTGAATCGTAACAAAATCCACATAAATATAAAATATGAGGCCTAGAAAAGAAGGTACAAGCGTGAGAATTGCAGTGAGTGGGTGGTACTAATTTTCTTCTACCTGTCACTTACAATTTAGTAAAAATATTAAAATTCCTTAACTTAATGACAAGCTATTTAGATGATTGGCGTATCAACTTAAAGGTAAAGATCCCCATAACTAGAGATTAATCATATCGTATCAAAAGAAAGTGAGACTTTTTAGAAATAAGAATTAAGTAAAAAGGTATACGAAGAAAGTGATTTTAAATTTTCGCGCATAAATTAAGTAACTTTAGTTTGTGGCTCCATCTATTGAAGAACGGTTCAAACTGTTAACGAAGTAGTTTGTTTATTTCCCGTGCAGGTGGAGCCGTTATATCTTTCTTCTCGGTCTCTTTTTATTGTTGGTAAACATGTGCGAGTTGTTTACGGGTTTCTTTGATAGGTGGCAGGCCAGATCAAAGTCCGTTACCACTTTTGTTTACTTGTCGATAAATGTTTATCACCAGTTTGGACGCTTTCTGGAAAGATGGCGCTACGAACGTTATTAAAATGTTTTAGATATGCGGGAAACTTTTAAATGATTTTATATATTGTAAAAAGATAAATTGTATAATTATCGTATGTCACTATAAGTTACTATAATGATGCTGATGATTATATTATCGCAACATATTTTGAATCTCTGTGTAAACGTGATTCTTTAGAGTAGATAAGATTTCCATTATTGAAATTTTCGAACAAATACAATCTTAATTCCGTATTCATACTTTACCAACTCATATTTGTATTTTATCACGATCGTTATATCCTTTAATATTTCTTATCAATTGACGATTAAATAGAGATTGTTTATGTATTACAGATGTACATATGTATGTATATTACGAAGCTTCTGTAAAATCTGATAAAACCCAGAAGCCGTAATTTATATTCCTATCATATTTATTGATTACAGCAAGAAAGTGCAAGCTGCTGAAAATATAGAGACCTCTGAAATTCTACAAGTATTTCCCTTCATTACATTTTTTCTTTAACTTTGCTATTTTTCACGAGTCTATATAACCCGAAATGAACATTATTTTTCTATAAGTGTTAACGAAATTCAAGGAATAGGTAGTAATTTTCTTGTATATCTATATATATAAAAATGAATGTGTGTCTGTCTGTCTGTACTCGATAGATTCAAAAACCATACATCCAATCGCCGTGAAAATTTGGGAAATTATTAGGTATATCCCCGGGAAGGTTCTCGAAAATTTTTTTTTTAAATCAGAGTTGTGGATCTAGGTGCTTCCGAACAAATATCCCAAAAATATCAAAATAACATTTAATTAGTAGATATTAATCATAATAAATAATCTTGAGAACCTCTTTTCTACAATAATAGTAATTGTTTTGACAAATTTTGCTCATGGAGCTCGAAACTCGTCAAATTGACGGGTCCCGTAAACCTACCTAGTAATGAATAATATTAACCGTTTGAGTGCGGCGACGCACTATCGCGTTCCTCTTATGTTTTGTCAAAAATTTTCGCATTAATTGAGAGCGGTTGTGTTCATATTGAGGTGTAAGTGCGTTAAAATAACGAAATATAGCAACAAGGACAATAACAATTTATTCAACGAAACAACAAAATAACGAATAACAATACTGTTGGAATGTGAATGTTCAAATTACGCATTCCAGAATATTCGTGGTTCTCTTTTTCTTGTTCTAACGTCATTTATATTTATTTATTTGCTATGTTCACGTAAAGATGCTATTCCTGTGTTTTTACGTTAGTTTGTTGGTTTTGCTGTCATCTTTTCCCGGCGTGCATGTTTTATGGTTTTTCATATGTATAGTTCTTCCGTATTTTGTAAATAAAACCATCAAATACAAATAAATAATAAGTATAAATGAATAGACCTGATTATCGCTTATTGGAAAACTGAAAACTTGGTGTCGTCTCCCTAAAAATGGTCATTTTATACAGTAGCCCCCCCCCGCCAAGGGCTGGCTGTACTTTCGGTGGAGGTGGTAGCACCCTGGAAATTGTCGAAGGAAACTTGGGACTCCGCGCGGACAAAAATGGTCGCCCGCTCGGACCCTCGGTGTTCGAGGCCCAGGTAAAACGAAGTAGTAAGAAAAATGCCTACAGCCGTTTTAATTACTATTATTTTCTTCGACGCTTTCCAGGGTACCGCCACAATATTAATTTCGGTTCTTATTAATATTATTAAATTATGGTTTTTCATAATATCAAAATTAAAAATTATTTTTATTTTTTTAAGATAAGTGTTATACCGGTAATAAAAATAGCACCATGTCAAAATCTAACTTATCTGAAAATGACTATGGTATGAAAAGATAAATCCAAAAATTCTTTTTGCTGAAAATTGTTATTCATATAATAATTTGAGTTAATTATTGCCGTTTTTATTATTTTCAAAACAAAAAAAATAACTACGCATTTCATCCCGCACTTTTAGCATATATACAAAAAAATTCTTTCGCACTCAAACGGTTAACACATTGCATGCAGGTATATTTCGTCACGAACTTAGGCGTATAGCGGGTGTTTTTTCATAAATTTCGCGGGAGTTTGGTCATTCGGTGAAATTGTAATAAATCGGAAACTATTTCGTTTTTGGCAACGAAACTTTGTTTATTTAATACTTAAATGGATGCTTTATGATTACTTAATACTTAGCCGACCGAACGGGAAGATCTCCCATTTTGTCCTCAACAGAGCACTGCAATTAATTCTATTTGCTTTTGTTATTAATTAGTCTTGAACTAGTACTGTTCATAAATTTTCCAAAATACAATTTTTAATAAATTCAACATCAGCTTAGGACCAACTAATAACTAAAGTAAATAGAATTGATGGCACTGCTTTGTCAAGGAAAAAATGGGAGATCTATCCATTTGGTCGGCCAAGTGTTAAGAAAAAAAACGACATTTTTTTGAATTTATGAAGACAAATCTAATAAATAGGTGCTTTTACGTGACCCACGCTCCAGTGACAGACTGCACAAAACGTTTCCCGCATGCAATGTGTTAATTGTATCAGTTCTATAATAATCTTAAAGCGTCATCTTATACAGAATAGTTCAAGTAACTATCTCAAAGCGTTATTTTATTACCAAGCAGTTACAGAAAAATACCATAGGAAAGGGTAAATCCACATCTGTAAATCTGTATTTTCCTTATAAGTGCGTGTTATAATCATAGTTTCGTTATTCTTTCAAATGGAAATGCATATTTTTTTTGTACAACTAAATTCCTTTCTCCATTACCCATTAAGTACCAACTTCTTTCTACATTGTTAGACGGATCTTTTACAGAATGTACACAATAAGAAACACATAAAAAATAATTTAAAAACTGCAAATAATTCGCTTTTATATTTGTTTTCAAATGGGAACATTGGGACTTACAACATAAAAATCTAATCTATTAAATACATTGATATTTAGTGAGTTAATGTAAAAAGAAAATAATGGTGTACAGTTAACCCCCATATAACACGGTACATCTACAGCATGATTTCACTAAAACACAGTTACAAAATTGCAGAAACTCTTTTGCTAAAACACAATGCTCTTATAACTCAATTTTGCCCTAACACGGTCAAATGAGCGGACAGCTCGATATTTGCTATGAAAAGCAGTAACGATAAAACGAATTATAAAAAATATTCCTTTCAGCAGTGACATAAACGTAATGAATTTGGTATAGTATTAGTTTTATTAATTTTTGAAATATACTTTTGTTTGTTGTTCTTACAATCAGTAATCCTTAAGCCCCGTATAACACGGTTTCATATAGCACAACACTTTCTTAGAATGTAATTATCATGTTATACGATAGCTGGCTGTATAATGGTAAAATAAATGATTAGTTAGCAGAACATACGGATTTTGTTCACGTTTTTTCTATTCGTTTTATCCATATGTTTAATTTTCTTATCACCTAACCATTCATCTTTATTGTACTCATTGTATTAATAAATACATAGATATGTTAAATGAAATATTATTGGAATTATTCCTGAATGTACATTTTTTTCCTTAGATACTAAACCTAGTAAAAATAAAAGTACCAAAAGTAAAAATAAAACGTACCAAAATCTTTTGAATCCATTGTATGCAGTTAAGTGCACACGTCTTATTGTTAGTCAAATATTTAGATAAAGATAATTTCTACGAAAAAAAAACTGCTATGACTTCAGAACTAAGTAAAATACAATTAGCCATAAAAATTGCTATACATATACCTCCCAAATTTCAAATATTTATAGCAAGAAAGGACAATTTCAAGTACTTAATAGACATTAAGTAATTTATTAAACAAAATTAAACAGATTCTGAAAAAATGACAATGTTTGTGATGAATTAAAAATACAACCTCGCAAAAATTTTAATACACAGATTGTGTTACGAACATATCTTGTTATTTATTATTGTAAATATATTGTTATTTATTATTATGTTTCAGGGAAATTTTGCACTATTTCAGGAATTGTAAAATTTTTCAAGATCACTTTCTTTTTTAAATTTTAAACTTATCAGTGTTTTTTTTTTAATTCTTTTTAGCTGATGTCAAAACGAATTCACTGACTTGATGTACTATAACCTTGAGGTCATCTTGCACTAAAAAATTTAGATTTAATTAACGGAAGTACATCTGAAATATGGTTTCCTGATAATTTTGTTGCAATAAATCCTTATTGAAGGCTTAGATAAAACACGGAAGAAAGTATTACTAGCGAATGCGCGAATATTACATTTTGCACAAACTTCATCCATATCACATATCAGTTGAAAGTCAGCTGAAGGTCATAGTATGATAGGTCGATGAATTTATCTTGACGTCAGCTACAGCATGTCGTAATAAAATATACATGATTCCTTTTAAAAAAAACACCGATGATCTTGGAATCTTATTAAAAGAGTAACTTAAAAAAAAAATATCTGTTGCTATAATTGTATATAAATCTTTAAATAATGTAGCTTTATCTTCAGAAGTTTTTTAACACAGAGATATTTAGAAGTCATGTTTCTCCTAACTCACCCTGTATATATATATATATATATATAATGTAATTACCATGAGTATATCAAAATAAATAAAATTTTTAGTTACAATAACTTTAATAATTGCAATAACAAATTTTGTACACTTTAATACTGTTGGAATGTGAATGTTCAAATTACGCATTCCAGAATATTCGTGGTTCTCTTTTTCTTGTTCTAATGTCATTTATATTTAATTACTTGCTATGTTCACGTAAAGACGCTATTCCTGTGTTTTTACGATAGTTTGTTGGTTTTGCTGTGTCTGTTCCCGGCGTGCATGTTTTGTGTGGCTTTTCATATGTATAATTCTTCCGTATTTTGTAAATAAAACCATCAGGTTATGGGCCCAGGAGCCCCAGAAGTCTCAGGTGTCTCAGAGAACTCAAAGAGTTAAGTGATAAATAATTAAACTAAACACGCGAATAGTGACCGGTAGTAAAGTGGAGTTATTTACGTGCGACGTGTTCGGTAAAAGGAATCGAAAATGAATATTGGAAAAGTGGACCAAGTTCAGAAATTAAACTCTGCGAATTATGATACGTGGAAAATTCAAATAAAAAGCATACTTCGCTACAATGGATTATGGGGGTACGTAGATGGAAGCGTTTTAAAACCTCAAGAAAATTGCGAGGAATGGACAACGAACGATGAGAAAGCTCTGGACACAATTATTCTCAGCGTACAACCCGACCAATACAACTATGTTAAAAGGGCAGAAACTTCAGCAGATGCATGGCAAGTATTGAAAGAAAAATATGAATCTAAAAGCCCAATGAGGCAATGTGTTTTGTTTAAGCAGCTGTACCGCTTAAAGAAAGCATCAAATCAAAGCATGATACAGTTTATAAATGAATTTATGAACATAGCAGAGCAGCTCGAGGAGTGTGAATTAAAATTGCCAGAAAATCTATTGTCTATTTGGTTATTAAATTCGTTACCTCAAGAATATGAAACTTTATGCATAGCGATTGAATCACGAGAACGAATGCCATCTTTGGAAGAATTAAAGAATAAAATACTTGAAGAGGAGTCAAGACGAGCTGAAAATACAAAGGAACGAGAAGGAGGCGTAGAAGAAGCACTATTGTCAAACAGAGGTAAATTATATAGTAAGTCATATAATAAAGGAACACAGAGATATACCACGCAAAATGAACAAGGAAAGAAGTTTGAAGTGAAGTGTTTCACGTGTGGTAAAGTAGGACACATTGCTAGAAATTGTAGATCGAAAGCAAAATTAGGAAGTAAGAGAATGACACAGGAAGCATTTACAGCTAGTGCACTCAGCACAACCACGCGAAAAGCAGGAATATGGTGCTTGGATAGTGGAGCAAGTACACACATGTGCTACGATGAGAAGAAGTTCAACAATATAAACAATGGTGAGAAAACAAAAATTTATACAGCAGCAGAAAATAGTATTAATTCTCAAGGGCAGGGAGAAATAAATTTAAACATAGAAACTCCTAAAGAAACTAAAAGTATTAAATTGCAGCGAGCAATGTATGTTCCAGAATTTAAGAGCAACTTATTATCTGTATCAAGTATTACGAGTAATGGATATTCCGTCGCATTTTATAAAAATCATGCAGTCGTGAGACGCAAAGATGGATCAACAGTAATAAAAGCAACGATGGAAGATGGTTTATATGTATTAAAAGAACAACAAGTGCAATCGGCTATGATGTCTAAACAAGACAATGGGAATTTAATGAAATGGCATCAAAGAATGGGTCATTTGAACTTTGAGGATGTAAGAAGACTCAAAAAGAAAGAACTTGTGGACGGATTGCGAGACGAATTCAAGAATGACAACCCGATATGTGAAGTGTGCATGAAAGCAAAGATTCATCAGCAACCCTTCAAGAAATCAACAAGAAGAGAAACGAATGTTCTAGATTTGATACATACTGATATATGTGGACCATTTAAAATATGTTCGCTAGGGGGAGCAAGATATTTTGCAACTTTCATTGACGACAAAAGTAGATATGTTGAGGTAGCGATTCTAAAGAAAAAGTCCGACATTTTTCAAGCATTTCAAGAGTATAAAGCTCGCGTTGAAAAACAAACAGGTCGTCAAATAAAGAAGATTCGTAGTGACAATGCTAAAGAATATTTATCGCGTGAATTTAATGAGTTTTTAAAACAGGAAGGCATTCAACGAGAGTTAAGTGTTGAATACACACCGCAACAAAATGGCGTAGCAGAACGCGCGAATCAAACGCTGGTAGAAATGGCACGATGCATGTTGCTGCAATCTAATTTACCTTACGAGTTATGGGCTGAAGCAGTGTGCGCGGCTGCATACATTAGGAATAGGTGCCCAACCAAAGCGTTAAACAATGTAACTCCTATTGAAGCGTGGACCCAAAAGAAACCGTACGTAGGATATTTCAGAACATTTGGAAGTCGAACTATTGCATTAAATAAAAATAACAGAGGAAATAAGTTCGCAGCAAGAGGCGAGGAATATATCTTAGTTGGATATTCTCAGGAAGCAAAGGCTTATAGACTGTGGAAAAAGGGAACAAACCAAGTAATGAAGCGAAGAGATGTACGTTTCATAGAAGATATTCCAGAATCAGTGAAATTTGAAAAGGAGAAGCAATCAAAATCCGAACCGGAGTATTTAACTTACGATATGATCGAAGATTCAAAAGAACCCATGCATGAGGACCTGAACGAAGAAGAAGAGCAACATGAAATCGAAGACGAAAAAGATGAAGAAGAAATAGTAGGAGAAGAACAAGAAATCAACCAAGAAGAACAAGAAATCAACCAAATGTTGGAACCCACTCCACGAAACAGAGGCCGTGGACGACCCAAATTGGAAAGAACCGGACAGCGTGGTAGACCGCGAAAATTGTTTCATAACGCTAATATTGCAAAATGTCAAGAATGTATAATACCGAAAACGGTTGAAGAGGTGATGCATTCTTCGGAAAAATCGTTCTGACTAGAAGCTATGAAGTCTGAGTTAAATACGCTAAAGGGCAACAACACCTGGAGTTTGGTGAGTAGACCGTCAAATAAAAAGATTTTAAAGAATAAATGGGTTTACAGAGTAAAGCGAAACCAGGATGGAGATATTGAAAAGTTTAAAGCCAGGTTAGTTGCACGGGGAGACCAACAAATACTAGGACAGGACTATGAGGAAACATTCGCGCCTGTAGCAAGATTTGAGATGTTGAGAGCGTTTTTGGCTGTAAGTGCCGAAAATGAGATGTTTGTTCACCATATGGATGTGGTTTCGGCGTATACACAGGCTGAACTGTCCGATGAGGTATACATGGAACAGCCAGCATCATTTAAAGTAAAAGAACAAGAAGATAAAGTATGTAAGTTACACAAATCATTGTACGGGTTAAAGCAGGCAGGTCGCGAATGGTATAGTAAATTAAATAGATATATATTAAGTATTAATTTTATTAAGTCCGAAATTAATCCGTGCGTATATGTTGATAACTCAAATGACAGTGATGTTATAATAATAATTTATGTAGACGACTTGCTAATAGCCTCTGCCGATTTTAAAAAGCTAAAAGTTGTAAAGTACTTACTAATGAAAAAGTTCAAAATGAATGATTTAGGACCAGTATCAAATATCCTAGGAATTCGTGTTGAAAGGCAAGGTAAAAAGGGAAAGATAAAGTTAAACCAAAGTTTGTATATAGAAGATTTACTTGAGCGATTTAATATGAAAAATTGCAAAACTGCGAATACACCTCTAGAAGCTGATGTAAATCGACAGGTAAAAGATTTGAAACCGCCAATAGATTCAGAAATTAACGAAATGAAAAAGAAACCTTATCGACAATTAGTAGGAAGCCTATTATATCTAGCAAACACAACCAGGCCAGATATAATGTTTGCAACGAATTTTCTATGCCGTTTTTGCGAAAACCCAAGAATTATTCACTGGAATATGGCAAAACATGTATTAAGATATTTGCGAGGGACAACTGAATATAGTATTATGTATGAAAAGACAAATAATTTATTACAAGCGTATGTAGATTCTGATTGGGGTGGAAATCTCGAGGATAGACATTCGTGTTCCGGATTCGTAACATTCTTAGGCGGAGCACCAATTAGCTGGGCGACGAAAAAGCAGAAGTGCGTCGCGCTTTCCACCATGGAATCAGAATACATAGCACTTTCGGAGATAGCGAAAGAAATTGTATATTTGCGAGAACTGTTAAAACACATGAAGCAATTTCAGTTTATCTCAAAAGAGACGCAAGTATTTTGCGATAATCAAAGTGCGATTTCATTATGTACGAACAATATATGTCACGCTAGAAGCAAACACATCGATATACGATACCATTTTTCAAGAGAGGCTCAGGAACAAGGCCATATAAAAGTCGAGTATAAATCCACAAATGAAATGGCAGCTGACATATTGACGAAATCACTGCCAAAGCTAAAGCATGAAAAATGTGTTAAATTATTGAAATTGCGTACATAAGAGTTAAAAGCTGTGTAAGGCTTAAACTTATATTGTAATAGTTTATAAAATTAGTTTGTATCGACCCACGAATTAGGGGGAGTGTTGGAATGTGAATGTTCAAATTACGCATTCCAGAATATTCGTGGTTCTCTTTTTCTTGTTTTAACGTCATTTATATTTAATTACTTGCTATGTTCACGTAAAGACGCTATTCCTGTGTTTTTACGATAGTTTGTTGGTTTTGCTGTGACTGTTCCCGGCGTGCATGTTTTGTGTGGTTTTTCATATGTATAATTCTTCCGTATTTTGTAAATAAAACCATCAATACACCCTATGATAACTGTGTAATAAACTGCACGATTCCTGATATACATAAACATCACGATGTTCGCAACATTTGGCCCATTTTAACCCTCTATGGGCCGAATTTTTAAATATAAAAAGATTGATGGAACGAAAAATTAACAATTACAATCTCATATATGCAGATAAAAAAAAATTATACATTTTAAATAATTTCACATTATACAATATTGTAGAATTAATATGTATACGCCATCTCATGAGAAAAACTAAAACTATTTAAAATATCAATAATTTAACGTGTAACCTGAAAGTTACACGGGCCCATAGAGGGTTAATTGAAAAATAAATCTAAACGAAAAAATCTTGAATTAAAAAAAAATCTATCAAGAACTTAAAGATATGGAAACTTCTGTGATTGACTGCAGTGATCTGAAATAGATACAGATGATTATGAAAATGTTGAGGCACAAGCAAAACATCGACTTCTGTGCTTGTTACCTTCAATAAATATCTATACTGTGACAAACACTGAAAATATATTAAAATTGTATTCTTAAATAATTAAAGATTGACATTTTTGTTTTATAAATGTTATTTCTGTACTATTTTTTTATTTAGATTTCAAATCCTATTTTATTTAGCCCTAAAAAATTCTGTTTTATTTTCTCAACTTCTTTTCACATAGAACCACCCCATTTTTAGGTATGATCTCTGTATACCTATGTATTTTAATTAATGCAATATAGTTATATACAAAGTGAACATATAAATAGATAATTTATCCATGATCGATTGCATTTAAAAAATTTAAAAACACATGAAGATTGCAGAATAAAATCAGTAATTCAGTACGTGTTGGAAACTACATACAGTGTGTCTAAAAAGTATTCGTACACTATATTACAAATAATTATTCATTTATCGATGTATAATAGTGTGTAATAATTGTTCATTTATCCATAAGATTCTAAGTCCAATGAAAGTTGTTAATAAAACTTTGTAGATTTGTGGAACATAATAGTATATGTATTAATTGTTATCTTTTTTTATCTACATGCCATTTTAAGGGGGTTAAATTAGCGTTAAAGTTTCAATGTTTTCTCTCGTTTTCTAAACATAACTTTGTAATGGTGCATGATAAAGCAAACCTTTCGGATAAAAAATATATGATTTTTAAGGCTCTATTGCGCTATCGTAAAAAAAGAACACAGAGAAACTTGTATTCAAAGCATTGCCGATAAAAAAAATTGCTCCATGGAGAGACATTATGCTTTGTATACACACAAATATTTGTTTAAATTAGAATTTCAGAATTAGATAAATTTCCTTGTAGTATAGTGTACGAATACTTTTTGGAGCCACTGCATATTTATCTTCTGTCAGTGACAAGATTTATTATTATACAATATACGTCCAATTAAGTCAGGCAGCCATTACTCCAAGTAAATATGTTTGTAGAGACGTTAACTGCTAGGATTCAAGTGGGCATTAACATTAATGTCAGAATGTAATTCCATACGCTCTTCTACATTCTAAGTATGAAGCAGTTATTGATTATTTTCTCTTAGAATTAGTCATTTGTCTTTGTCCATAGAAGAAATATGATTGTTTCTATTATCGATTCTTATCCTAAAACTGCCCTATCGCCCTCAGTTTATAAAAGACTTGAATTTTTATAGAAACCCTTGATTTTTAGCAAAAGTTTGGTATTATGTAAAAACTAAAAACTAATTAGTCTTAAAAAATAAAGGAGAGATTCTCGGATGTATCGGTATTCATAATTATAGTATTTTGCAATTCTAAACTGTTGTAAAGTCATTGAAGTTTAAAAAAATTCCAATATATACAACTTCTGCATATTATTTTTGCATCCCTCCAAAATATTATTTATACAACATGAATTTATTATATAGTGTCGAATTCTGTAGATATTTTCAAAGAAAAACTCTCTATCAATGCCTGGGCAGTTTTCAATTCATCTAAATCGAGAAAATATTCGTTGAGAACACATGAAGAATATAGAAATAAAGAAAATAGAAATCTTTATATATAACGACATGAAATTTTTAAATGTTCACTGTGTAATATTTCATTATGGACATTTCTGCAATATAACATTTTTGCGTTGGATAATATTTAATTTAACAATTGTATTTACAATTCATAATTTTATTTACATGCTTTGAAAAATAGGAGTGAAAAATTTTATAAAATAGATATACTAATAAAAGTAAAAATTCCTATTAAAGAAAAGGAAATGAATAAAGAAGAAAAATAACTTGTAATACGTTTACGAAAGTATTTTACAAGCACATTATTTTGCTCTTGTAAGAGACATCCGTATTTTTGCAAAAAAAAAATTATTTGAATCATCAATTTGGAAATTAACAAGAGCAAGAAAAATATCATTTTACTGCTTTCCATATTACTTGTGTATGAATAATAGCTAATCAACCAGTCTTCTTTAAGATCACCTGTTGCCTGCGATTGAAACGACGTTGAACCCCACTGAGAATCGAGTGTAAGATTTGTTTGGTACCTATTCATCAAACTTGAGGCTGAGCTGCATACAAGTAACGTAATAAAGTCTAACCTGTGGGTTAAATCATATGTTACACAACACCTATATAACGTAATTTTAATTTAATATTATATATGTATACATACATATACAGCAAACGTTCTTGTGGTGAGAAGTTTGCATATTTTTAAGTTACACAAGAAAGAACAAAACAACAATTCAGTAATATAACGTTGGTTATCTGATCTTAAATTAATTTAATTTATATTTGGAATATAATTCCAGGAGTTGATCGTTGATGTAAAATGGATAACAGAAGATTATTCAAAATGATCGTCGGGATTTCATTATCTTTTATTGTACTATACATGGTAGTTATGGTGTTGATATCTGCATCGACAGATAGGGTAACTGTGAAAGTTTTGTCTTGTGATTTTTGCTACCCAATGGTTAAGGATTGACGTTGACATACTGCAGTGAGTGTAGAATAAAATGAATTATTGTGTAAATATCTGCAGAGCAACAAATAGTAGATTATGAACTATTTGTAATCATCATAACGAAACAGAATAAAACAAATTAATTGTTATTTCTATTTCAAGTATAATACGTATGGTAATTATTTTAAACACTGAAAATCATTTTGAATAGCTTCCTATTGCAAAGAAGATAACTGTGATAATAAGTGAACCAATTAACTTAAATACTGTCTTAGTTTAATCTTCATTCGATTTTCTTTATATCTCAGGATTCAAAAGAGAAATAAATAACTTATAATTATGGAATTTACCTTTATTTTTAAAGTTGAGCTTTGCCATTCAATTCTTTCCCTAGTAACATGAAATTGTAATTTTATATTAAATTTAATGATTACTAAATTCAATATTGTTTTTATTATTTTCTATCGCTATTTATACAAAGTGAGTCATTTAAATCGATCTTATTCATTATTTAGTGATTTAAATTTTTTGTTGAATTTGAAATTAATAGATGCTGCGATTATTAATCACACTTTTCTATAATTTAATTAAAGATTATTATTATAGTTTGATTAAACAGTTTTCTAAGGTAACACGATTCCAAATTCTTTTTTCTAAATCATTGTGTTCCTTGGAAACTTTTGGCTAACAGTGTTTGTATAATATTATATGTATAGCGAGAAAATCAAAACAAAATTTATTAAAAATTTACATAATTTATCAATTATCAACTGAACCTTTTATATTTATTATGCAATTTTTATTTCACACCATTTAAACAGAAAAATAAATATATGATCATTTTTATCCTCCTCCTTATTACACTATATACAATTTTAAGAAACATTAAGCATTGTTTCTATCTTTTATCGCTACCTTATTAATTTTCCGGACTGAAACCTGGATGGTAGTGCAATAATTGAATGAGATAACTGAATTTTTCAACGGGACACGTATCAATTTGTTATTATCTCTGTCAATACATAAGTTGGATATATGAAATTACTATTGAAACAAAAAGTTCTAGCCGATAACACAGATAATCGGTAATAAGTAAATTTGCCGGTCGAGGCATTAAATTTAAAAGCAGTTGCTGCCACAGACTGCCTCACGTTTTTGCCAGAGAGCAATCGAGTGCTCGGCTGTAAATCGATCGCGGAAAGTTAGTCCGAATCGCGTCTAGCAAAGGAATTGCAAGCGAGTCGTGTCCGAGGGAAAAGAAGAACGCTTGCGCCAAGGGGTAGATCGTGCGTTCGCTTTTGAGCGGCCACCGTGGACTGCACCCACGCTCTCCTACCCCATCGAGTAATCACAACCCTATATAAACGAAAACTCTTGATACCGTTCCGCATCACACTGCTGTGGTCGCACTGCGCGACACTTCGCATCTTCAAGATCACAGTTTCCAACAAGCAGCTTCAGTGTATCCTGAAACGTTTCTTGGTTTCCTTCCGTTTCACTGGGTGAGTCGATTCACCTACTAACCGGTAGTTTATTTTACCCTTCTTCGCTTTTTTCGTACAATTTTCTACAAAATTAGTTAGACACCTCAAGGATAATTATATTTCTTTTAACTCTAGATAACTAAACTTAAATTAGTGTTACTCTGTAACCAATCATTCGACTCATACACTGAGGTGCATAATTATAGCACCACCCCCCTTTTTGAGTATTTCGGACTTTTGGATAGGAATGCAAAAAAGTCGATTATATAAGGTGAAAAGATATGATAAACAGTAAACATCAGAAAAGTTTTATTCTAATTTTCTGTCGATACAAACGATATATTTATATAAACTGATTTTTGTATCGTTGCACAACTGTAGCACTAAAGGGGGTGGTGCTATAGTTAGTTATGCTCCTCAGTGTAGACTACGAATTAAAATCATGTACATTTTTATATTTCCCTTATTTATTTCAAACAAATTAACGTAACTTAACCACTTAACAGTCGGATTTTTTTGAGAAAAGGGGTAAAAAAATTGTCACCTCTTTTTTTATTTTTATTTGGCTATATTTATGAATACAATTAATTAATTACAATAAATTTACTCAATAAACAGTTTTAGTATGATATATTTTGAAACATTCAATACAAACTTAAACATTTTGGGAACCTAATAATGTAAAATAAAACTGACTATAAAAATAAATATAAATGTATACATAACATATATTACCTGCGTCTAAAATGTAAACAGAAACTGCATAAAAAGTAATCAAATTATAATAAGCTATAGTACAAATAATACTCGGGCAAATCGCTATCTACAAGTTAAAACAAAACTTGCCCAAACGAGACTCGGGATCGTCAGTGTACGGGAAAATGTCACGCCCGAGTGCAGTTCGGGTAAAATTGTCAAGTGGTTAAGAAAAGTATTATAATATTTTAATTAACCCTCTATGGACCGAATTTTTGTTTTAAATATAAAAAAAAATTGATGGGACAGAAAATCAACAATTATAATCCTATATATGCAGATGAAAGAAACTTGTCCAGTTTAAACAATTTTACATTAAAGAACGTTATATAATTAATATGTACACGCTATCTCATGAAAAAAAATAAATTATTTGTTAAAATGTCAATAAATTAGCATGTGACCTGAAAGTTACACGGGCTGACAGAGGGTTAAACGATAGAAAAGTGATAAAAGATTAGCATTTCCAATTTTGGCAGATATTAAACGATCTTGGCAGATCTGGATTTCGTAAAACTGACAGGGATCGATAGTCTGTTAGACGAATGTTTAGTTATATAGGATTTAAGAAATACTACTTGTTGGGATATTAGTAGAAAACAGGATCTGTGTAGTAGAAACTAGCTTTATCCTTTAAAGATATACAGTGGCTCCAAAAAGTATTCGTACATTATGTCACAAATAAATTCGTTTAACCCTGAAATTCTGAATCTGATAGAAGTATTTGATAAAACTTTGTGGGTATGTAGATCGTAATAGTATACGTATGAATTAATCTCTTCTTTTCATCTAAATACTATTTTAAAGGGGTGAAACCAGCGTTGAAGTTTCTGAGTTTTCTCTCATTTTTTAACACGTTCGTCGCCACGTCACCCAAATATGGGTGACGCTCTTTTTTTTAAAGTTAAATAGGATTTTAAATTAGAATTTTAAAAGGAATTCAACGGAATAAGGATTGAAGTGTAATATATATAAATATAAAATACGCAAAATAAAAATAAAAAGTTAAAATTTTTGCTGTTTTTATACTTTTATACCCTAGTTTTCTATGCAATCGGATTTGAGCCCAACGAGAAACTCACGCTGGGCGACGAACGTGTTAAAGATAACTTTGTAATGGTACTTGATGAAGCAAAACCTTTCAAATAGAAAATCTTTAATTTTTAATACTCTATCGCTCTGTCATAAAAAAAGAACACAGAAAAGCTTGTACTCAAAGTGTGAAAAATTGCTGAAACTTTGAGATTCGTTATCAGCCCCCTTAAAAGATATTTTGCCGCCAAAAAAATTGCTCCACGCAGGACACACCATGCTCTGTACACACATAAAGTTTCATTGAAGTCAGAATTTCAGAAGTAGATGAATTTCCTTATAATACAGTGTACGAATACTTT
Source organism: Tetrapedia diversipes (assembly GCA_033822845.1). Lineage (NCBI taxonomy): Eukaryota > Metazoa > Arthropoda > Insecta > Hymenoptera > Apidae > Tetrapedia > Tetrapedia diversipes. The sequence goes on from JAOPTO010000918.1 coordinate 217,316, forward strand.
TTGGATCCACTGTAAGTATATTTTACGTATCCGTATTACAATGTTTCGTACTGACTGCCTGACTCTGCTTTTCTGAATACTCGAAATACTGTGGGTCAAATTCTTATACCTGTGTTCCCCACCAATGTATAATAATATTCCTATAGCACCCTAGATGGTGACGTAGCCATATTAGCTGATTTCCAACACTACTGTATTGTAAATCTTCAAAAAAATGAACATTTTATTTTATACATTCTCTTGAAAATATCATCATAAATTATAAATATAATCATGATACAAAACCACTGTAAAATTTGAAGTCTAAAAATGTACTGAAGCCTATTCATTCAAAACTAACTACTACTATTATTATGAAAACCCATACAAGTTTCGTATCAATTTCATTCTGCTTTCAGGAAATTGAATAAGATGTCAACTAAGTATTACGTAAAATCAACCTTACTTCTTGTTATCCTTGGCTTTGTTGTTGGTGCCGAAAATTACATAGACTACAGAGGTATGTTCAATAAAAGCTAACATTCTATTATAAATTTCTGTTTAAACCGATAAAGGCACGCGATAAATTAAATATTAAACCTCATGTCATAAATATTTTTCTGTATAATATGTTCTTTTCCAAATATTTATATATGGTGTCATCCTTTAGTAAGTATTGATACAAAACCTTTTGAGTTTCTCTTGAATTTTACAAAAAATTGTACTGAACAAAAAGTAAGATATATTTAAATATGTCTTCTTCATAACACATTTGTAATTTGTAACTTGTAATAAATCGATTAGAACAATATGTGTAATATCACTTATGTTGTAATGATATAAAGTGTATGTAATAAAATAAAATTTACGTATTAGGTATGCAAATTAATTCGGTGGCTTTGTATTTAACACTTAATAACTTCCATTCAAATTAAAATACCTTTTCTGACGTATGGCGATTTGAAAGTAATATCATTATACTTTAAGGAACATTAAAACAATTAACGACAACTCGGCATAATTTCACCTAATAACAATAAACAATTTGACGTTCGACATGGAGTATTTGAGGCACTGCACTCTTTTTGCTTTTGAACCGAAGAAAAATGCTTCTGAAGCTAAAGAAATGGTTTTTTCGCTTTTGGTAATGATGCTGTGATGTATAAAATATATAAAGAGCGGTTTCAAAGATCGGATAAGCAAGTGCAGGGCAGGCAAGAAATTTTAATTTTTGAAAAACGTTTGAAAAAGTTAAACAAGGGCTTGCATTGTAACCAAGTGTTACTCACCAATTCTTTTCGCAACGCTTAATTCTGTTAGGAAGAATTCAAAAGTTAGGAAGGTGGGTTTCGCACAAAAAAGGCACCGAATTAATTTGCACACCTAATATTTGATATATATACATGTACACAGTACCGGTCCTTAGTACTAAACAAATGGGGCACTTGTCCTATATATAAAGGAGACCCGGAATGTTTATTATTAACCCCTTGGCATACAAATAAAATGGAATTTGATGCGTCCAAAAAATATTATTTAATTTGACTCAACTGAACAGTTATGTGCAAGCTTGGAAACAGAACATTTTATTTTGAAATTGTTTTTGACAGGGGGCAGAGGGGGGAAGCATCTTGAACATTCTAAACAAAACAGAATCGACACAAAAGTAGAATAATTGAATAATCTAAAAAAAATACTGAATGACGTCTGCCGAAGACAGTTTTTGACGTCTCCGAGACGTCAAAGTCTAAAATGGCACATAAAATGAATGACATCTCCCAGACGTCATTGTACGTCAAGGGGTTAAGGAGAGATTGCCGATGGAGCGCTTTAAAATGTCACCCACTTTCATGAATTTTAGTTACAAAAATATTCATGATATCGAATTAATTTTTGTTTTTAATGAGAAGTATCTTTGAGCTATAAAAAAAATTTTTATGTTCCCATTCCCTTTTCTTATTCTAATTATATATTTATATTTTATTGACGGCTTCAATGATAATTGGCACTCGTGATAACTCAAAAACTAATTGACCAATCAATTAAAAAAAAAAATTCATTTTATTCATTATATATTTATCTAGGTACCGAACCTCAATTTAGATTTTATTCTTTATTTACAATAATTTTATTATTGATTTTATCTAAAGAAAAAAAAGGTAATTTTCACTTAACAAGCTAAAAACTTTTTTTATTTTTCAGTCTTGCCTGTCTAATTTAGGTCCAATACATAAATAAATGTATAACGAATAAAATGAGCTTCGTTTGAAATTAATTGGTCGATTGGTTGAATGAAATTTAAAAATAGCTATTGTCAAAGCACACAATGCTTCAACATCGTCGTGTTAACCATTACGCAATTTATGACACGGACGCAGAATGAAGGCTATTTTTGAGTTTAGGATGTCATTTTGTTGGTATGTAGTTAAAAGATTAGTCTATGTCCTGGCGAGAGAAAGTGCCATTTATAACTTCGAGTTTTTAGAATTTCGCTTCTCTCGTGCTCGATAGCCTAACACGCGTCATAAAGGGGCAATTTCTGAAGGGTTCTGATATGCATTTGTAACGGTAAAAATACCGAAGGTCAGGGCCTGGAGGAACTTTCCGCCGTTGGTAACCGCCACCACCATCCTCGCGAGTAATATCGTGACAACCCTGCTCAATGAACGTACTAAGGGTTCGAAGAGGGGTGGCTAATCAAACTTAGGCTCGTTGATTGGAATTTTTCCGAACTTAGAAAAGCCAATTAGCGAATTTTAACAAGATGCAAGAGGCGGTTGATAGTCAGTGGCAACGACACCAGTCAGGTCACGTTCAAGGGGCCGTTTCCTCTAAAACAACTATAGTACGCGCATTCGAGAGTTCCCTTTACCCAAACTACTTACCCATCAAGTTAACTTGTGAGGAGCGTTTGAAAGAATGTCAAATTTCGACTTTCGAGAGCTATGTGCCTCAATAACAGCGAAAATGTTGATACCATTAACACAAAGAAATGTAGAAAATATGGTAAACAGAAAATAATAATTGATTTTTTAACCCTTTGTACTTCTTTGTCGAGTGTGACTCGAAGTCAGTTTTTATCACAGTAACTCCTATGTCTAGTCACACTCGACATTTTTAAAGTGCCATTTTAAATACAGTAGCGAATGAAAATTTAAGATCAAAGAGTCAACGAAATTAAACAAATATAAGTTACAACAAAGCTTCAGATCTATGTTTAATGTAATTAATACAAAAAATAAATACCACTCAGGGAATTGTCCTTTGACGTCAGTTTTTATCACAGTAACTCCTATGTTGAGTTACACTCGACATTTTTAAAGTGCCATTTTAAATACAGTAGCGAACGAAAATTTAACATCAAAGAGTCAACGAAATTAAATAAATATAAGTTACAACAAATCTTGAGATCTATGTTTAATGTAATTAATACAAAAAATAAATACCACTCAAGGAATTGTCCTATGAAATAAATTTCAAACGAAGCACCTAAAATAGTAGGGAGCTATTGGCAACAAAATTGCAAAATAATTCAGAGTGCAAAGGGTTAATACATCTTAAATAAGATTGCGACATTTTAAATAGACAAAGACTTGTTAAGAATTTATTATCGTATAAAATATATTTATCTAATATAGTACAAACCTTTTACTTTTATCGATGCCGATATTAATTATAGTGACGCTTGGTATTTTCATAGAAATGCAATATTTATAGATGAGATACCAGAGGAAATGCCAATCGAAAATATTCATGAGCTTTATAAACTTCTGATGCAACGTGATGCTCTATATAATGCCAGATTTGGTGAAGTTCCATTAGATCATTTAATGATTCGTAAATCTCAGCGATCTCCTTCATTACGTTTACGCTTTGGACGTTCGGATCCCAATCTATCTGTGAGTATGGCTTTTCATTTTTAAACAAAGGAGAGATAAAAGTGTTTGCAAATACAGAAATGTGTGAAACTTTAAAAATGATTAAAAAACCGCAGAATATAAAAATACGTTCAAAATATTAGATAAAAACAAAAATTCTTTATTAACACGTTGCCGCAAATGACGTCTATAGCCGTCGTGCACGTTTTAATCAATAAAAAAAAGAACAGCGTTAGTTCGAAGTGTACTAACACATACACTTGTTAATTATTGAGTAACACATCTAGAAAAAAAGTTATAGCATGCCTGGCAGCATATTAATTGTTCTTTTATGCGGTTATTATTATACTATTTTATAAGCAAAATAAATTACAAATGATAATTTTGTTTCAAACTGATTTTCTTGTGTTAAGATTACACCTATTAACTCACTTTTATTGTGTAAAGCAAATGCCGTACAGTCGTCGAGAGTTTTTTGGAAAAAACTGTGGCCAAATATGATAATTTTCACTTCCAAACATACAACTTACACTCGATTTCATCTGGCAGTCATAAACAATCGAGAAAAAAATTGTGTTTCTGAGGGCGATCGTCAATTTAAAAATGTGCGGCAACGTGTTAAATAGCATGAATTCCTTAGTGGACAGTAATATTTTTTATGCCATTTCTTTATATTTTAGGAATTGATACTGAAATTGAAACGTATATTAAAATTGGTAAATCAGAAAAATAACGAGTCTTAATTATTTTAAGGATCTTACGTCGTATTAAATGCAGCAAAGAACACAATAGAGTTCTAAATAATATTCTTTGGTCTATCAGTCCAGCAACAATACGAATGCCTAATACCGGGTCATGTATGACTCGTATTAAAATTTTAAACATATGCACTTCAGAACTGATTTCTCTACCAAAATTATATCTTTTTATACCAATAGTGGATTGTTAAATAGCACTAAAATGTAATACATGAAAAAATAAATACTTATAAAAAATAATTAGTTATTACTTATTCACTATCTACACGCCAACGCCGCTGAGATTCATATACCGCATAAAAATAAATTGCACGAAAACAGTCGCACAGAAACAAAATCGCATAAAAAAGAACCGCACAAAACAGGTTTTACTGTATATCGCTTTTCACAGAAACTACAGACAAATCTGTTAAACGTTTCTAAATTATATAAAACGTAAATAATTTGACAAAACTAACAAATACTTATGAGTCGATAGATCTCGATGCAGAGCTACTGAATCCGTTTCAAAGGATTCCTTTCAATTGTAATTGCAGCTTTTTTGATTTTTACGGGTCAGGTCAGAATTATTTTAAAACAAAGAACCTGTCGTCTAAAACAATTACATATATAATCAATAAAAAATGTCGTTTTTTAATCCTTTGACTGCTACGCCGAAATCACGTTTCGCTCAAGACGCCACGGAAGTACACCGCTAGATGTAAGATTTCATAGAAATTAATTTTTTTATTTCTGATGTTCTAATGAAAATTTTTAATGTTCAATGGGCACTTTTTATTTCAAAGTATCCTATAATTAGCGATAATGTTCAAAATCCACTAACTATCAATTTTTATTCTACTCTTACAATTGTGCCCATAATTATGAAAGTGGTCTAGTCATATATTCCTTGTTTCGAGATATTAATGAATTACATTTGAATAAGTTAAAAAATTTTTATATTGTGCAACATTTTAATTTTAAATTTTATTAACCCTGATTAATGAAAATTTGTTATGATTGTGAAATTTTAGGTGAATCTCATACGAAAATGTTTTTAAAGTTCGGAATGATTTAGACCGTTTTCAAAAT